>JALPQD010000074.1:0-351123 GCA_023101885.1 Typhlomys cinereus | reverse complement strand
GGTCTCTGCTGAGCTTACAGGCGGTGCACCACCATGTCTGGTTCCCCCAGTTCTCTGGATGGAACCCAGGGCTTCCCGCATGCTTCTCAAGCACTCTACCAACTAGCCATGTCCTCCGTTCCCCCTTCCTGTGGTTTGAAACAGGGTCCTGCTGTTACTGTGTATTCCAGGCTGACCTCCAACTTGAGGTCCTCCTGCTTGGGCCTCCCAAGTGCTTCACATACAGTCCTCTATGCTTTATCTTCCAAAGCCCTCGATACTGCCTTTCTGCTTCGTAAAGGAGAGGGAAATGCGTTAAATGAGACCTGCTTTCCCTCTGGAAATAAAACTACTTGCTGATTGCAAACTTCTGTTTTCTTTGCTGTCTTCCTAAATTTTGGAAGCGGTTGCTGACATCAAACTCTAGCTGCCTCAACAGCTTTGATTCTTGTTCATTCTGCTTGGGGGCTAATGAGGCACTTTATATGGAGAGATTTCCATTTTACCAATAGCTTCCTGAACAGTTTAATGTTTTCTTTCTTTCTTTTCCTTCCTTTTCCTTCCTCTTCCTCCCTCCCTCCCTTCCTTCCTTCCCTTCCTTCCTTCCTTCCTTCCTTCCTTCCTTCTTTCCCTTCCTTCCTTCCTTCTTTCCTTCCTTCTTTCCTTCCTTCCTTCCTTCCTTCCTCTTCTTCCTTCCTTCCTCCTCCTTCCCTCCCGCCTTCCTTCCCTCCTTCCTTCCTTCCCGCCTTCCTTCCCTCCTTCCCTCCCCCCTCCTTCCCTCCTTCCCCCTCCTCCTTCCTTCCTTCCTTCCTCCTTCTTCCTTCTTCATTCAATACAACAGAGCACACTACCATCTTCTGTTAATCTGAAATGTGGAGTAGGGGTTATGTTCCTAACTGGATTATGTTGATATAAGATACATAGGTTATGCTCACCTACACTTTCAGACACACATGTCCTCAAGGTCCCAGAGGCCCTGCCATCATTCTTTAGCACTGTCACACTCTGCACAACAGCAAATAATCTCCAAGCTCATGGAACTGTGTGCTAAGAAGACATCAAGGATTCGGGCTTGTGTTGGATTATTTGAGAACTAGGATGATAAATAATATTTAGGAAAGAGTATACGGCCTTGGAGAAGACCTGACCCCTACCCTCTGGCTCCTCCATTCCAGTGAAGTGAGTCTAAATGGTAATTCTGGGACACATATGCTTTACTCTTGGACAATTCCTAGTGCTGAAGATTCCCTGATTAAGCCAGACTCCTTCTTAGGGATACCCAGAGAAGAGCAGCCAGTGGGGAAGTACAGGCCTTGCCTTCGACCGTTCCAAGGACCTTTACCCTTAAGGGCATAGGGCACAGCAGTCACTACCAGCCAAACTGTATAGCTCACAAAGAGGACTGCATATAAAGTACATCGAGAGGGAATAACTAAGTGATAAGTAGCTGTATCAGTTGATGTAAGAAGCTGATGTAAGTATGGCCAAAAAAATCAGTCCATTCAGTAATTGTAGGTTTAGCAAGAGTTCGGAGGGAAGGAGAAAAATGAGATGCCAGGTGAAGGCCGTGCAAACAGCAGCCAACCCACATCACTGCCTTACTGTGTGTTTTTGTTTTCGTTTTGTTTCTGCTGCTGGACACTGAACCCAGGGCCTGGTACCTCCCAGACAAGTGCTTTGTCACTGAGTCCCACCCAAAGCCCCTGTTCTGTTTTTCTTTTTTTCTTTTTTTTTTTTTATGTGGGACCTGGGATCCGAACTCAGAACCTTCTGCTTGTGAGACAGACTCACAACCCCTGAGCCATCTCTCCAGCCCCTGTTTTTCTTTTTTAATTTTTAATTTTTTTCCCAGTTTTACAAGCATGTTGAGTACTTATCCCTGCTTCCCTCTTTCCTCCCTCTTTTCCTTTCCCCCTTCCACACCCTGCCCTCCTCACTTCATCAATCCATTCCACTCACTCCTATTCTGCTTTTCATGTGTTAATGCAATCTTTACAAAACTTCTACAAAAATGTGATATAGATATATTACCATTCTTAATTTTTACGGGTCAGAAAACTGAGACTTATGGATGTCAAGAAACTTTCCCAAGCTCTAGTAAATATTAGAGTTGAGATTTGCGTTCTAGCATTCCACTTCCATCTTCCTACCTAGCGTGACCTTGAACTTGTGATTCTGGGCCTCAATTTCCAGAGTATTAGAATTATAGACAGAACCAGCCAGAGCTGATTTCTGATGCATCATGAACTCAATGGTGTGGATTTTGATTGGCAGCTCTTATAAGCACGTGGTTCCAAGGAGAAAATAGAGCTGGTTGTGGAGGCACATGCCTGAAATCCTAGCTGGTGACAGGAAGATTGGATTTTAAGGTCATTTGACAACATAGAGAGGTTGAGGTTACCTGGGCTCCAGGAAATTCTGTTTCAAACAAACAAACAAAACAAAAAACAAAAAAACTAAAAATCAAACCAAAACCAGCCTGAGGGTTGATTCTGAAATATGGAGACAGCTATGTATGATGGCTCACACCTGTAATTCCATCATTCAGATAGCTAGAAGGGATATTATTACAAGAGACAGGCTAGCTGGGCTACACAGTGAATTAGTCTGCGTTAAGGTGTGCCTCTAAATAAATCCAAAACAAACAAAACAGAATAAAATGTACATGGAATAGTTTAATATTAATATGTCTATGCTTTGGGCTAGAATAAGCATTGTGTGTTCCTTTTCCTACAAAATAAAATAAACATGGGAAGGCAAAAGAAATACAGACAAACTACTTTGAAAAAGAAAACTGTGGGGCTGGAGAGGTGGTTCAGGGGTTAAGCCTCTGCCTTGCAGGCGGAAGGTCCTGAGTTCGGATCCTAGAACCCATGTATAGACGCCGGGCGAAAGCGTTTCTGGTCCTGGTAGGGTGGAGCCTGTGAATCCTGGGGCAGAGTAAACAAGGAGGAGGTAGAGGCGTCCATGGTGGTTCCCGAATTAGTCCGCGGTTCTACATACACATAAACACACACAGACACACACACACACACACGCATACACACACGCGGATTCATGCACAATTGAATAAATAATAATAAAAAATTTAAAAAAAAAGAAAAAGAAAACTGTAAGAATTCACATGAACTGTTCTGCATTCTGTGAAGTTGTAACAATAAAGACAATATGACACTGGAGAAAGAAGAGAAACACAGATCCACAGATCAATGGTACAAGATAAAGAGTTTGAAAAGAGAGCCACACATGTCAGTACAAGATCAATTCATGTCTGAAAAAGACACAAAGATAATTCAACATAGGTGAGTCTTTCAAGAAACAGTATTGGAACAATTACATACCTGTGTGCACAAATGTCTCGATGCACCTTTCATCCCTCTCAAGGTGGATCATAAAAACTCATGTACGAGGTCTAGGGATGTGGCTCAGTGGCCTAGGGTTTGGAAAGCATGCACGAGGGCCCGGGTTTGATTCCTATACCGTTAAAACAGAAAAGCAAACAAAACTACCAAAGAATGTAGAACCTCACTTAAGCTGAAAGATTTCTAGGAGAAACTGTGAATTCAAGTTAAGCCAAAATTTCTTCAATATGGCATCAAAATACAACCCACAAAAGAAAATACTTAACTTGGATCAAAATGAAGAACTCTTGAAACCTTCCAGGGCTGAGGACACAGTTCAAATACTATAGGGGAAAAAAATCAGTGTGCGTGTGTGTGTGTGTGTGTGTGTGTGTGTGTGTGTGTAAGTACACGAAAGAGCTGGGTATAGTGTGCACATCTGTGACTCTAACACCTCAGAGCTGGAGGCAAGAAGAGTCAGAGTTCAAGGCCAGTCAGGACAGGGAGACCCTATCATGTAAACAAAAACAAACGAACAAACAAAAACAAAGGAAGAAAGACAAGCCAGAAAACAAAACAAAAATCTGAGAGAGAGGGCTGGAGAGGTGGCTCAGGGGTTAAGCCTCCACCTTGCAGGCGGAAGGTCCTGAGTTCGGATCCCAGATCCCACGTATAGATGCCAGGCAGAAGCGGGGGCGGCCTGCGCTTCTGGTCCTGGTAGGACGGAGCCTGTGAATCCCGGGGCAGAAGGAGGTGGAGGCGTCCATGGTGGTTCGCGAATTCGTCCGTGGTTCTACACACACACACACACACACACACAGACACACACACGCGCGCGCGCACATACACACCCACATGTGCACAGTTGAATAAATAATAATAAAAAAAAATCTGAGAGAGAAATTTATAAACCTATTCTAATAAAGGATTTAGTTCCAAAGGACACAAAGAGTTCACAAAATTCACATAACAAAAAGTAAACCCAACTTTAAAAAGAACTCTGTGTGGGTGAGGGGCAGGGAAAGGACCTGGTGGCGAAGGTGACTGTGTGCAAGGCTGTGTGTGACCTGAGTTCTATCCCAGGGCACACACATGACAGGAGAGGACAGACTTCCAACATCTGTCCCCTGGCCGTCACACTCGTCCCATGGCATGCATGCTTTTTTCTCTCTCATAAACTTAAAAAAAAAAAAAAACTAAACTAAATGGGCATGGCTAGCAAAACGGCTTAACGGGTAAAGGTGTTTCCATGTAAACCTGCCAATCTGAGTTTGATCGCCAGAGGTCACAAAGTAGAAGATGATCAGCTCCAGACAGTTGGCCTTTCACCTCCACATGTCCACCATGGGACGCATACGCTGTACACGTACATGCGCACACATATGCACACACATGCATGCACACACACATACATGCACACGCGTGCACACACACATTCACGCACACAAATGGACATACACATAGTATTTTGACACTTTTCTAAAGACAACATGTAAATATGTCTATTAGAATAGCTTTAAAAAAAAAAAAAGCAAAGCCCAAGTTCTGGTAGGAATGTAAAGCAACTGGAATGTTCCTCCATTGCTAGGAGGAAGGCAGAAGCATCCAGCCGCTTTGAAAGAGAATTTGACAGTTTCATATCAAGTTAAACATTTATCATACAGTGCCAAAATCCCACACTCAGGAGAAATGAAATCTATGTTTACAGCAGCTTTATTTATAATTGTCCAAGTGTAGAAAGCACTCAGATGTGTCTCAACCAGAGCAGAAGCAATGTGTGGTACAGTCAGACAGCGCGAAGCTATTCAGCAGAGGAATGGAGTGATTGATGCACTTGACAGGCAGAACTGCCTGAATGAAAGTGGACTCCAGGCTGAACGTGACAGCTGGGGAAAAGTGAACCCGCGGGGACAGAAAGCAGATCAGGGGCAGGGGGCGGTTGGGTGAAAGGTTGGCACAGGACTTTTGGCAGGAGGCGGGATGCTGACGAACAGATGAGGATGACCCAGGATGTGCCACTGGGAATTCAGCACTGTTAATACTGTCTAAAAATGTTATTATCATGCTTTATTGTTTACTCGTCCTTTCAAATAAGTCGATGATTGGGCTCTTGCCAACTTAGATTGACAGCTGTCTGGCCTTTATCTTCCTCCTGGCTGCCTAAAGCAGAGAGCAGGCGATAGAGTAGCCTCTCTTTTAGCAACTAGTCAGACTACCATCACTACATCCTGGCTGCTTGGAACACTTGACAGACATCCCGAGGAAATCACATTCCACCTGCAAGGAACGCTGAAACCACAAGCTACGACTTCTGCCTCGGGCCTGGCTCCAGGCATGACAGATTCAAGCAACCTGCAAGACCCCTCAGAACCGGATAAGCCCAAGGTAAACTTCTTACCTAGAGTCCTGCCGGGAAGCATCGCCTTTCCAATGACTCAGCAAGAAGCCTGTGATTGGTGTTTACTTGGGCTTGTGATTGGTCCATAGGTGATACTTAGGATTCACCCCTCTTTGGTCCTCTAAGCAGGCTATTCTTTTCTAGGTAGTGTGGGAGGTTTTCTCTCTTGTGCAGCATTCTCTGGTTTCCCATATTAGGCGCCAACGAGGTCTTTTTCTGAGTGGCCTTTTGCAAACATGTCGTCTTCTCTTTTAGGCTAAAATAGCTGCATGAAGAGCATAAAGGCCCAGGACTTCCAGCCCTGGCAACAGAGGTGAGGAGGCAGCTGAAACTTCCAGAGAGTTCCCAGGATCTGAGGCCCCTTCACCCCATACCCAGACTTGAGAGCTGTAGCATCAAGAGGCAGTTCAGAGTCTCAGGCAGCCAGCCATCAAGCACTAACTGACACCCAAATCTCAGAGCTGTCACACGACAAGCTGCCTTAAGCATTCTAGAGCGTGAGCAAGGGCAGAATCTATAAGAAAAGACAATCTGCAAGGACTCTGAAGCTACTAGAACTGCAAAACCCCCAGCCTCTAGAAGAGTCTCAGAGAGCTAGGAAGGACTCAAAAGGAGGGGTCACTGCACCCGGAGCCCGGGAGCGGTCCGTGCCAACTGCTGTGCGTTCGTACTTATTCTAAGCAAGGAACCGCTGTCTTGTCAGCTTAGAGCACTAAGCCCTCGGCGTTAAAAGTTGGATCCGTAAGCTTCTAATTCTCAAGGCGTAGAGCTAAAAGCCTCTGGATTTGGAGGCCCAGCTTGAGGATTTCTGGTACTTAGGATGTTAGAAAAAGAGAAGGCACAGGCCCGTGATAACAAGAGTCTTTATTAAAGAGCTTTGGGGCCATGGCTTGTCCTAAAGATGGGAGCGGGGAGCACACACCCAGAATGAAAGCTTAAGCCGGGAGAGGTAACCACCGGTGCTGTAGGGAGCAGTATGCTGGGGGTGAGGGGTAGGGGAGAAATCGCTGCAGAAAGGGGGTGGCACAAAGGGAGGTCTTATCTTTACAGCCTTTCCAGTGTGGAGGGAAGATCTGTATGTGACACAGGAATGTGCCTGGCTCAGCTAGATACTGACCTGGGCGGTTGGCGGGGAGGGGGGGAGGGGGGGAAGAGAGAGGGGGAGTAGGCTGTCAGTAGCACCAGTAGGGGTCAGGCCTGGTTTGTGAGATGAAGTCACAAAGGCCTTGAGAGCTAACATTGGGGGCTGTCAATGCTAAAGCTAAGGTTCTGCCCTCTGTCTTTCCATGATTTCTATCCAACTAGACCAAAGCAGCCATCCCAGTCATTTGGGACAATGAAATTGTTTTATGTCTTGCCTGAGGTAGATGACTATTGTCAGAATACAGTATCAGCTGGTGGCAGTGGTATATGCCTGTAATCTCCGCACTTGGAGGCTGAGGAAGGAAGAAGAAGGAGGGTTTGAGGTCAACCTTAACTATGTCATAAGACCTTGTCTCAAAAACAAGCTGTAAAAAGCTATGCTATGAAGAATGAACATTGGCATATGTAAGCTGTGTTTTGTTTTCTAAAATGGGGAAGAAAATAAATACAGTACCAGTCAGAATAACTTCTATCAGGCAAGGTTCAGGGCATTGAACGAGGGGCCACCTTCGACGAGGGGTTTTACAGAGTGCGTCTAGTATCCTTAGAGGCTCATTCAACGATGTCTTTCCAAGGTGGAGAAGCCTAATGTCTGAGCTGTTGTTGCCCATTGATGGGTAGCCTGAGCTTGAAGGTTGCTGTGACTGCTAGGGTTCAAGTCTGCAGATAACACAGCAGAAAGGACAACAGACAGCCAGCGAGACTAGGTCCTAGAGAGAGAAGCTGTGGTTTCTGGCTGAACTCAGCCTCCAGAAGAAAGAGGAGCCGCTGTAAATAAGACCCCTGCGCTTCCAGCCCTGGGTTCCTTTCCAAATGGTCTGAAGAGTTGTCACTCACTATGACCACACCCCCATCCAGAAGCAGGTCCATGAACCTAGGGGGAGATACATGGCCAAACAGACCACCATTGCTATCATCCACTGTGATTCATGACTGTGTGTGGGGGTGTATGATCCAGGCAAGAGCAGTTAGGATCCTTCATCAGATAGATGTTGGGAATGAGAATTTCTTCTTTCACCAAGGCTACTAAGTTGCAAGTTTTAGATCCAAGACTACTGTTGATCGTCTTCTCTGAGAAGAAGATCAGAAAGGGAATCCACAGAGCCAGGAGCTACGAAGGCATCCGGGCCCTGAAGACATGAACAGGTCAATCGCGCCAGAACCAGTCCCGCCTCCTCCCCATGACTGAACGGGAAGCCCACTTTCCTCTTGATCAGTTTGAGCCAAGGTGGTTTCTCTCTACCTGAGAGTCTTTCCTGATACCCAGCCAAACACTGTCTTCGTTTCATAACATTGTTGCTTTAATAAATACCCATCCCGAACAATGAAGGGGACCACGGGATTCCACTGACTCAATGCCATGATGGCAGGTGAATTACCAGCAGAAGCAGAGAGAACGGCCCATGGCATATCACAAAGTCAAAGCAGACGGGATAAGGAACGATGATGCATTCTTCATTCTAATTCCTGAAAATGCTAAGTGGCTCTCTCTACCTTAACAGCCTGCGCAGGGATGGGCCTGCCCACGATGGGACGGTCTCCTACAGGTTTGCTCAGAGACCTGCTTAACTTGCAAAACGTTCTTATACATGTGGCCAGAGGCTCAGCCCAAGTGTCCAGGTGACATCTGAGGCCAGCTGGCATGCACTCGTGGTTCTGCACTGCTGGGAGTTCCGTTCTGCCGAATGAAAGCATCAGCAAAGGACATCTGCTTTGTGCTAGGAATCAGGGGTGCTGAGTTGAGAAAGACCTGGCCCTGTCCAGGAGCAATATACTGGGCCAGGAAGAAGACAGACAGCTCAGACAACGGGAAGTGGTCAGATAGAAAACACAGGGGACTATCAGAAGACAGATGTCCCGCCTCCCCCCCCTTGGGGTCACATGAGAGGTCTTGGAGGTGTGACTTTCCTCACCGCTTCACCCAAGTGAAAAGGGAGAAGGAATCGGCTTCGAGGGAAAGCGTGGGCAAGAAAGACCAGAAGGGGAAACAGCTTGGTGTGCTCATTATAGGTTTCTCACTGGGAGCTCTGAGGCCGTGGGGACGTTCCCATTCAGTGCCGTCTGTTAAGAAGCCTCTAGCTACCAAGTGTCTGAAATGCACGACTAGAAGAGTGAATCTTAGTGTACACCCCACTGATCTCATACTTTCTATCCATTTGCCTCAGTCTTGAAGTTCTAGGATTACCACGCTGGGTCTAACTAACATTGCAACTCTTTTTTCTTTTTCCTTTAACATTGCAACCCTTAAAGAACCGTGGGTGACTGGTGAGTCCGGGAGCCAGCAGAATGCAAGGCAGCCCTCCTCGCCATTGCCAACAGAAGCCAGCGCTGCCAACTGAAGAAATGACTGCCTCACGGTTTGCGGGCACAGCGATGTCTGCCCAGGGAGCAAGGACACAAGCAGAAGCAGGTTTTGAGCTATGTGCAGAGTAGCACATGCACATTGAAAATTATCCAGGCTGTTTTAGCTTTATAACTTGCTGCAACAAAATGCCCGATCCAGACAACTTGGGAAGAAGGAAGTTCTATTCGGCTCACAATTCCAGCTTAGAGCCATCATGGCAAGAGAGTCACAGCATGAGGAGCCAAGAGAACTGGTTGCGTCACGGTGGACGCAGGACCAGGACCAGACCAGTGCTGCCTGCTTGCCGGTGCTCAGTCCGTCTGTCCATCCGTCCACTGGTTTGTGAGCAGTCTCCAGGCTCACATTCTTATACGGGGCATGGGCGGGCACTGAACTTCAGTCCGTAGGTAAGGAGGAGACTCAGGAAGGTTGTAAACTGACAGTGGGCGATGACTCTAGCCAGAGGCTGGTTAGAAGGGCAGACACGGAGTTGGTGTCAGGCACGGTGATACACACCTATGATCCTAGCACTTGGGAGGCTGAGGCAGGAAGACGGCCTCAGGTTTGAGGCCAGCCTGGGCTACAGAGTAAGGCCTTGTCTTAAAAGAAGGGCAGTGCTATAATTGGAGGGGGAGATGTTCTGAACTTCTGAAATATGGAAGGAAAGAGGGAGGGCTGGTAAGGAGGAGGCTATGCCACAAAATTAAAATAAATACATATACGTAAAATAAGAATGAAACAAAAAGACAAAAGAGCAGCAGGACAAATGCTCTTCTGGTTTGGGGTCAGAGGTCACATTTTAGAGGACTGGGAGGAAGATTTTAAAGGCTTGGGGACTTGGGCAGGGTGTCTTTCCCACACACTGCATTTGGGGGTCCTCGAGCAGCTCCCAGCTCCCGGGGCCCCACTTCTCAGCAGGTCAGCCTTTGTCAGGGCGGAGGAAACAGGTCAGAGACAGTTGCTTTGCTGTTGCTTTTTCATTAACTTGAGGAATCACCGCAGCCTTGAAAAGGACTGAGTCAGAGTATAAATATTGACACAATTTCCACCGCGCCAGTCTCAAGAGCAAGAAGGCTCCCCTGGGAGACAGAGAGGCAAAGTCTCGAATAATTAAATCACCTGAATAATTTAGCAAAGTCAAGACATCTCTGCGAGTCAGAGCCTGTCTGCTCCCCCCCCCCCGGGCCTCCCTGGGTGGATAGCACTGGAGCTGATTTCTCTTAATCTCAAGAGAGAACTGGGGCTAAATCGTGAAGCGGAAGTGGGGGCTCAAGTGGGGGCTCAAGCCTACTTTCTTTCTTCTGGTTCTCTTGTGTTTGGTAAATAAACAAGGATGGATCGGAGACATTATCCTCTATCAGAGATGGACTGTCAAGATTTCCTCCAGTTCTGACTTCCGAAGATTCATTCCTTCGCTCATCAAATTATGAGCACGCTTATTGTATGAGAGTGCTAGGGCCAAAGTCACAGTGTCGCCTCCAGGGAGCTTTGTGGTGTGCATATCACCGCACTCTGTTGGGTCTGGGATATATAGAATAAATCTTTCTAATCTATGATGACCCAGACTGGTGAGATAGCTTAGTAGGTAAGGCGCTGCTTACATGCCTTGGAATCCTGAGTTCCATTCCCAGAAATCCACATGGTGGAAGGAGAGAACTGATTTCTAAAGTTCTTCTCTGACCTTCACCCATGCACCGTGACATGCACCATGACAAGCGTTCTGCCTGCTTGCCTGCCTGTCTGTCTCCTCTTCTCCCTTTCCCCCTTCTCTCAAATAAATGTGTAAATAAAATATTGGGGAGAAAACAGCAAAACCTATGATGACTTCAATCTGTAAATGAGGAAAGAAGAAATGAAGGCACAGAAACTTTAACCTGCTGACATATTCACTCATTTATGTAATAACCTTAAATCTGGACATGAGCAGATGTTGAGAGAGTCAATGTGAACACACAATGGCCAGACAGTACATGAAAACAGAACTCCAGAGCTGAGCGAGCTGGCACACGCCTGTAACACCAGTACTTGGTAGGTGGAGGCTGGAAAACTGGAACTCAAAGCTATCCTCAACTACGCATCGAGTCTGACGCCAGCCCGGTCTCAAAAACAAAGCAACCTACCAGAACTCTGATGAGAATCTGCAGTGAGTAGCCCAGGACACTGACCTCTGTATAGTAACCAGGATGTGGCATTGCGCCCTGTGTGTGCATGTTAAGAGGATGGGCTGTGATCTCTGTCAACTCTCCTCTGGTGCAACTGGCCCAGAGCATCAGGACTTGACACAACACATCGACGTTCTCATTTAAAAAAAAAACAAACAAACATGTGCGTGCCCATGTGTCCATCTGTCTGTCCGTCTGGGGAGGCCAGAGGTCAGTGTCAGTGTCCTCTATTACTCTCCTTACACTTTTGAGACGTGGTCTCTCAGTGAATCAGAGCTTAGCGACTGGCTAGGATGGCTGGTGGGGGCGCTCCGCGGGCTTGGCCTAGCCCTGTCCAGCTCTAGGACTACAGACGCCTGCTGCGGTTAGTCTTGTGAGCAGGTCCTGGGGATCCAAAGTCAAGGCCTTACACTGGCCCAGCAGGCACTTAACTGACTGAGCCATCTCCCTGGCTCCTTCCCCGGCGTTTCCAACCTAGAACCAGTCAGAGAAAGCCTAACCTGCTGCCTACTAGTCAGCGGGAGTTCTAGCCAAATCTCGGCACGGCTCCCAAGCAGATGCCTCAATAGGCTCGCCTGAGACCTCTCCTTTCTGACTGCAACTCTTTCCCACTCCTGACCTGCCAAACGCACGTGACGCCAATGACTCCCTTGTGGAGCAAACACCTGAGACCTCTCCTTTCCGACTGCAACTCGTTCCCACTCCTGACCTGCCAAACACATGTGACGGCAACGACTCCCTTGTGGAGCAAATACCTGAGACCTCTCCTTTCCGACTGCAACTCGTTCCCACTCCTGACCTGCCAAACGCACGTGACGCCAATGACTCCCTTGTGGAGCAAACTTGGCAGATGTGGCCTTTGCTCTCTTCCGTGGCCTTTATTTCCTACTGTAAAGCTGACTGCTTGGACCCTGTGATGTCCATACCAATATTCAGTTCTGAAATTTTAAGTTTTTGGGGGGGCATCGTGGTGGTGCTTTTTGAGTTTTGAGTTGTAGCCTGAACTGGCCTGGAATTGACTTCTGGAAAAGGAGTCTGCACCTGGCTACTCCACTCATTAACACACATTGCTAAGACATGGTGCTTGGCAGGGCCATAGAAAACAACAACAGAAATGAGCAAAGCACAACTTCTTCACTGAAAGCAATCCTAAGCCAATAGAACCAAATAAATAGGAGGAAAAGTGCTTTAGAAAGGAAGGTCTTGTACAGTTTAAGTTTGTGTGTTTATTTTATTTTTTTTTAAACTTTTTTTTTATTATTATTATTTATTCAACTGTGTGCATATGCGTATGTGCGCGCGCACGCGCATGTGTGTGTGTGTGTGTGTGTGTGTGTGTGTGTGTGTGTGTGTGTAGAACCACGGACGAATTCGTGAACCACCATGGACGCCTCCACCTCCTTCTGCCCCGGGATTCACAGGCTCCGCCCTACCAGGACCAGAAGCGCAGGCCACCCCCGCTTCTGCCGGGCGTCTATACGTGGGATCTGGGATCCGAACTCAGGACCTTCCGCCTGCAAGATGGAGGCTTAACCCCTGAGCCACCTCTCCAGCCCTTGTGTGTTTATTTTGATGTAGGATCTAGCTGTGTAGCCCTGACTGGCTTGGTACTCATTATGCAAAGCCTAGGTTATTCTTGAGCTCATGGTAGTCCTCCTGCCTCAGCCTCTCCGGTGCTAGGATTATAGACAGGAGGCCCATGTCCACTTCAAAACCTTTTCTCAAAGCATAGAATGTACCATGACAGTCTATCAGAACAGCAGTGAAGCTTAAGGCCAGACTCAACAGTCAATAGATGAAACCCACCTCGCAATCTTGCACATGAAGTTTCATGAGCCAGGCCAGGGGTGGAGGGGGGGGTCCATGGCTACAATCTGGGCTGAGGCAGGAGGATTTCTGTAAGCTTGAGGCCAGCCTATTTCACATAGCAAGTTCTAGACCAGTCCCAATAAATACAAATGGAAACATTAAGCAGATGGATAGACAGACAAACAGACAGATAAATGATAGACAGACAGATAGACAGACAGGTAGATGGATGGATGGATGGATGGATGGATGGATAGATAGATAGAATGATAGATAGATAGATAGGATAGAGTTGAATTAAACTACTAAGGTTTGATAACTCTTGGAGCTCAAGACTATTATTTCATTGCATAGAAAGTAAATCAGAGACATGGAGAATGAAGTTTATCTAACATTTTCTCCAGAGCAAGACTTAAGACCCTGTCTTTTGAGTCCCTCATGGACAGAGTCTTTCCTTCTGGATTTATTCAAGAGCTCAGAAGAGGCAAGATGCTCCCGCCCTTGCTCTGTGCGTTCGGCTGAATTCTGAAATCTTCTCATCTCTAAACACTCACCTCACTAAACCTTCCTTCAGCCCTTGCTGTTGATTTGAAGGAACCCCTGAAGGAGTGCCACTCCAGGCAAGCTGCCAAGAATTTTTAAAGGTCCTCACTGTGCTCTTCCTGAAGGACACTGTGCTTGTCTGGATCAGAACATGTGTGTGTGTTCATCCCTGCACAGCGGTGGGCTGCACGGAGGCTCTGAGGACCCTGGTGAAACCCAGGATGGCCTGTGGATTGGCAACGGATCTGGAAATCCTGGAAGTTCCTGTTGTGTCTTGAAATAGGATCATTGTCTCAATGCTTGGGCTGTTACCTGTGACTTCATGAAGCTGCGAGAGGCTGCCCATCACTGATCTCTCTCCCTCCATGGTCTGCTGTGGCTTTTCCAGAAAGGGTTTGCACACTTGCTCAACTCGATTTGCACTGCCAGGAAGGCATATAGTCTAAAAAGTGTTTCTTCTTAGGCTGGCCAGACAGCTCAGTGGGCAAAGGCGTCTGCTGCCAAGTTTGACTGTGTTCCGTCTTCAGAGCCCATGTGGTGAAAGGAGAGAACTGACCCTGACCAAGTTGTTCTCTGGCTTCCAGATGTATGCAGGGACACCTCTTTCTCTCTTTCTCTCTCATACACACACACACACACACACACACACACACACACACACACACACACAAGAAATATAATAAAAATGTTTCTTCTGCCTGCAAATTAACCCGCAGTAGACAGACTAACAGAAAAAGAATGGACCTGCTCACTTCACATGCATGCTGCAGGAGCTCAGAGGAAGAGATTCAGTGGAGGGACTGGGTTTCCTTGCTGAGATCAATGTGGAAAGGTATTGATAGGGCCTGAAAGGGGGCAGCCAGGTGTAACAGACACATAAATGCACAATCTGAGGGTTTAGAAAATTTGGGGGACCAGGAGGCACAGTGTAGCAGAGAGATAGCGGCTGAGAGGCCGGTGCAGCAGGTTATATCCCCTGCCAGGCTGAGAGTCTCAGAGCTTGAGCCAGCAACATGGCCAATGACCTTGCACAGCATGGGCTGTCAAAAAAGCACTTGCTCAAGACCTCTTGGGCTGTTAGTAAAAACACAGCCTTCGTAAGGGGAAATTGGCGCGTCTCAGGACACCACTACTTAGTAGTGAAATTGTCAGTTCTTTATCTATGGCAAAGAGCACTGCATTCCTTGTCTGTTTCAGCACAGAGACCTGCAGCGGCACGGAGCCAAGCATGCCTTGGGCAGGAGTTAGGGCAGCAGTGGTCTCCGTCTGCCATCTCTCAGGGACGGGAGGTAGGAGGAGGAGCTTCTGTAGGCATTGAAGGGGCCCTGTTTTGTTTGCTGCTTCTTACTAGTATGTGTTGGAGGGTATTTGCTGCAGACTATGCATGGATGTCAGCGGACAACCTTCAGGAATCAGTTCTCGCCTTCCACCTTGTTGAAGCAGGGTCCTTATTGTTTCTACTGCTCTACATTCCATTTTCGCCTCTTGTCTAACTGTTGGAGTGCTGAGATTACAGTTGCGAGCTACCATATCCAGCTTTTTCTGAGTTTGGGGGATGGAATTCAGGTCGTCAGTCCTGTGCAGCAAATGGTTTTACCTGCTACACTATTTTGCTCACCTCGGCTGAACTGCAGCCATTAGGTGGTCCAAGCTGTCCCTATGCTCACAGCAATCCTTCTGCCTCAGCTTCCTGGGAGCCAAGATTGCAGGTGTGAGCTACCATGTTTGGTTTTTGTTTTGTTTTGGTTTGTTTTGTTTTGTTTTTAATGTTTTCAAGAGAGGGTCTCACTGTGTTACTCAGCTGGCCTCAAACTCCTGAGGCCCAGTCATCCTCCCCACTTAGCCTCTGTGAGAGCTGGGTGTAGAGGGGCACATCACTGGCACCAACTTCATTTTGTTTTAAATAAACTTTTTAACTTTATTTTGCTCTGTGTGTGTGTTGTGTATGTGTGTGTGTGTGTGCGCGCTTGCGTGTGTGTGTGTGTGTGCACTGTGTGGATCTTAGAGGACCAAGGGTGACTTTGGGAATCATCCTGGATTGCTTCTACCTCCTTTTTGCTTTGCTCTGGGATTTCCCAGGCTCTACCCACCAGGACCAGAACTGCAGGCCACTACCTTTTCCACGTGTCATTTTTACATGGGACCTGGGATCCAAAGTCAGGACCTTCTGCTTGTGAAGCAGAGTCTTAACACCTGAGCCATCTCTCCAGCCCCCAACTTCATTTATTTTTTTTATATTCTTTATTTATTCAATTTTGCATGTGTGCGTGTGTGTGCGTGTGTGTATGTATGTGTGTGTGTGTGTCTGTGTGTGTGTAGAACCATGGGCGAATTAGGGAACCACCATGGACTGCCTCTACCTCCTCCTTGTTTACTCTGCCCCGGGATTCACAGGCTCTGCCCTACCAGGACCAGCCCCCCAACTTCATTTCTTAATTTAAAAAATTTATACATTTATTTAGAAGGGAAGAAGGGAGGTTAAGAAATAGATAGATGACAGATAGATGACAGACAGATAGATGACAGATAGATAACAGACAGACAGACAGACAGATAGATAGATAGATAAATAGATAGATGATAGATAGATAGATAGATAGATAGATAGATAGATAGATAGATAGATAGAGTGCAGGTGAGATAGCTCAGTGGGTAAGGTGCTTGCTTATAAATCTGGTGACCTGAGTTCAATCCCTGGAAACCTGTATGGTGGAATGAGGAGAGAACCAACTTCTGGAAGTTGACCTCTATCTCCACCCATGAACCAGTGTACATGTCTATTTGGTCTCTCTCTCTCTCAAGAATTATGTCATGGAGGTCAGAAGACAAAAGTCAATTCTATCCTCCTACCATGTGGGTTCTGGGAAGAGATCTCCAATTGCCAGATGTGCATGCAAGTGCCTTTACTCCCTGAAGAACGCTCTCTTGTGCCGGTTAAGATGGCCAGACAGGGAAGGGTATGTGCCAGTAATCCTGATGATCTGAGTTCAATTCCATATGGTGGAAGGAGAGAACTGACTTTCACAAGTTGTCTGACTTTCACACGTGTGCTGCAGCACACACACACACACACCACGCACGCACGCACTAAATAAATAAATAAATTTAAAAATGTAAAAAAATTTCCCAGTCCTAGAGATGCTGTGGTGTTTCTTCAAATAGAAGTTTTGTTTAGTCAGTTTCTTAGTGACATTATTCCTCCTGGGGGAACTATTATTACACAGAAGTTGTTGCTGTGCAACAGGCAAACGCACCTGCAAGAATAAATTCTTAGTAGTGAAGGTGCTGGCTGCAGGGTGTGAGGGTTTGGGTTTGAAGTAGATATTTAGGTTTTCCGTTTAAAAATGCAGTGTGAAGTTGCTGCTACAGTAGGTGAATAAAGAGCTGTGTGAATACAGACATGGGCAGATTCACCTTCTATTAGGTGGAAAACAACCTGCACAAACTCCTCTTACAAGACAGCTTGGATTTGTACAGAAAATCCACAGGCTTCCCACAAATGTGTGCAATCCACTGAGACACGCAGACTGCCAAGGAACCCTTATGTGCTTCTGTGAACTAAAACGGAGCAGACAGAAACCTCCAGCTCCTAAGGTAGTCCAGACACAACCTCTGCCCCAGCCTTCCATTTCCCATCTCCATCTCACTGGGTTTGGCTTCCTTCCCATCCCATCATCATCATCTCAATCACTTGTCAAAACTTTTGACTCCTACCGTTTTTCCTTCCATTCTTCCACCTGCTCAAATTTGGACCCTCTGTCCCTTCCTGTAGGCAATGATCGGTGCTGTAGAAATCCCAGTCTTAGGAAGACCTCAGACCCAAGGTCACCAGGCCCATGGGATGGCTTGACGGTCCTGCACCTGCTCCTCATACCTCATCCCTTGAGCCGCATCTATCATCTGGCGGTGACAGCACTTCCTCCTGGCCACCTGCTTCCCCCTTTCCTGGACCCTCAGGGACCCTGTGCATTGTCCCTTTTCATCTGTATTTTCAACTACTTCCCCTTTGTTTATTTTTTTTCAGTTCATAAACATGACATCTAAGAGATGCTCGATGGTCCTTTTCATGAAAATCAGTTTTTTCAGCTGTAATTTATAAACAAAAGAACGAACTTTCAGAATATGTAACCTAATCAGTTTTGAAAAGTGCGCGTTCCCATGGAACCCCCAGGTCACTCCATATAGAGAACTTTCAGGAGGTGCTGTACCACACACCTGTAACTCCAGCCCTCAGGAGGTGGCGGCAGGAGGATTGCCATCAGTTGGTCAGCCTGATGTATGTGGCAAGTTCCAGGCCCCTGTCATGAAGGAGGAAAAGGAACTTCCAATCCTCCTGTTAGGTCTTCTAAGCGCTGAGATTAGAGGTATGCACATGATGCATAGTGTATGAATTATTATGGTCCCTGGGAAGCAGGTCTCTGGGCCCATCTGAGGGGTATTTTTTACATTAATTTTTTGTGTTTATTTGAGAGAGAAGGGGAGGCACAGACATACCACCATGCATGTATAGAGGGCAGCTCTCTGGCCTGTCCTCTATATTAAGACTGTTCTCTGGGAATATATGGGTGGAATTGTATTGATTGGATAATTGATATGGGAAGACTCAGGCAATTGCAGATGGTGCCATTCCCTGCACAGTTGGTCTGGCATTATCTAACGATAGGCGGGCAAGCAAGCATGCATGCATAGATTCTTCTGCTGCTTTCTGTTCTTCTGAGGATGTATTGTGACTACTTTTTTAGGTTCCTGCTGCCTGAGACTCCCTGCCATGATGGTTTGTGGCCTGGAATTGTGAATAGGAATTAAACCCTTTCATATGTTTCAGTTTCTTTTCAAACTGCTGATAAATACACAACCAAACATCTTTCAGGGGAATGAGGGATTTAGTTCAGATTATGATCCTGGTTACAGTTCATAGTCTAGCTTGAGAGGAAAGTTCATTCCAATATCAGGACAGAAGGAGCTGGCCACGACATAACCACGGGAACTGGTAAGGGCAAACTTTCTTACTTGCTAGAATGCCTGCGTGCCAATATGCCAAGGTATGCCAACTTACTGAACCAGCTCTATTTTATCTACTTGCCTAGGGAATAACCCCACTCACCATGAGTTGACTCTTCTCACTTCAATCTCCTACAGGTCTTCGTAGGGCTTGCCTTAACTATTAATTTTTCACAAACATACCCAAAGCCTTAACTTTCAATTGTCAAGTTAACACCTGTATCTAACAGGTTGGTTGGCTTAGGTATTTTGCTGCAACAATGTGTGATGAAACTAAAACAGGTGGTGACTCATTCCTCCCCCAATATTTATCCAGTGAAAGTTGTTGAGGCAAGTTTCCTTTTTCCTACTGGCTTGTTTTGGAACTTTGGTCAGAAATCAATTGACTATATTCCATCTTGAAACCTAATTCCATCTTGAGTCTTTTTTTTATAGCTTCCATTTCGCTGCTAAGACTCCTCATTTGTTTCTTCATTATGTTTGTATTTTCTTTTACATCCTTGACCTGCTTATTACATCCAATTTAAAGTCTACTGTGTTTGTTGTTGATGTTTTGTGTCTTAGAGCTAAATCAGCCTTTCATTTTTAACTCCGTGACACTGAACTAGGTCCTTGCAGCCATTTTCTTCTGCAATGACTATGATGTTAATCCTTGTTAACGGAGGAAGATGAGAGGCTTGCGGAGCAAGGACTTTTCTCCTGGCTCCAGGGATTGTGTTTTTGTTCGTCTTACTACATGGCTGCCCAAACTTTCCAATGTAAAGATTGGAAAAATGGAAGGCTGGGAGCAGGTAGTTACAGGCCTCCCCTTGGCCCTAGACCAGCTTGTCCCTCCGCTGAAGGAGCCACTGTTCAGAGTTCTCCTGAGAGGTCCTGCTCTCACACAGCTCCCCAAGCAGAGGCGATAGCTCAGTGACTCCCCTCTTTCTCCCTGAAGCCCGGGCCCTGGCATAGCTGCCTTCTGGGGACGCATTGACAGAAGCTTCCCAGGCCTTTCTCTGCATGAATATTTCATGCCTCCGTAGTGATGAGACTGCTGAGTGAGGATGGCAGCCCTTGTCTTGTTACCACACACTGACAGGAAGATGGGGTGTCAAGCGGAGGTGTGTGGGGGTGTTGCAGTTAGTTGCTGATAAATGACCATCAAAGAGCTTACAATTACAAAGAGCTTCTCTCTTACAATTCCTGGTTACAGTTCTCAGTCCAGCTTGAGGGGAGAGCACACACCAACACCAGGGCTGAGGGAACTGGCCACACCGTCACCACATAACGGCTGAGAGATGGACAATCCTTACTTGCCAGACCAGCATGTCTGGCCAAGTGTACAGAAGGATGCCAACTCTCTCAACCAGCGCTCCGTGATTTATTCCAGGGCCTAATCCCACCCACGATGGGCTGGGCCTTCCCCATCAGCTAGACAATCTCCTGCAGGTTTGCTCTGGGCTTAACTCAACCACCAATTCTTTACAAATGTGTCCAGAGCTCAAACCCTCAACAGTCAAGTTGACACCTGTGCTTAACTATGACTGGGGGGGGGTGGAACTCTCCCCTTCCTTCAACCAGCAAAGAATCTGGTCCTGTATGAGCAGCCCACCTTCCCAATCTGTGTGTGGGGTGTCTGTGGTGGGCCTGCTTGCTGGCATACCTTTGAGGTGCTACAGATACCACCTGCTTTGTCACTTGAGTCCCTGTCCGTGCCTCCGTCTCAGTCACCACACAGAGGACTTGGTGTCTGACATCTTCTGACTGGTCTCCGTGCTTCAGGACAGAGAAACTAGACCTGGGGATGAAGAGACCACCTCAAGTCACATACCAGACGCCAGGTGGGAACCTTTACCTAGGGATCCTGACCCTCAGTAGGGGGGCTCTGTCCATCCACCCTGCTGACCTCAGCCAGAAAAGTTAATGTGGGCTGGAGAGATGGCTCAGGGGTTAAGACTCTGCAGAAAGGTTAAAGGTCCTTCTGTTGGAGGCTCTCTCTTTCGGGAAGTAGCCAGGACAATGAGAATGGTCAGAAATTCATAAACATCCTGTTTGAGGCACTTTTCATGAATTTATATGCTTTATAATGCAAGGAGACTGCGAAGTGTCTTCTCAGTTTCACAGGTGACAAAATTGAGGCCCAGAGACTAGGTAATCGGCCTGAAGTCCCACCATAAGTGCAGAGCTGCGTGGCAGACCTATGCATGGTGGTGACACCTGCGACCCCAGCACATGCAAGATGGAGGCTAGAAGGGTCAGGAGTTCAAGGTCATCCTCCACTATGTGAGGCCCTGATTCAACAGATAAGCCTAAGCTCTCTATCTCCAAAGTCGGCGCTCCTGTTTTATACCCTGTCACTCGAAATACCAAGCTACTGGAGCGTGTGTTCTCAAAGTTTACAGGTAATTTTCCACCTTTTCTTTATCACAGTGTATGAGGATGAGAACACTTATTGATCTGGGTGAGGACACACTGGGTTTAGGAAGGCCGTGTATAGGGCTCCTTCACGCAGTGCACAATGCGCTCCCCACCTCCAGGGCAGTGCTAGTGGCTGAGGGCCCTGCTTCTCAGACGACCGCAGAGAGAGGCTTCTGGGAAACAGGAAAGAAGGCAAGACGTGAAGTCTCCCACACAACAATGATATAGATCTGGCTTGGCTCAGATACGGCAAAGACTTGGTTTCTGGAGTAAAAGGAGGTGGAAGGAAGAATGAAGTCATTCTGTAAGAACAAAAGCCTAATGAGAAGCAATGGAAAGGTTTATTTACGCTGCTTACAGTGCGAGGGGATACAGTCTGTCATGACTGGGAAAGCATAGTGGCAGAAGCAGAGAACAGACAGAAAGTGCGGCTTGTCTAAAAACTTCAAGACTCCCAGCAACTCACCTCTCCCGGAGAGACTTCACCTTCTAAAGCGCCATGAGCTCAGGCACATGAGCCTTTGGGGGCCATTTGACACGCAAACCACACCCCCTGGCCCTGCTCCTGGCCAGATCCTTGTCCTGTCCACTCATTCGTCTGGGCTGGGAATTGGACTTAGAGTGACACATCTAAAGAATGAGACATGGCTGGTCAGGACCGATGGTTTAGCCACTTTAAGAAATAGGCTGAAAAAAAAAAAAAAAAAAAAAAGAAATAGGCTGAGACAAATCCGATTGACCCTGGCCTGGGAACACAGATTCTTCTTTGATTGATACGTCCTATTGTACCGGTTACTCTTTTCTCAAACTCAAGCAACTTAAAGGGAGAAAGGGAGATTTATGGCTGGTTGGTAGAAGCTGGAGGCAATCTAAGTTACGTCTCTTATGGAGACTAAGAGCTGCTAAGCTATAAGCTTAAGAGCAGACTCACTAACTCAAGCAGGGAGGGGCTAACCAACCTCAAAGCCCACCCTCTGAGCTGCCTTCTTCCAGCAAGGCTCCACCTCCTAAAGATGCCATGACCTTCCCAAATACTGCTCACAGCTAAGAATTCAAACACATGAGCCTGTGGGGGAATGGGGACAACTCACATTTCAAACCATGATGCCCATCATGGAAGCAGTTGCATGAATTTTTATTAGTTACAGAACAAAACAAAGTCATCAATCAATGTACGTTGATAGGGGCCATAGGTAGGTTGATTACAAGGGAAAACTCTGTTATACATTTCAAATTCTACCTGGTGATACTCTTAGCTTGTGGAGTGGTAGAATCTAGTAGTTGGCTCAAACTATATTTTTCTAAGGTTTTATCTTATCGCCACAAGGTTATTAGGTAAACCACGGGGAGTGAGCAATGCATAGCTATCAAAGAAACTAAAGATAGTCCAAGAAATATCTGACAGTGGGTCTGTAACATTCTAATACTTTGCAATCTCAGAGTTCTAGTGATATGGTAATAGGGGTGACATTTTATAATTTCTTTGGGAAATAAATGCCTTGCTTCTCAATGACCACGCCAGTCTCAACATCAGATGAGTATAGGCAGAGCGATTTAAGCTAAATCAGAAGCATAGTTAACTTACCCTAAAGGACATTAAGAGACATACAGATTTTTCCAGCAAAGTCTCAATGGACACAAAGTCTTCTACTATCTGGCTTCTTCACCCTCTGCAGTCCTCAGTCATGCCAAGTCCTGATCAAATTCTTATCTTTCTCGTCTCCATCTAGAATGTTCAGCCTCCTGGCTTCTGACTCTCTAAGTCCTACTCATCTGGAAGCTAATTTGATATAGCTCCTCCCCTAAAAAGGTCACTGTCGGCGACCTCTCCAGCAGTCACTCACCCAGATCAGTGGTAAAGTACTTGACTAGCACCCGCAAAGTCCTGCCTGGGCTTCATTACATGCTCGTAATTCTAGCATTAGAGAGGTGGAGGTAGAAGAATCAGAAGTTTAAGGTCTTCCTTGGCTACATAGGAAATTCGAGGCCAGCTTGATTTACACGGGGCCCTATAAAAAAAGGGGGGGGGGGAGTGCTGGAGAGATGGCTCAGGGGTTAAGACTCTGACTCACAAGCAGAAGAACCTGAGTTTGGATCTCGGATCCCACATAAAAACACAAGGTAGAAATGGTGGTGGCCTGCACTTCCGGCTCTGGAAGGTGAAGGCTGGGAAATTCCAGAGTGAAGCAAAAATTAAAGTCACAAGGGCGATCTAGCCCCTCATGGCCCTCTAGCGCCATGAGTCCGTTTCCAGCTGCCTACTTCTCTTGGAGGCTCCCTAGCCCCTCATGCACTCCAGTGCCATGAGTCTTTTGTTCCTTGCTCCTCATGAGTTCCATGCCTAGGCACCGTGAGTTCTCATGGGCTCCCTAGCCCTTCATGGCACTCTAGTGCCATGAGCTCTGCTTCATTTCTGCCTCTCATGGAGGCGCCCTAGCTCCTCATGGCACTCCACGTCTGGAGTCCATGAGTTCCAACCTTTCTCTTCTCTAATAAACTCTACCTTAATCCTCTACACCGTGTTCTGGTTTCAATCTTCGACTCCGGAACACAAGAACCCTACAATATTGGGACGGTCGAAACCATTTCCCTGCAACAAAGGGAACAAGGACTTTGGTAAACTGAATTTAAAGATTACAGACTGGTTTGCTTGATAGAGCAGAGCTGTATTGGTGGTCATGAAGCTCTGGATGTGGAAAGGACAGGCAGCAGAGCAGCTGCCACTGTTGGAGTTATGAGTATCAGTGAAGAAAAACTTATTGCTTTGCACTGGAACGGTGGAAGACATAAATACCACCACGTGGCAATTCCGAGGTTTGAAAACCCGGATTCCTTCAGGGGCCGAAAGCCCAAACTGAAGCCATTTCTTGCCCTTTGGAAGTTTCGGCTGCCTAGAAAGAAGCTTTTCCAGAGTCAGAGCGCTAAAGGTGGTGCGGCTGTAACTCGAGTGGACCAAGCTACGTTTCAACCTCACTTTGGAATCTGGCAGCGTCCCCCATAAGGTAGTGGTTTTGGTGTACGATTACGGAGTTCATGGAGAGCAGCAAAAGCTTGGCACCAAGTGGCAGGCGTAGAGTTCCTACAAGGAAAGGTGAAGCTTATAGCTGCAGAGGTGAACCCAGAGCACTGATGGAGATGCCAGAACTGTGGGATGTCTGCTGAAGTGCCTGGGAGTGGAGATTCAGCCTGGGTCAGAGGAACTCTGCTTCTACAACTTTGAGCTGCGAACAGGGACTGGGAATGCCTAGAATCTTTGAACCACCAAGACTACATGATAAGCAACAGAAGATGGACATTGAAATATAGGATGCAGTATTGATTTGCTGGACTTTGATTTTTTTTTAATAACTTTTTATTATTTTTTTATTCAACTTTCTGTGTGTGTGTGTGTAGAACCACGGGCGAATTCGGGAACCACCATGGACGCCTCCACCTCCTCCTTGTTTACTCTGCCCCGGGATTCACAGGCTCCGCCCTACCAGGACCAGAAACGCAGGCCGCCCCCCACTTCTGCCCGGTGTCTATACGTGGGATCTGAGATCCGAACTTGGGACCTTCAGCCTGCAAGGCAGAGGCTTAACCCCTGAGCCACCTCTCCAGCCCTGGACTTTGATTTTAATTTAATGGTTTCTTATTCTGCCAAGATGCTTCTGTTTTGATGTTTTGTCTGGAGTATTTAATTTATTTTGACTTGATACACTCCTACAGTTAAAAGGTTTGGGATATTTAAAGAAGGATTTTTAGTTCCAGCATTTTTTTTTTAATTTTTTAATTTTTATTATTTATTCCATTGTGCGTGTATGCGTGTGTGTGTGTGTGTGTGTGTGTGTGTGTGTGTGTGTGTGTAGAACCACAGGCGAATTAGGGAACCACCACGGACGCCTCCACCTCCTCCTTGTTTACTCTGCCCCGGGATTCACAGGCTCCGCCCTACCAGGACCAGAAACGCAGGCCGCCCCCGCTTCCGCCCGGCGTCTATATGTGGGGTCTAGGATCCGAACTCAGGACCTTCCACCTACAAGGCAGAGGCTTAACCCCTGAGCCACCTCTCCAGCCCCAGTTCCAGCATTTTAATAATTGAACTTTTAGTGATTGACAACTTAAATTGAATTATAAACACTTTTAATTTTGGACTTTTAGAATTAATAAAATTAAATGTTTTTATATTATAAATAAGATAATTTAACACCTATGGGGACAAGGATTGAAGGTTACAGTTTAAAAGTGCTGTTTGTGTGTCAAGTTGACAAGGGGTGGAGTGTCATAGTGAGGCAGGATTAGAGCAGCCATGCTGGGATGGGTCGCTCAAGGTCTTTGAAGGTCTTTGGGATTCCTGAAGGTCGTCCCCCACTTCTGTAATCACCCTGAAGGAGCACCCCAGCTGAGGAACTGACTCTAATCCTCCCAGAGATGATGCCCAACTTCCCTATGAAGGGATTATGGAGATGAGCTCTCCATATCAAACAACTTGACCTCTAGCCTACAAGGGCCCAGGAGCAACTGGGTTGGGCCCCAATGGGAGCTGACCATGAGAAAAAGCCAGTTTCCTTGGGCTTGTCTAGGTGTATAAATATGCCTGGCCCTGGCAGCCATTAGACGGCGTCCTAGCCCCTCATGGCACTAGGAGTCCATGAGTTCCAACCTTTCTCCTTCTCTCCTCTAATATTAAACTTTACCTTAATCCTCAAAAAAAAAAATTTAAAGTCACAAGATACATAAGGAAGAGCCACTGACCTAGTGTGGGGACATGGTCAGAAACATAAGCTGGCACTTTCATGTCTTTTTCACAGTGTCAGAATTCACAGAATAAAAATGTCACGGTCTATGTCAATTTCACTGACTTTAATTCAGCAAGCACTACTGGTTTCCCTTGGTATTCATAACTATTGCCAATCACATGTTCATTTCATTCCAATCTTTATTACTACTATTACTATTCTCTAATTCTCAGTCCACACATTATATATGTGGGTAAAGCATGACTGTGAATGGGTTAAAGAAGCTGCAGAAAGAAACTATACAGATGCAACTGATGCCAATGAATGAGAAATTTCAGAGTGGACCAGATGTGAAGTTTTATGAACCACAGACACAAAGCTGTTCTGGATACAGAGTTGCCTCACGGAGCAATGTCAGCTATGTCAGCGAGGGAGAGCTGGAACCTCTGATCCCCCTGCCTCCGCATCCCAAGTGTTGAGATCATAGGCATGCACCACCACTCCCAGTTCCTGTTCTATTTTGAGACAAAGTCTCACAGGTCCAGGCTGGCCTTGAACTCATGGCGCGTCCAGTGTGCCTTGCAGTCATCTCGCCTCCTTCAGTAGCTGAAATCACAGGCCCAGCTGCCTCTGTTCTTCCCGTCGGACCATCTGTTCCTGATGCTCCTTTCCTGCTTCCCGAGCACTCGTCTCTTTGATTGACTTTCTGTGGTGAGCGGCTGAGCCTAGGCAGTCAGGTGGGAGACTCCCCAGAGCCAGGGATTTTTGTCCTAACTCTGATAATAGGAAGATAAGGGGACCAGAATCCTCAGCTTTGTCTTTGGGGATACTGGTATGAACCTCAGGTTTAAATAATGCAACTGTACTCATAAGCTATTTCTCTAAGCTGCTTGGGTCCTGTATCCATCCAGCAACGGGAAGATGAAACTAACACAGAAACAAAAGTGTGGGGGGGGCAAGAAACATGACAGAGCTGAGCAGTTTGGGCCAAGGTGGTTGTTGCAGTCAGCCTGCATGGTTGCTGACAAATGACCATCAAAAGGCTTAAGAGAACAAGAGGTTTATTCTCTTACAATTGCTGGTTACAGTTCATAGTCCAGCTTGACGGGAGAGCACGCACCAACACCAGGGCTGAGGGAACTGGCCACATCATCTCTGCATAATGGCTGAGAGAGGGACAATCCTTACTTGCCAGGCCAGCATGTCTGGCCAAGTGTACACAAGGATGCCTCTTTCTTAATCAGCTCTCTGTGCTTTATCCAGGGCCTAGTCCCTCCCACCATGGGCCGGGCCCTCCCCATGAGCTAGACAATCTGCAGGTTTGCTCTGGGCTTAACTCAACCACTAATTCTCTACCTATGTGCCCAGAATTCAAACCCTCAACTGTCAAGTTGATACCTGTGCCTAACCATGACAGTGGTATATGTAGCTGGGCTCTGGTGGAACATGCATGTACTCCAGACTGAGTGAGGCAAGAGGAGCGGAAACTCAAGGACAATCTTGACTATGTACCAAGGGTGAGGCCATTCTGGGCTACAAGAAACAGACACTGTGTCAAACAAAACACTGACCTGAAGCCAAACGAAATACTTGTGATTGGTCGATCATTTTGTCAGGATTGATGAGTCTTGTCCTAGACCAGAGAGTTGCTGTTGCCTGGGGGCAATTTAGACTCATCATAAAATGCTTCCCCATCAGACCTGCTACGCCTAGAACTTGAAGTGCTGCAGAAGACAGTGACTCAGAGCAAATGGAAAAGGAGACAAAATGTTGGCAGAGAGGCCAACTTTTGATCCTGCCATTAGTTACCTGACAGGTATCTGCGTGCCTCACTGAAGAGGTAGTGCTTTCTGCAAAGGCAGCCTGCAAGCCCTTGTTAACAATGCACCTCCCCCAGGATGGCAGGGCTTTTCGTGTGCCCCAGTCATCACTCCAGGGCCCGATTCACGGAGTGTGTAGTCAAGAAACTTGTGTGAGGACTGGAGAGATGGCTCAGGGGTTAAGATTCTACTTTGCAAGCAGAAAGACATAAGTTTGGATCCTGGGTCCCATGTTAAAAAAAAAAAAAAAAAAAAGCAGGCAGAAATGGCAGCCTACACTTCTAGCCCTGGTGGGCAGAACCTGGGAAATCTCCAAGGAAAGCAAAAAGGAGGTAGAAGCAATCTAGGATGACTCCCAAAATTATCCTTGGCCCTCCACAGGGACATACAGTGCCCTCTGACACACAAACATACACACTCATGCGTGCAAAAAAAAAAAAGAAAAAGAAAAATGAGGCCTTCAAGGTTCAAATAAAGGTGTTTCTTCCTCCCAGAAACCTGATTAGCTCTCTAGCCTCTTCTGTCTTCTCTGAGTCCTAGAAAGGAATTCCTTGGGCGATGGGACGCATGCCCAAGTGATCTGCTTAAAGTGGAGACTGAGCTTCTAGCACTAGCAGATGTAAGGTATAATGTAAGATACTTACCTCAAAAACGCACTCCATCGCATACTAGATGGAAGTTTTTAACGGAATTCCAGAACCACCGGGCCAATCATAGGAAGAGAGAGAGGAGAAAGAAAGAAAGAGAAAAAAGTAAAGGGGAAAAAAGGACCTGGAAGAAGGGAATGGTGGGTTTTATACCCTCAGGGTTGGTAGGTGGGCTGAGGGGCAGGGTCTTGGAGGTGATTTCTAAGACCTTTGCCTTGCCCAGGAAGTGGCAGGGATCAGTCTTTGACGTTGGACCCACTAGCACTAAGGGTCAGGTAAGCCCGTGCTCTCGCAAGAGCCAAGTATTAGGGGGTCAGTGATCATCAAGCAGAAGCTCTGCCCTGAGTATGGGGGGGGTGGAGGAGTGGAATCCTCAGCAGCTGGGGGTCTGAGTCCCAGACATCGTGGCCTGCTTTGGGGAACAAGGGCCAGGGAAGGTGCAAGTGGCCTTTCTACATCTGCTGTTTGCCGGCTCTCAGTGGGCCGTGTTTGGGAGTAATGCTTCAGGTGGGCAGCTGCCCTGCCCAGGACCTTCGCTGTGTTTGCAGATACCGTCCCTGGACATAGGGCAGTGACATCAGTCAGTCTTTTCTGAGAATGCGGTTCTTAGATCAAGAAGGAATTGAAAGGGACAGTCAATTAGGATCGCGGAGATGAGAGCTGCCCATTTCTTTCTCCCTGGGCTTGAAGCTGGTTTTCATTTGCTCTAAGTTGCAGCAGCAACGAATTGAAGGCCATTTTACTATCTTTGCCAGAGGCAGCATGCAGGGGCCTGAGAAGAGTATGGCTTTCAGCTCTACATTTGTGTAACAGCGGCCCTGGGAAGGAATGTTGTCGTGGTTTGAAATGTGTCCCCCACAGTCTCATGTGTTTGGGATGGTCATGGAACCTTTGAGAGGTGGAGCCTTGCTGGAGGAAGACAGTCATACGGGGTGGGCCTTGAGGTGGATTAGTCCCACCCCATCTCCTGGAGAAGTCTGCTTTCTGTAGCAAGCAGTCTTGCAGCTCTCAGCCTCCAGGATGTTTGCGGTGACTTAGCCTGTCTCCAGCTTCAGCCACCAGCCTACTGCTGCCTCCACCATGAAAGACTGTATCTTCCCTCTGGAACCGTAAGCTGAATGAATCTCCTTTTCTCCTTTAAGTTGCTTGACTTTGGGTGATCTCTCACAGCAACAGAAAAGAGTAACCATTACAGATGTACAAAAATTATCCTGCTACCACAGTCCTTTCCAGAGACAGAAAAACCCAGAATTAGTGGTTAATGCTGAACCCCAAAGGTCTCCACGCTCAAGCCCAGGGAAATCTTCCTGGTAGGGTGGTAGCTTAAGAGGTAGAGGAAAGAGCAGGCTCTTTTTTTTTTTTTTTTTTTTTCAAACGGGGGAACTGATTTTTAAAATAATCAAGCTGATGAGGGAGGACAGTAGAATAGAAAGAAAATTTCATTTTGCATTTCCGAATGTTGCCCCTTGCCAGCCGCATAACCCCTGCGAGTCACACAGCTTCTATTAAGCTTTGATTTCTGTCTCCCTCCCAAGAGAGTGGAGATGATTAAATTAGGCAGAACATGGAAGGGAACAAAGAGGAAGTAGACGACTACTTGGCAAACACATTTAATTCCCTACCGTGGGCTTCAGGAGTGCCTGTGGTTGGGAAGACAGCTGAAAACAATGGGATGGCAAGGCCCGCCCAGGTGCGAACTGGAGGGGAGGGCTGTCACATGAGAAGTCAGATCACAGATAGCCTGGAGGTTTGTTTTTGGAGGGCAGAATTACAGACGCACTTCAGTAGGGGAAGGCATAAGAGACAGCATGACCCAATAATTAAGAATAGAGGATTTCAAGCTAAAGAGATGGCTTAAGAGTCAAGACTCTGCCTCACAAGCAGACGGTCCTGAGTTCGGTTTTCGGATCCCACGTAAAAATGTTGGACAGAAATGGTCTGCATTTCTGATCCTAGAGGGCAGAGCCAGGAAAACCCCAGAGCAAAGGAGGTAGAGCAATCCAAGATGATTCCCAAAATCACCTTTGGCCTCTACAAGCACACACAGTGCCCTCTGATACACACAGACTGACAGACAGACAGGCACCGACACACACCTGCGCGTGTGTGTGCGCACACACACAAAAATAAAATAATGGAAATGTTTATTTTAAAAGACTAGAGGCTTTGGAGTTGAGAGCATAACTTGGCACAATTCTTGAGTAGCATGATCCTGGGCATGGTGGTGCACTCCTGTAATCCCAGCACTTGAGAGGCAGAGACAGAAGGATGGATCGGGAGTTCGAAGTCAACCTTGGCTACTTGTGATGGTTAGTCTTAAATGTCAACTTGCATCTAGGCAGTGGGCCTCAAGGACATCTAAGAGGACTTATTTAGTTAAGGAAGGTGTCTGGGCCTCAAGCCTCAGGGGATAAATCGATCTGGTTGAGGTAGGAAGACCTGCCTGCTGTGAATAGCACCTGTGTGCCTCGTAGGTGAGGCGGGACACAGGTAAGCTCGCTGACAAGGCTGATTCTTCCCTGCTGCCCTTGACTTTGGTTGGAAGGTGGTCAGTTCTGTCCGCTCCTGCAGGCGTGCTTCTCGGTGCCGGAGTGGACCGTAATCTGGAATTGTGAGCTGAAAAATATCACTTGTTCCTGAGTCGTTTGGTTCAGGTATTTATTACAGCAACAAGTTAGGAAACTAAAACAGTCACGTAACAACTCTGAGGCCAGCGTGTGCTGTACGAGATCCAAACAATAAAACAAGAACAAGAACTCTGGAGCTAGACTCCCAGAATGCACTGTGAGGACCCGGGCAGGTGTACAACTGACTGCTTCAGCTTCCCCATGTGTAAGATGAAGCTAATGGCTGCCCGGCCGGACTGTCGACAAGACCAAGTGCCATTAGGACAGGACTTGGAGAGGGTTTGAGAAAACAGTCGTCAGCTCACGTCTGGCCCTGTCATGAGTCTGAAATGTCCCACATGGAGTCATGCTGCGGAGTCTAAGGAGACGGGATGACAGATAACTGTCACAAGTAGATCACTCGGGGCAGGTCTGGGAAGGCTGTCGCCTAGTTCCCAGCTCCGGCCGCTGCCTCAGCATCATGGTCCACCGCGTGAGCAGTTGCTGCTTCCTGCTCCCACTGCCACGACAGAGCTGCCATCTCAGGCCTCCCCGACTACGGTGAACTGCAGCCCTCCGCAGCCGTGAGCCAAAGCAAACTTTTCATCCTTGAAGTTGTATTTTGTTCACATAAAGAACATAAAGAGCATCTCTCCATCACGGATACGCTCCTTCCATACTGCCACTCACAGAACTGGGCCCCTCTCCTTATGTTCAAATGGATAAAGCAGAAACTTAAAAGAGAAGACACATTGTGTGTAAAGGCTGTAGACGCTTCCCTGAAACACTGAAAGAGGCAGAGGAAACTACCACAAAGAACGACTTAAAACTTAGGCTCCCTCCCCTGGTTTAAAATCTCTACGGTGCAGCTGCCGCCCTGGCTCCTTCAGTGCCTCTGTTTCTCCCCCTTTTTGTCACTTTCTTTTTAAATGTAGTGTACACATGTTCATGTGCATGTGTGCATGCCACACTGCAGGTGTGGAAGTTAGAGGACAACTTTTTGGGACTCAGTTCTGCTCTTTTTACCATGTGGATGCCAGGGATGCCAGGCTCGTGCAGAACATGCCTTTACTTGCTGTTTTGTTTGGAGTCAGCATCTCACTGTGGAGTCCAGCCTGGCGTTGAACTCTTTGGAAGTTCTTATCTCAGTCTCCCCGGTGCTGGTATTACCAGCTGGTATTACCTGTTCCAGGTATGTCACGATGCCTGGAAGTTCCTTTTTGTGAGCCGACCCTACCGTACACATCTCCTCCCCTACTGCCCCCATCATTTGCTGCATTCTGTGTGATGGTTAATGTCAGTTGACAACTTGCCAGAGTCTGGAATCACCTAGGAGACAGGTCTCCAGGCTCTCTGTAGAGGGATTATCTTACCTCTGAGCATGCTTGTGAGGTATTGTGTTAATCAGTGTTGCAGTTCGCCTGCATGGTTGCTGATAAATGACCATCAAATGGCTTAAGGGAACAAGGGGTTTATTGTCTCTTATGATTATCTGGTTATGGTTCTCAGTCCAGCTTGACAGGAGAGCTCACACCAATTCCAGGGCCGAGGGAACTGGCCACACTATCTCTACGTAATGGCTGAGAGAGGGACGATCCTTACTTGCCAGACCAGCATGTCTGGCCAGGTGTACAAAAGGATGCCAACTCCCTCAACCAGCTCTCCGTGATTTACTCCAGGGCCTAGTGCCACCCACCATGGGCTGGGCCTTCCCCATCAGCTAGACAATCTCCTGCAGGTTTGCTCTGGGCCTAACTCAACCACTAATCCTCTACAAATGTGCCCAGAGCTCAAACCCTTAACTGTCAAATGGACACCTGTGCCTAACCATGACAATCAGGTTAACCGAGATGAGAAGATCCTGAATTGGGTACAAAAGAGGAAACGAGCTCTTGCAATGTGACCAACTGCTTCAAACTCCTGCCGCCTTGCGTTCCTTGTCATGATGGACTGTCCCCTTGAACTGTGAGCCATAAAAAAAAAACCTTCTCCCCTAAGCTGCTTTCATTGGGGTGTTTCATCACCATGCTAGGAAGAGACATTGAGAGGTCTTGTAATTCAAATTGAACTGAAACCCTTTCCTTCCGGAACCTGCAAGGGTTTACTCACAGCAAACGTAACAGACTGAGTTCAGGGCCGGGATCTATTTTTTTCTGTGTTTTGGACAACAACTTAAATTATCTTCACCGGTGCTCATGATTATTGGAGGCCGCAGCTTGTCGGGCGCTCACCGGGAAGCTCTGTAGTTGCCTGCGTCACACGTGGTCAAGGTACCCTGGTGATTCAGTTCGAACACAGAATAACATCCAGGGCTGGAGTTCAGTAGGCACAGTGCTTGCCCGGCGTGCACAGGGCCTGGATTGGGTCCTCGACACTGCGCACAGCCAGGTGGAGTGGCCCTAATCTATTACCAAAGATGGACGCAGGAGCAATGGCAGCTCAAGGTCATCCTTGGCTACATAGGGAGTTCAAGGCCAGTTTGGGATGAAAGGGAGGGAAGGAAGAAAGGGAAGGAGAGAAGAGTGGGAAGAAAGTAGAGAAGGAAGGGAGGTAGAGAGGTGAGAGAGAAGAATTGCAAGACCCTTTAACTTCCTTTTTACCCAAGAGTTTGTTGGAGGGCTGGGGTTGCGGCATGTCTTAGAGAAGGCAGTAGCCGACTGTTGATATCTCAAGTTGATATCCGACTGTTGATCCAGGGCCAACAGATACCCTTCAAGGATAGAGGTGTTCGCAGTAGTAGCGTGAGCAGTGACAAGGGGACACCTCACGAAGAGGTTGAGCTCTATCCTTGAAGGGATAGAGCTTTGGAATCTGGAGTCATCATCCACGGCTCAGCCCTAGGTTGATGTTAGTCAGGTAAAAGACCCTGCCAGGGTTTCGCAGACCCTGATTCCACGAGCAAAGCTGTTGACGGAGCCTACGCTGGGTCACGTCTCAAACCAGGAAGTCAAGATCCATCCCAGATGTCACTGGAATCCAGAAATATAGGCTTGGGTCTGAGGCCTATCTACTCACGCTTTCTCTGTGACCTTGTCAAAACTGCTCTTCACATCTGGTGGGCTCAGAACATAGTGCTCCCCTCCCCCACATTATGCTTGAATAGGAAGTAACCTCTCAAGGGTCCTTGGGCAGAGAATGAGCATCCAGGCTCGGTCACTCTTCCTCTTATAAATGCCACTAGCTGGGCTGGGGAGATGGCTCAGTGGTTAAAGAATAAAAATGCCAGGTGGATGTGGTGCATTCTGTAAGTCCAACCCTAGAAGACAGAGCCTGGAGAGCCCCGGAGCAACGCAATAAGGAGACAGAGCAATCCAGGATGGTCCTTGATGTCACCCTCAGGCCTCTACAGACACACACATTCAAGCACCCTCTTTTTTATTTTTTAATTTTTTATTATTTATTCAATTGTGCATGTGTGCGTGTATGTATATGTGTGTAGAACCACGGGCGAATTCGGGAACCACCATGGACGCCTCTATCACCTCCTTGTTTACTCTACCCCAGGATTCCCAGGCTCCGCCCTACCAGGACCAGAAACGCAGGCCAAGCCCCCCCCCCCCCGCTTCCACCTGGCGTCTATACATGGGGTCTAGGATCCGAACTCAGGACCCTCCGCCTGCAAGGGAGGCTTAACCCGAGCCACCTCTCCAGCCCCTCAAGTACCCTCTTGTCCGCATGCCTACACACACGTGTACATTCACATACACACACACACACAAATGCCACTAACCCCATCATGGGGCCTTACCTTCATGACCTCATCTAACTCTACTTACCTGCTAGAAGCCTCACCTCCAAATTTCACCAACATATGAATTTGGAAATTAACTTCCCGATACATGAACATACACAGCATCCCTGCCCAAAGATTCTGTAACAGTTCACACGTCTGGATGTGGGATTTTGAAACGCACACTCTGGAGAGTTTGTGAAAGGCCAAGGTTGGCCTCCTACCCCAGTTCAGGACACGAAGCCTCTGTGGTCCCCTGGCGGGGCTGAGTTGCTGCGCAGTGTTTGTCTGGTTGCCTTACGTGAGCAGCACTCATATGGCTTGGGGGGGGGCGGGAAGGTGACGTCATTTGCTTTGTCCCCACAGCTCCTTCACCACCTTCTGGCCGGTGCTGGCTCGGCTCCACTACTTGATGGAGCAGAGACCCAGCTGACGCTGCCTGCTGAGGGAGGAAGAAAGCGACTTCCTGGCATGTGTGTACTTCGATGAGGGTCTTCCTCCACAGAAGGGGTTCAGAGTACTGAGAAACTGCCCAGAAAGAATGGTGCCCCTGGCAAGCCAAGCCCTCGCTTGGTCCAGTGTCCTGTCCAGCCAGGGTTTCAGAGTGAGACCTATAGCTCCTGCCAACCCCACTGCCACACCTGGAAGGACAGGGCTGTCACGACGTTAGCTGGCCCAGCGGCCTTTGCCTCCCACTGGTTTTCTCAGATTCATTGCTAGGGAAGCATCAATACTAGCTTTGGGCTGTAACAAACTAGCCTCAAAAGGCTCTTGGTTATCAAATTGAGCTTAAAAAAAATGGCTGACAGTCAGTGCAAAACACCTGACCTTTCCCAGCAGGAGAAATGTCGTGGTATGCACAGTGCAGAGAAGAGGCCAAGTATCACAAGGGGGCAGCAAGGGGACTGCTTCAGAGGCACCCTCGGGGGGCCATGGTCCAAGGAGGGTACCTCCCCTCATTCCAGGGTCTCTGCACCCCCACCCTCATTCTATCTTCCATCTGATACTGTCAGATTTTTTCGCAGCTGAATTTTCCTCCAGCAGGCACTTCCCTGTCAGGGATATGAGCAGGGGCAGAGCAGAGTAAGAGCCAGTCAGTGAAAACCAAGCAGCTGGGCAAGGTTTTCCGAGGAGGAGCAATTATGTGAGGTCTTGAAGGAAAAGTGGGATTAAAGGGAAGAGAATGGCACAGAAAAACAAACGAACAAAAGCCGATGCTTTGAGGACCGAGGACGTAGCTGGACTGGTGAAATGCTTCCTCCCTCCTCTACACGAAGCCCTGGGTCGATTCCCAGCACTGCTTTCAGATCCAATATGGTGGTGCTCGCCTATAACCTCAGCGCTTGGGAGGTGGTGGCAGGAAGAACGGAAGTTCAGAGTCGACCTCAGAGGCAAAACAAGTTCAAGGCCAACCTGGACCACATGAAGCGCTGTCTCAAAAACAAAACATAAGAGCACTGTGGCAGGTTTTCCAAAAAGAGGCGGGAATGTGCTCTGAGCCCCACTAGCCGCCATTGGCTCTCCTAGAAAGGAAGCTAGGAAGACCGGGTATCAGCTAAGACTCACTTCAGGACGGAGAGTGATGAACCACAATGGAGAGGTCCCAATATAAAATCCTGGTGGTCCTGATTCATGCAAAGGTCCCACTCTTGCATCTTTTAACAGGAAGGAGATGCGGTAGTGAGCCTATCTTCAAGGGGGTTACACAAAGTGGTAGTGAACCCTTGCTGTATTCAACCTCACCTTCTCAGCACTGGGGTTCCCTCCGCAAGTCTTTAGGGGAGCAACTTCCTTCCATCTCCTGGTGGCTGGGTGCAGCGCAGATTTCACCTACCCCCCCCCCCCCCGAGATTCAGGGCAGATGATTCTTGTTGGAGTAAGTGACTTTAAAGATAAGGAATAGAGGTGGTGGTTCCATTGTCCCGCAGCAGGACGACAATCTGTGGCAACAGGTATACCTAGCATCTGGTGCCCACGTCCACCTGGGCCATGGTCAGGCTGCCTGTGGAACATCTAGGTCCAAGGCTGTGAGATCCTCGCTGGACTCTCCGTTCCTTTGTCTGCCTCGCCTTCCTGTCCTTTCCTGATTTCTGAGCCACAGCTTCCCGCTTCAGTGAAGCGCTTCTGGGAGCTTCCCCAACATAGTCACCAGATTAGTTTTCTGCTTAAATCTGTTGTAACCAGGACTCAGACCAAAGCACTGAGAAGCACAGGAAGCATCTGTGATGTGGAAAGCACCAGGAAAATGTTAGCTGTGGGCATCTGAGATTCCAGGTGGAAAAGCCCCACCCAAGAGCAGCTTGAAGTGATGCCCTCTGGCCTTCTGGGTCTATGAAGCCCACCAGCAATCACAGAGTGGGAGAAATGGAAGACACTCCCTCAGGGTTGCTCTCTGTCTCTCTCAGAGCAAAAGGCACAAAGCTGGGTAGAATAAACAGCAATGGGAAGGGCGAAGCAGGTTCACTTTACTTCATGGCCACTGTTATTAATAAATGGAATATGATTGCTGTTTGAGGCATGGCTAACAGCCAGCTCCAGAACACATTTCCCTATCTGTCTCTGGTCTGGGAGAGAGGGAATGACCAGGATTAATGTGCTACTGTCTGACAGAAGTTGGGTGGTTTGTTTAGTGCTCACGGACCAAAGCACCTAGTGGGCTGAACCCAGCACCTCGACCTGCAGTCCTCTGGCTCTGGGTCACCCGAGAAGCCTCCAAGCACACAGGGCTTGGAGGCCAGTCTTCACTTGTAGCATCACTCACACGAGCCTCACCTGCCTCACTGGTGGCACCGTGCCATGGGTACATGGGTGGCACACTCCTTATCTGAACTGCTCCTTTCAGGGTGCCATTTGGTTCAGAGTCAGGAGGCCTGGGGGAGGGGGAGGGTCTGTGGCCATGCCATTTCTACCAGTATCCCTGGGGACTTACAGGGTTGTTGGCAGTATGGAAAACAGACCATATGTCATCCAGAGCCTGGTGGCACTCACGGAGCTGTGGAGCCAAGGGGATGCTTCTGCAGCTTAAGAATAAGAGGCGACTCTCCACGACTGAAGAGCAAGGACCCTCAACGCGCGTGCGTGGGAGCTACAAGTCTTGGCACAGGGGTCTCCACTTATACAGCAAAGGGAGAGAGTGAGTGTAGCTGTCTCCAGAGGACACAAAAGGCTGAAGACTGGCTGTCACTTTGGTGGTTTCAATGATGGTAAACTAGGTGCTTGGAGACAAGAGGAGGAGGGAGCGTTTTCGTAGAATGTCCTTTCGTTCCTTTTGAATGAGGATGTTATTACCTATTCAAAAAATGCATGTGACAGCCTTATGGAATCTCTTTTTGTTTTCTTGTTTTGTTTTTGCATATGATTTTTTTTTTCTGGTACTGGAGATCAAATACAGACCCTTAGGCATGCAAAGCACGAACTCTACCACTGAGCCACAGCCCTAGCGCCTTGTGCGCTTAACAAACTAGACATCTGTGCTCAAAAGAATGGATTTCAAATGGTTGACTTCAGACATTGGTGTGCAGGGGCGGGGGGTGTTTGGGGGAATCGGACTCTCTCCTTAGATCTCTCCTAGGAAGCTAAAGAGCTACACAGCCAGCAGAGAAGAGGATTCTGGGAGGAGGACAATACATGACAGAGTTCTGCCCCTCGAATGGTAGAAGACCATCTCCCCAGGGTATCACCATGCTGGGTTTTCTATCATGAAGGCGAGGGCTGCATGTACAGATAAGACCTGACCCGGTTCCAAGCTCTGCTTTGAAGATCCACCACACTGGTTGACTGTGAGTCAAGGAGTATCTCGCCTACTTCCCTGAACAGGAGCCCAGGTACCACGCTAAACCTCTGTCATAGTTAGGCAGATTTAAAGTGACCATACTGGGACAGTCTCTGAAGGTTTTGAAATCCATCCCCCCACGGTTGGGATTACTCCCCCCAGGAACACCCCCAGAACATAAGGAGGAAGTGACTTCAATCCTCCACAGAAATAAGGTGGTCAACTTCCCCCAACCTTTGCTTATGAAAGGATATGGAGATTAGTTCTCCATAGCACATAAGCTAAATCCATGAAAAGAAACAGCCCCACCTTGAGGTGGGCCCAAAATCAACTGGGTTGGTCCTCAATATGAGCTAATCGATGAGGAAAAGCCATCCCCGCCTCTTGCCTAAATATGTAAATAATACCTGAACCTGGCAGCCATCTTTGGTGCCTTCCCCTCATGGTTCTCCATTCTGGAGTCCGTGAGTTCTGTTCTTTCTCTCCTCTAATAAACTCTGCCTTAATCCTCTACGCCGTGCTCCGAACACAAGAACCTGATACACAGACCCCAGGATAGTGATCTCACAACAATAGGTCAGTAGTGCTTTTCCCAAAAGAGATGTCACCAGGAACCTCAGGAGCTGATCTTGTTTAGACTCAGGGTCTCTGCAGATGTAATTAAATGAAGCTCAGGATGTGATCCCTGGATCAGGTTACGCCCTACATGTAGTAATGAGGGTCCTCATAAACGACAGAAAAGGAGAAAGACAGTCACAGGAAGTGAAAGCTGGCTGAAGTGGGAGAGACCGAGGAGTGAAGTGTCTGTAAACCAAAAAACCCCACAGGTTGCCAAAGCCACCCAAAACTAGAAGGCAGCCATGGCACAATCTCCAAATAGAGCAAATAGACCCCTTGAGTCTGGCCTCCAGAAGAGAAAGTGTTGTCCTTGTGGTACAAGTGAAAGGTGCTAGCTTGTGATGGACCTTCTGTGAGGAGTCCCAGGGAAGGATAGAGTGATGTGTCTTTGGAGATAAGCATTCAGTGAAAGCTGGACCCTCCAGCAGCTCCTTCCCAGTTCCCCGGGGCAGGAATCTTCTCTGCAGTAGTGTCTCTCTAATGGGGAAGGTGTGCCCGCCCTGTCGCTAGGAAACAGGCAGCCGGGCCTGCGGGCTCCTAGCCTGGAGCGAAGGCAGATGGTGACAAGATTAAATAGTGCCTTTCATTTCAACATAGGAAATGTTTTCAATTCTCCTCTCTTCATGTCTCTAAAAAAAGGCAAGTGGCGGAAACGTCCCACTGGAAATTTATTAACAAAAGCCCAGGCAGTCCCAAAAAAGCAGACTCTCTTTTCAAGTGTCTTTGCAGACAGGCAGCAGGTACTCTGAGAGTGAGGACCCAGCCTTACAGCAGGACTCGCCAGTCAGCTCCTGGCACTTGGACCAGTTCTCACAGTCACAGGGAGGCATTCTGTTTCACGGAGGAAGAGACCTACGGTACAACAGCAATCGACCCTTACCCTTGGGGCATGTTCCAAAACTTCCCAGGGAGACCTACGGCCTCAGTCAATAGTGACCCTATGCATAGATACCTACCTACCTACCTACCTACAATAAATTTTAATTCATAAACTAGACACACATCCAAGCACAGTATAGAATACCTGTAACCCCAGCACTGTGGAAGCGGAGGCAAGAAGATTGCGGTGAACTCTGAGCCAGATTGGGTGACATAATGAATTCTTAGATCAGCCTGGACTACATAATAAGACACGTCTAAAAAACAAAATATTAAACAAATAAAAAAATCAGACATAGATTGTACTAGTTAATCTCAGGTGTCAACTTGATCACACCTAGCATTAACTAAAATCAACTGTCAGGCTACCTGAAGAGATTATCTGGATCAATACATTTACAATACAAAGACCAGCCCCAGATCTGATTGGAACCTCCCAGTAGCAGACCAGATAAAAGGAACCACAGAACGGAAGACTGGGAAGGAGAGAGACTAGGATGTCTGCAGTGACTTAGCTGCCTCCAGCTTCGGCCACCAGCCACGTTGCCTCCGCCATGAAAGACTATTTCTCCCCTCTGGAACCATAAGATGAATAAATCTCCTTTTTCCCCTTCAGTTGTTGGACTTTGGGTGTTCTCACACAACAATCGTTAAGAGTAACTGCTACACAGATCAATAATAACAGTAACAAAATAGAAAAATTTTAACTATGGCTGAGGTCAGGCTGTGCCCTGCCCCGTTACTCCATATGTGTAAAACTGTGGCTTTTCAGTCTGTGCTTTGCCCCGAGAGACTCCATTTTGCCGATGGAGGATGACTCTGCACTTTGCTGGACATGTGAACAGAGCCACCAGGATGCTAGGTGACTTATTCTCAGGAGCAGAATGTATAGGGTGCTGCCCGATACATTCATCAGGGCAAATTGGAACTGTCGGGGGGGGGGGGGCACTTGGACAGATTAAAAGTCACATCGGAAAAAAATAGGCCCAAGAAAGATTGAACATACCAGACCTAGGAAATGGGGCAAATACCTCGCCTGGACCCCACGAAGAGTAGTCATGTGACTACTGGTGTGTGTCACGGGTCGGCAGGCAGAGAACACCTGCTGTCAGAGGCTTCCGTCCAGCTTGGTCCCTGCCGCTCGTTTGGCCCTACTGACATCACCATCTGTCCATCTTACTGTTCTCCATCCACACAGACATGGTTCTCTCCTTCCCTCCCACAGCCTCCTCGGGCCATGGTTCCCCATTCCACCTCTGTAGCCAACACCACCCTACAACTCCCTCAAACCTGTAACTCAGCCGTGGCCTGGCTCCACCGCACTAGCGGCAGCGTCTACAGCAGATCGACCCCTGGGATCCTTTTCCTGAAAGAGCTGTCACAAGGAATCTCAGGATGTGATCCTGTTTAGACTCAGGGCCTCTGCAGGTGTAATTGAAGAATGCTTATGATGTGACCCCTGAATCAGTTGTGCCCTACCCATGGGTTTCGTGCCCTATCCATGCAGATGTGTGCCCGCACCCCCTGATGCTTCCCAGCTGTGGGTCTTCAACTCTCTGTTTAAGTGTGCGTATGTGTATGTAAGTGTGCATATGTGTACGTGTTTAAGTGTGCATATGTGTACGTGTGTACCAGAGAGCATTTGAGTGTGGACGTCCTTGGAGGCCCACAGTGACATCTGGAATCGTCCTGGATGGCTCTTCCACCTTACCGTTTTGCTCTGGGATTCCCTAAGCTCTGCTTTCCAGGGCTGGAATTGCAGGTTACTACCATATCTGCTTGGCATTTTTTTTTTTTTTTTACATGGGATCAGGGGATCTGAACTCAGGTCATTTTGCTTACAAGGTGTAATAGGTACTCTTAGCTGTTGCTGTGAGAGAGCATCAAAGCCAAGCAACTTAAGGGAGAAAGGGAGGTTTATTCAGCTTACGGTTCCAGAGGGGAGAAACGGTCTTTCATGGCTGAGGCAGCAGGGCTGGGGGCTGAAGCTGGAGACAGGCTAAGTCACTGCAGACATCCTGGAGGCTCGGAGCTGCTCAGTCCAGTGGGCCAGTGGGTGATGGCTGAAGGCTGGAGGATTCCTGGGGAGTTGAAGAAGCAAAGAAGCTGGGTGGGAGGAGGGAAGAGAGTTTTCTAGCTCAGCTTCAGAGAGTCTGTCTTTTCAAAGACTAATAGAAGACTGTGGTTCCTTTTATCTGGTCTGCTACTGGGAGGATACAATCAGATCTAGGGCTGGTCTTTGTATTGTAAATGTATTGATCCAAATAATCTCTTCAGGTGGCCTGGCAGTTGATTTTAGTTAATGGGAGGTGTGGTCAAGTTGAAACCCAGGATTAACTATCACCCAAGTCAGAGGCTTTAACCCCTGAGTCATCTCCCCAGGCTTGGTCTTCAACTTTTGATAGTCATTCTGTAATCTCTATCTATCTGTCTGTATCTGTCTGTCTGTCTCTCTCTCTTTCTCTCTTTCTCTCTCTCTCAATTACAGGTCATTTACATACACATAAACCCAAAGCATTTGTGGGGACATAACCCAGCAGTCTCTCTGCAGCATAAGATAACACAGGGCCATGCAGCACAAGCACAATAAAATGGAAACAGGTTTGTTTTCCTTGCAAATTGGCTTGGGGTGAGGTACTAAGCACACCAGAAGAGATGACATTCAGACATTACAGTTGTGAGCTCGCTGGCTAGACCAGCAACTCCTCTGACTACGTCACTGGGTTCCGCTTCAGACTCCCTGCGACCCAGCTCCCAGGCTGCCCAGTCAATAGAGGTAGACTGCAGGGCCAGTGTTGTCCCTGACTCAGTGTCCTGACTAGTGTTTGCACGGGAGATAGCAAGGGGAAGATGTGAGGCCACAAAAGTCCCTAGGGCCAAGTGTCTGGGAGGTAGAGGAGGAAGATCCATAAACTGGAGAGAAGAGAAGGAAGGAATCTTCCACGAACACTGCTCTCCAAGTGAGTTGGGGGTCTGCAGCTTCTCTTGGATCAAGGAGCTGTCGTATCTGTGGATTCTTAGCTTGGTTCTAGGGCCGGGTGGAACAGGTGCTCCTCAGCCATGTGACCCAAGAAGACAGCGAGATTCCATTGTGCTGCTTATTTCAGCCTCCATTTCCCAGTCTGTGGGGGGAGTGTGTGTGGGGAGAGGTGTTATGTGTGCATGTGGGTACCAGAGCTTGATTGGGGTGCCCATGGAGGCCCAAGGGAATTAGAACTCATTTTGGATCGCTTTACCTCCTTATTGCTTTGCTCTGCTGTTTCCCCAGGCTCTGACTAAATTACAGGCCACTGCCCCCCCAACAGAGCTCTCTCTGTGAGAGAGAGAGAGAGAGAGAGAGAGAGAGAGAGAGAGAGAGAGAGAGGATAATTGATAATAAAATTTTAAAAAGAAAAAAGCACCAGGAAAGGAGATATTGATATTGGGGTGAGAAGTGGTCAAGGCAGGCCTCTCCCTGGAGGTGGCAGAAGCAACAGCTTGAAACAAGTATCAGGAAAGCAGCCAGGGGAAGCATTCATGTATGTTCACATGTCCCAAGCCCTACAGGCTTCAGTGGGAAGCAGAGCAAACTAGGGGTCACTGGGAGAGGACGCGGGGCTGAGGACCCTCGGGGCCAGACCATCAGGAATCCTCGAGTCATGTTAGGTGGTTTGGGTGCTATTCTAAGTATGCTGGAAACACTCGAGGCATTCTAAGCAGAGGATCCATATCTTGGCAGAGCTACGAAGGCAATGTTTTGAGAGAGCTAAGCGCACGCTTGCAACGGCAAGGGTCAGTGGTTCCTTCATCCTGGGGAGAGGTGACAACAACTCATCTAGAAGAGTGCCTTGGGAATGAAGAGGAGCAGAAAGCCATACTTTGGGAAAAGAATGGCCCGGGATTAGAAGTGGAAGGAAGAAAGGGTGAGGGAAACAAGCGTTAAGACTTGCTGGCTGGCTGCCAGGTGGTGCATAGGTTAATAGACTTCCACAGAGGCTGCCACGGCTGGAGCCTTCCTGCCCCACAGTGGAACTGGTCGGTGACCCCACATTCACCTCCCTGCAACTCCTACCAGTTCCCAGTGGGCTTGCTAGCACCTGCAAGAGCTCTATGTGCCCCACCAGCAAATAAAGTCATCCATTTTTTTTTTCTCATGTGGTGTGGTAGTGTCTGGGGCACACAGGAGGCGCTCAGTTAATATTGGACGCATGACTGTGTACTGAAAACATGAGTTCGTGTATACCTCTCTCCCCTCTCCCATGTCTATGCTTTGATCCTACTATGGATATTCAAGTCCATCGACAAGAGTTCCTGACAGGGATTGAACATGAACCCTGGGATAGAACATTCTGGAGACAGTGTGTGGTAAGTGTCTGTGTGTGGTAAGGCGCCTGTCCTGGGGAGATGCCACACAGATGTCTATTCATCTCAGACAGGGATCCAGTGACAGACCAAAGTAATGATTACACCAAAGTCCATCTTGGCAGAACAATAAGGTTATTGGGGTTGACAGAAGCAAGGATGACTCAAAGGCATCTATCTATTGAGTTAGAAAAATGTAAACTGTCAAGTTACTGCTAAGCCTAAATGAGATGGAAAATTCCTGTGTTCTAGAGAAACCACCCCACCCCCTTGGTCTGCATCTACTGTCTGGTAAGAGTCAAGGTCATGGCTCTCAGCAATCAGCCTGCCCGTGGACACTTAGCAACCACTGCATTTACTTCTGGAAAGTCCAGGTTTGCTCGCTCGACCTCTGCTCTGCTTTACCATAAAATGAAAGCGCGAGCTAACCTTGAGTCCTCGGAGAATGAACTCGGCTCTAGACCACCAGTGAAGAAAGCTTCTCTCTTCCGCCCTAACTGGTGTCTGAGGAATTATTCCAGAGAAGTCCAACAACACTAGCACCAACAATCCCACATCAGCCCGGTGCTCTCTGCACAACTGGCAGCCATATTGGCTGTCAGATTCTCCTCCTCCAGCCCCGCACCCTTCCCATTGGGGAAGAAGGCCTGTGACCCTTGTTTCAAGAACTTCCTATGATTAATGTGCTGCTTATTTTCCGACCTCCTCTATGAGAGAATATTTCAAATAGCTACGCATTCTCCCTATGTTAGATTGTAAGCAAAGCCCAAGATGGCATCATGTTATAGTCAGAGGAAAAACAGTCTTAGACCTCCATCTCTGGACCCTGGCTCCAAGCCCTTCCTCTCACCTTAGAGGGTCACAGTTCCTTCCTTGGGGACTAATTTCTTACTAGTCTGTGCTGACCCTGTGGAGCTCTGGCTTCCGCCTTATGTATCAGAGTCACTAGGAGTCTGGTCAAGTTCAGCTTCTTGGGATCCCATCCCAGAGAGTCTGACCCAGTAGGTCCCAGGCTCTGGAAATGTATTCCACATTGCAGGATGTGGCAGAGTTTGCCTGTATTGTTGCTGATAAATTCACAGTCAAAGAGCTTAAGGGGACAGAAATCTGGGTTTTATTCTTTCTTATGATTCTTGGTTATGATTCCTTGTCCAGCCACATCTCTTAGTTCAGCTTGGCAGGAGCACTCATACCAAACGCCAAGCATCAAGGAAACTGGTCACACCATATACATTGTGGAGAGAGGGACGATCTTCATTTGCCAGACCAGTATATCTGGCCAAGTATATCCACGAATGCCAGCTTCCTTGGCCAATTCCCTCCATTTTATCCATGTGCCTGGAGTCTAATCCCACCCACCATGGGCTGGACCCTCCACATCAGTTAGACATCTTCTGCAGGCTTGTTCAGTGGTTAACTCAACTTCTAATTCTTCACAACTGTGCCCAGAGCTCAAGTCTCAATTGTCAAGTTGACACCTGATCTAACGATGGACAGCACAGAAGCAGCTCTGAGTTGGGCGAAGGTCGGATCATGCTAAAGCAAGCTATGCATCCTCAGAAACATGTAGGTGACACAGCAACCAGGCCTTGACCAAGGCCTAGGGTCTGTGGAATCCTTAGAGGATGCATTTGGCTGGGCCCCTGGGTGAGTGAACTGGGGGACCTCACACCACACAGAAGTAGAGACCTTCTCGTCAAATGTTTTCCTTTCTGCCTCTAATAATAGCCTCTGTCAGTTTCTGCTTCTGTAACCTAGCTTGGCCAGCTGCAGTGGGACCCGCCTGAGCTACCTAGAAAGGGGGAGCAATTGGGGCTGCTTGGGCAAGAATTCTCAGGGTTGGAAGTTATCTTGCAAAAAAGGCAAGCGAAACAAAGAACAGTGCCCAATCCTGGGAGAAGGAATTCTCCTGGGATAAGCACAGGTAAACGAGTAAACCCTGCTGTGTTGCATCTGCAAGTGCTACCACATGTCACTTTTCTGTAACATTATGACGCGTTAAAATGCATCCCAATCCTTGTCAGACACTAATTTTTTTCTAGAAAGTTTGAAGAACTTTTATGCTTGTAATTCTTTGAAGCTTAATTGATAGCGTTCATATGTAATTATCATATAGAAATGATTACCTATGTTACTCAAATATATTATCATATATACAAGCATGATAAATTGTATGTTTATATATCAACATATAGGTGACCATAAACATTTGTGGGCATTTAAAGCAATATTTGCTAATTCCAATTTAGAACTGTTGCCTCTGAGAGCCAATACATTCTTTACTGTGGTTTCAAATATTTCCTGCAGGTCCTTCAAAAGCCAACAGGCCCAAGGCAAGGGTCCCTAAAGAGGCACAGTGCCAACCGAGGCTGATTTTCCATAGCCATCTGGGGCAGGGAGGGAGGTATCGGAGTTGGCATGTGGCACTTTCAGAATGCCACACGAGCCCTTGGGGGTCATCCTGACACACTGCGGTGGTGATCAGTGGTGCTGGGCTCAGCGGCCCATGTCCACCTGGGCACTAAATATAGCACGCACGCAAAGGCCTCTCTGCATGAAACCTGCAGAGCTGGCTTAATTGGCTGGAATTGCCACAGAGCAAAAGCTGTCAAGACGAATTGAAAACAGACTTCTAGTAGGCCGAGTTCATAATTACAAAATGGCTTTTTCCTGTCAGTAACAGCACACACTGCTGATCTTAGTCACGGACAAATTCTCTGCTGCTTCAAGTGTTCAGCCAGGCCTGGTGGAGGTGTCTTTGAAAGTCACTTTCCTCCATGACTCCATACCATAGGACAGCAATGTGTGTGTCCCCAGAGGGACACGGGCTGAACCCCATAGCCCCAGCAAGCTGCCTTTGGAGATGGGTCTCAGAATTAACTAAGGTTAACGAGACCCTAATAGTAGGGCTTAATCCCATAGTCATCTTTAGGAACATTTTATTCATTTTGTGTGTTTGTGTATCAGAGGGCACAGTGTGTCCCTGTGGAGGACCAAGGGTGATTTCGGTAATCATCCTAAATTACTTCTACCTCTTTTTTGCTTTGCTCTTGGATTTCCCAGGCTCTATTCACCAGGGCCAGAAGTGCAGGCCACTGCCGTTTCTGCCTGTCATTTTTACATGGGACCTGGGATCTGAACTCAGAACCTCCTGCTTTCGAGACAGAATCTTAACTCCTGAGCCATCTGTCCAGCCCCGGTTAGCGTCTTTAGAAGAGAGAGCTGGGTTCGTCTCTTTGATTCTCATCGAGCACATGTGAACACACAGAAAGATTATGGCTTTTTACAAGTTGAAAAGTGAAGCCTCAGAATGAAATGGGTCTTGTCGGATCCTGGTCTTAAACTTCCAGCCTTCAGAACTACGAGACGTAAATCCCTGTTAAGCCAGGCAGGGGCTGTGAGAAGCTGTGGAGATGGAAAGGCTTGTGAAGCGTGAGGACCTGAGCTTGGTTCCAGGGTCCCCCGCCACCACTGTGGCTGCACCTGTCTGTAACCTGCCCTGGGGATCAGGAGATGGGGTGTGGGAGAGGAGGGAATGGATCAGGGACAGGAGGACCTCTGGGGCTTGCTGGCCACCAGTCTAACTGAAAAACCGTGAGCTCCATGTTTAGTGAGAGACCCTGTCTCAAAAATATAAAGTGGAGAGTGACAGAGGAGGACAGCTAATGCGCTCTGCCGGCTCCCTGTATGCATGCATGCATACACACGCACACACAAAGCCACCAAGTCTGTGGTGTTTTGGTAGGGTAGCACGAACTGACTTAGCATCCTGTGTCTCTGATTAGAACCAGCATTGCCAAATCCAGCCCCAGGTCTGAGTGAGAACCCGCTTAGTGCCAAGTGTGCGGAAGCACCATTTAGAGGGTACTGGGATTCTAAAGGGAGTTTTGACGGAGCTAGTGGCCATTAACTCTTCAAGAATGGAGGCTGCAGGCTAACACCCTGAAGCTCTGGCTCTGTCTTACTGAAAAGAATTCTTACGGGGAGTCTGTCTAGTCCAGGGCTCTGAACTAGGAGGCCTGTCTATGTGTGAATGGTATATCTGTGTGGGGAGTAAGACTTTAAATATCTTTTAATATCTACATGCTTATGGTTTGTCTCTGGAAGAGCAGTGGTCTCAAAAATGTGCCTTGCCTTGACTTGGTAAGAGATTTCAATGCCGTTCACCTTGTACGACTTCAGGTAACTAACTGTTGAGGTTGTGGGTGCTAATCTCATGCAACAAGCTCAAATCAGTGGGTAATGGTCATATGGAATGCTGTGTGAGAAAGGTTTTAAAACTTCCTCATGTCAACAACATAACAGACTCTTTTTTTTTTATTTCCGCTCATACAAACTTAATAGGTAGACTAGTTCCCTCCCTCCCTCCTCCTCCCCCCGAAACCCCTGCTCCCCCTCCTTTCCCTCCCCACCCCCCAGTGCCTCCCCTCCAATTCCCAGAGAGTCCTTTATTGTGTATGCCTGACTCTCCACTGGGTCCTCCTCTCCGATGACGTACAAGGACCCAGTGGCATTTCCCTGAACCCTTTCTCGTGTTCCCCTTAAGCATAGGAACATTACTGTGGCTGTCAATCCCTTGTCTCCAAGGATCTTGGTGCCTTTAGCAGATGCTAGACTTTGTGAGGTCAATAGTGTGTTGGACATTGCGCAGGGCATGCAAAGTCCTATTATGATTGCTTCAGCCCTAACTAGTGTTGAGAATCTTACATATCATTGCTCCTCCCATCCTTTTGCTCTTACACTCTTACTGCCCCTTCTTCCGCAAATGTCCCTGAGCTTCAGGATGGGGAGAGATTAGGCTGGCCTAGTTCTATGTGGTTGATATAGAGTCTCTGAAGTTCTGGATTGTGGTTTGTTGATTTTCTTTTGCAGTTTTGCTGCTCCTGCAATGCCCTTCACTCCATCCTGATGGGCACTGTATGTCACCCCCTGGCCAGAGACAAAAAGCTGTTAAATTGGAGTCTTATTATAATAGCACATTCAAGGGTAGATGTAATAAGAGTAGGAAACCTCAGTGAGGGAGGGGTCCATCACCCATTTGCAAAGTGATTACTTTTTATCTGCTAGTCTATATGCCCTCCCCTTCTGGTGAGATCAGGAATGAACGTCTGTGTACTTAACCAGGTTTCTCATTACTTACTTGCAGTTCTTGATGGAGGCCTATTTTCTCTGCTGTAACATGGTCCCCTCTCTCCTTGTTTCTGGTGTGGCCCTCCTACCCCATCCCTTCTGTTCATAATCCTTGCAGACTCTTAATGATTAGCAAGCATGCCTACGATGGAGGTGAGATTTGACCTTTGGACTACGCTGTACTCTACTGTGGATGCTGGGACTGCTCACACTAGAAAGATCCATGCCCACCGTGCCCTCTAGCAAGGCAATTCTGGGCCTTGATGCTGGGGTCTCATACATGCTAGGGCAAGCGCTCTACCACTTGGCCATAATCCAGTCCTCTAGGACCTTTCAAGATGTCCATCCCGGGCCAAATCAGTCTACTGTCCTGTTGGAGAGCCATGTGGAGAGGCCACACAAGGGAGCAGGCCTCTGGAAGGACACAGAGGGGCCCTGCGAAGATTCTCCTGCCAAGACCAGGCTTGAAAGGGAGCCATAGTGAAGTTTCACCCCAACTGCCGCTGACTGCAGCCACTTGAGGGCACCCCAAGCAAGACCAGCAGAAGAACCTTCGCGTCAAGTCTCAGGAAGTTCTCCAAATCAAGAGAGACCATGTGGCAGTGATTGTTTTAAGCCACCAAAGTTGTGAATGGGTTTTCTCTGCAGCAGAAGATAACTAAAAGAGATGAGGTTTTTATTTGTTTGTTTGTTTGTTTGTTTGTTTATTTATTTATACTTACTGTTGTGTGTGTGGGGTGTGTGTGTGTGTGTATTAGAGGGCACTGTGTGTCCCTGTGAGGACTGAGGGTGACTTCTAGAATCATCATGGATCGCTTCTAGCTCCTTCTTGCTTCGTTCTAGGATTTCCCAGGCTCTGCCCACCAGAACCCGAAGTGCAGGCTGCTGCCATTTCCGCCTGGCGTGTTTACGTGGGACCTGGGATATGAACTCAGGACCTTCTGCTTGCAAGACAGAGTCTTTAACCCCCGAGTCATCTCTTTAGGTCCCCCCCCATACACACACACTTTAAGTAGCATCTAATATAGGCACTAAGGACGGAGGGCAGGAGCTAAGGAGTATTGCAGGAGGCCAAGGCAGAGATGCCAGGGAAGAGCTGCAGCACTTGAGGGTCTACCAAAGACCACGGTGGCTCAAGTGCACAGAACTGGGGAGGGCAGCACGGGTGGGGCGAGAGAGAACAGGGGGAGGGAGGCAGATCACGCCAGATCTGAGAAGGAAAATGTAGATTTTATTAGAATGGCCACAAACATCAGTGAAGGGTTCTAAGCAGAAGGAAGCCGTGAGCAGATGCATTTTTTGTGACACTTGCAGGGAGAAGGGACTCCAGGCCCGTCATGGGAAGGCAGGAAGAACAATTTCACAAACACCTGTAAGGGTCTCCTGGAGAGGCGCTGGTGGCTGGAAGGAAGGGGTGGCAGGTCATGAAGATAGAAGTGGGGGAGCCCAGCACGCACACATTTGGAGGCAGGATACACAGAGGCGCTTGGGGATGTGGGTGTGAGGAGGGAGTGTCAAAAATGACTCCCAGATCCCTGACAACTGGGTGGAGGCTGGTGCCATTTACTTAGAGGGGGAAGCCGTGGGAGGACGAAGTTTGGGTTAGGGGGCGCTGATCAAGAGTTCACTTCCACACATGGGAGGCTGGAGCTGTCAGGAAGGGATCAAGCAGAGGTGTGAGTAGGCAGCGGAATGTACAAGTTTACATTTAGCAAAGTGATCTGGGCTGGGGATATACATTTGGGAGTCATCTGCCTGGAGATGATATTTAAAGGCAAGAGAAGAGAGGGGGTTGCCTAGAGAGAAAGGAAAAAAGAAAAAAGGCTTCGAGAACACTAACATTATAGGAGGGTATGGGGGAGTAAAAATTAGCACTAAGTATGTAAGATACAGCCAGACAGAAACCTTCTTCTACTTTACAAGTCTGTCAAAAAAATAATTTTTTTTTAAAAAAAGTGTTAACCAATATATCCTATGCAAGGGAACACAGAGAAGGGAAGAAAAGAGAAAACAGAAATTGCCTCTGAGATGTTCCTACTGGAAGCCATAAACGATTAGATAAATCTTCCAGTACCAGAGAAGCTCAGCACTCAGACTAAGAAGTATCTTGTAATGTGTAATACAGAAAGCCACAGCTGAGCAAAGTGCAGAGAATAAGTGACTGAGGAGCACTCGGTTCTAAACGAGAAGCCATCCCCCCATCCTAAGGATGAAGGAATCTTGCAGAAGGAGGGGCGGTAAGAATGTAAGAGCCTGAGGGCGGGGGAGAGGTACTCTCTGATCTTAATAACAGGGCTGCTGCACCCAAGAACTCACTGGAGTAACATCCGCTTCCACTAGAGCTGCACAATAGTTGGCTATCAACATTTTACCATGGATGAGGGAAGAATCTAAGAAATACCATACCACCCTGAGAGACTATTTAAGGTTAATACCACACGGGAAATGGGGAACTATTGTACTTAATGATTTATCCACTGACAAGTTATCCATGACCGAGCAAATACTCAGGCATTTGCCAGTGCATCCCAGATGAAACCCAATGGGTCACACATGAAAGAAGACATGACCACAGGAGGGAAACTGGAGAGGGGCAGGTGTGATTGGGTGGCAAGGGGTGACACTTTATAAATTTGTTGTATTTATATATGAAAGTGTCAAATAATAATAATAATATCATCGACATTAGATACCCATCTGGTAGAAAAGCAGATTCTGGCAAATGACCTGAAACACCGTAGAACTTCCCACTGGAACCCCAGGAAGCGAATTCAAGCTACCTTAGCACTCTGTGCATATTCAGGATAGATCAGTGTCTTTCTGATTTCTTTTTTTTTTTCTTGCAAAATAGTATAAAGTCCTTCCCCATATAGGCCATTCTCCTTCTGAATATTCTTTCTCTGAGTGTGTGTGACTGAACAGCCCATGCTAGAAAAGGACATATAGCACAAGAAGAGCCCATTTACTACTGCACAGAGCCCAGTTGGTACTAAGAGACTGTGCCCTTGTTCCCTATCTTCAGGGAGGGTCTGAAGGCTTCAGAGAAAGTCCCCCAGACAAGCGAGTGAGCTCAGACACTCTGTTGCTGCCGGGGAGTGAGATTGTTTGGGAGAAGAAAATAAATAGCGAGAAGCTTCCGAGGAGATCGAAGTGTCAGAGGGCGGCTCGCCTGCCTTCTGGAGAGAGCTTGAGATGGATTATTTGGGAAAAGCTATAAACGCAGAGCCAAAAAGTTCTCCTGTCATGGTTTGAAATGTGTCCCCCACAATCTCATGTGTTTGGGAAGGTCATAGCACCTTTGAGAGGTGGAGCCTTGCTGGAGGAAGGCGGTCACAGGGGGTGGGCCTTGAGGTGGATGAGTCCCACTTTACCTGCTGGAGAAGTCTGCTTTGCAGTAAGCAGTCTGCAGCTCTCAGCCTCCAGGATGTCTGCCTGTCTCCAGCCTCGGCCGTAAGCCACACTGCCTCCACCATGAAAGACTGTAGTATCTCCCCTCTGGAACCGTAAGATGAATAACCCCCTTTTCCCCCTTAAATTGTTTGACTTGAAGTGGTGTCTCACAGCAACACAAAAGAGTAACCATTATACCATTTGCTCATCGATGCCACAAATTTTTTGCCCTGCTGAGTGGCCAAGGACAAATAAGTAAGCAAGCTATGCAGTTGTTCCCTTCAGAGTCCTGGCTGAAATCAGGGGCTGAGCTCTCCATCAATGTTGTTCAGATTCAGTGAGTGAGGTTTCTACTTTGGTAATCAATACATAGATTATACGAATCTAAGAACAACACACACACACACACACACACACACACACAGAGCAAATCTCATAGAAATATGGTTTGAGAGCATGTGTCCAGGGTTGAGGATAAGCTCAACAAATCAACAGTAGAATACTAGTTTAGTAAAGGTAAGATCCTGAGTTCCATTCTCAGTACCACCACAAAGAAACAAAGAAAAGGAAGGGAGGGAGGGAGGGAAGGAGGGAGGGAGGGAGGGAGGGAGGGAACAAGTACTACAGTAACAAGAAAACTCCATACAACAACAAACCTTCCAAGCTCAAATATCTAACATGGCACTCGCAAGACAAGATTCATCCCTTCTCTCTTTCTTTCTTTTCCCCTTTACAGCCGCCTAAACTGAATGGAGTCTTAGGTCAGAAAATACACAGGTCTCCCAGAGGTGCCCTCTCAGGATTCTGGAGAAGGTTGCCTTGCCTAGCAGATGTTCCACTCTGAGGAAGGAGGAATGTGGAGCCGAGACACCCCAATGACCTGTTTCCAATACCGCCCAAGGTCTTTGCTCTGTTCTAGAAAGGGTACGAGCACCATGTTCTACAGCAGTGACTCTCCACGTGTGACCTCCCCGCCAGCCAGCAGCATCGGTATTGCCCAGAACTTGTCCAGATGCACATTACCAAGCCCCAAGCCAGGCTTTGTGCAGCAGAAACTTGAACGAGGCTCGGTGCTGTGTGAACAAGCTCCGCAGCCAATTCCGAAGCAGGCTCCTGCTAGCGGAAATGCTCCAGCAGTGTGGTTTGCTTTCTCTAATAAGCTCTACCTGTATACGCTCTCACCAGCACACGCATATCATTCTTTTATTTGGAAAGTGAGGGGAAAGACTTATTTTTATAACCCAAACTACAGAATATTTGGTAGAACGAGAAGAGGCAAAGCAATGACATATTAAAGTCCCGGGGATAGAGGGTTTTGTCCACCAAAGCACACAAGGGGTTAACAGGGTGATGAAACACTGATGGAGGGAAAAGAGAGGTCTCTCTGGAGGCTGACAAGATGGCTCGGCAGGTAAAGTACCAGCTAGCAAGCCCGGAGACTAAGTTCAATCCTTGGAGGAACTCATGACAGAAGAAGAGAAGTGATTTCTGAAGATGTCCTTGGACCTCCACCCATGCACTGGGCATCTCATAAATTATATATATGTGTGTGTGTGTGTGTGTGTGAAAGGTTTCTCTGACGCAGGCCTTATGCGCTCTGGTCATGGGGTTTATGCCCCAGAGTGATGGGGGTCAGGACATGCTAACCCAAGATATGGTTCCTTTGCATTGGTGGAATCAGCAGCAGGAAGACTTCTCTGGAAGACCCCACTCTTCTCCCCTGGAGCAGGCCGAGAAAGAGTCCTGCACCTTCTCCTAGGCCTGGAGGAAAGGAACCCCTTCATCTCTGAAGATGTGGAACACAGATGGTGGAATGAGCAGGCCTTGCTAAGATGCACGGTTTACCATTACAGCATAGCCCTTTACCCACTCAGCCTCCTGCCCAATGCCCATGCTTATCACACCCAAACATAGAAACACACAGGGGTCTCTGTTGTCTTGGTCTGTCCCTTGTCATACACAACCAAGACAGAAAATAAATTCATGTTTTTCTTTTGCCCCAACCCAAGTGATGTGTGAGGAAAAGAAATCTTTCTCTTTGCAAGGTCCTATGAGAAAAGTCAGGAACTCATGCCCAGAAGTAAGGCTTGGAAGCAGGTTTTTCCTTAAGCCAAGGTCAGTCAGTCCCATAGTGAGCAACGTGTGGGTATGACTAGTAAATGTGTGTATACATCCATGTGTGTAGGTACAGACCTGTGTGTGGTATAACAAGCACTCAGGAGAAGAATAAAAGGGGATAAGAAACATCTTTGTCACATGATCACCACCAGCCCCCAACATCCATCTCTCAAGCCCAGGGCCCATGTGACCTGCAGTAGTCAAAGATTATAGAACACAGGGTGTCCCCTGTGCAGCTACTTCGCCAGCACTGGAGTAGCTCTGCCCCCAAGATCCCCATCTGTAAGCTTAGCACGAGGCTAAGAAACACGCACTTAAACACCTCTCCGCCTCAAGTCATTCTGCGAAGCATTGAGGACACCAGTCTCAGCCGCTCCCTTTCCCATAATCCCCTTCGCCAGTGTGATACTTGGAGGAAGGAAAGGATGACACTGAGAACTAGGAAAGGGGGAAATCTGGAATATTGGAGTGTCCCTGAGTCTCCCTTCCAGTGTTAACCAGCTACCTAGGAGGCTACTCTGTATGAGAAGTGTCACCACTAGACGAGGAAGTATTTGTTTAGATGGTAATTATCATACTGTAGAGTGCTAGGTTAGTCACTCTTCAACCTTATTCTTTGTGAGACAAGGTCTCTTATCAAACCCAGAGCTTGCTGATAAGGCTGGTCTGGGATTCCCAGTCTCCACCTTCCAAGGCAAGAATTACAGGCCAGCTACCACACCCACCCAGCATTTTTACATGGTATATGGAAATCCAAGTTCAATATTTTTTTTTTTTGGGTGGGGGATGGTGCTTGGGTAGCAAGTACCTTCACCACTGAACTATACCCTGGCATGTCTGGGTTTCTTTGGGGTAAGTGTCCTAGTCAGCTCTGTTAAGACCCCCAAGAGTTGGGTTTCTGAAACCTAATGACCAACCATGTCTCAGTGCTGGAAGGAAGAGGAGAAGGGTTCTCCCTAGATGGACAATTGTCCAACTGTACCCCAGCAAGTACTGGGGCTTTGTGTGCCTCTGTGTCCTGACTCCGGGGCGCCTTCCTGCTCAGCAGGGCAGCAGCACCTCTGGGATGAGCTTCAGCATTATTTCACAGCCTCACAGCAGAGCCAGGGCTGTCAGCCTTGCCTGGCGCAAGGTCAAGGGGCCAGTCTGTGGCTGGAATGCAAACTCTGCCCCACAGCTCTGGTAGAACGTGGCAGGAGCGAAGAAAAGAACCTCGTGTCCCCCGAGCATAGACAGACCTCATAATTACCTTCATGTTGGGCTCCCTGAACTGGACAGGCAAAAAGGCAGACCGAACATAAGACAAAACTATGGAGAATGGGTGGAAGTTGGGGTGTGGGCTGGGATCTCATTATGCAGCTTTGAACTCCTGGCATCCTCCATTCAGCCTCTGAGCGTGCTTCCATGTCTGGCTATCCATCTTTATCCATGGATCCATCTTTATCCATGAATCCGTCTTTAAGGGCTGAGATAATATGAACATCTGGCTGTGGAAAAACACATGAGCCCTCAGGTAGCCCAACAGGGTCAAATCAGATCCCTCAGCCAGGCAGCAGCCTGTAGTCACTGTAGACAGACTCCACACTTCTCCACAAGGTTGGCAGACGATCTCTAATACCCGCTCTGCCCCTGGCGAGGCTGGAGACCCGAGCCAGGGCTCAGCAGGGCAGAGCAGGGCAGGGAACAGCTGGGGGCAAGGGAAGGGGAGAGGGAGGAGGAGCTGAGCTAGGCAGGCATGAAGCTGTAACTAGGAGCCTCCAGATGCCAGGACTAAGGAAAAGACTGGCAAGAACTCCAGAATCCTTACCAGAAGGATCAAAAGCTCAGGATGGATGGGCGTGTCAGCCTACCTATAATCCCAGCCCCTGGAAAGTAGAGCTTAGGACTCTCCAGAGCAAGCTGTAGCCAGATTAACATTAATGACATGCTCTGGGTTTATTTAAAGACTCAAAAGAATGGGGCTGGAGAGGTGGCTCAGGGGTTAAGCCTCTGTCTTGTAGGCGGAAGGTCCTGAGTTCAGATCCTAGACCCCACGTATAGACACCAGGCAGAAGCGGGGGCGGCCTGCAGTTTCTGGTCCTGGTAGGGCGGAGCCTGTGAATCCCCAGGCAGAGTAAACAAGGAGGAGGTGGAGGTGGTCCATGGTGGTTCCCGAATTCGCCCATGGTTCTACACACACATACATACACACACACACATACATGCACAATTGAATAAATAATAAAAAAAAATTAAAAAAAAAGACTCGAAAGAATAATGTGGAAAAGTGACCAAAGGTGATTCGTGATTATCAACCCCTGGGGCCTCCACACGCATGTGTATACAACGCACCTGCACACCTGCACACGTGTGTGTCTACCCCCACACAACATGCACACGTATGTGCACGCCTCTCCCATGCACAAGAAGAGGAAAACAAATGAACAAGCAGGCAGAAGATCAGCTGCACCTGCTGGATGCTTTGAAAGTGCGTCTCAGATGAGCAGAGGGAGGGGAACCAAGGAGAGGGGGAGGTAGGGGTAGAGCAGGGAGGCTGGGGATGGGCGTGAATAATGCGCAATGATCTGTCCATGGAAGTGTCACCATGAAATCCACTGTCCTGTACGCCACTAAAATAATAAAAAAGGGGAGGAACCTCAGTCCCTGAAACGGTATGGCAGTGCATACCTGTGAGTTCAGCACAGAGAGTAAGACCACCTTCCAAAAAACAAGAGGGAAGAAGAGAAGAGGAGGGAGGGGGAGGGCGAGGGTTTCAGAGGAGAGCGTGGCTGTCTCAGCTGAACTTGCAGCTGCCCTGCAGTCAGGGCACAGTCAGCTTGGTGCTGCCCCCCACCCCAGTCACACCTGGCTTTCGGGTTCCCCAGAGCACTGCCTACATCATTCAGGAGCGAATCTAGATCTGTCCCAACACTAAAGAAGCCTTCTGGGCAGCCGCCCCCCCATTGGGCCAGGGGTCACCTTGAGAAAAGAAAGAGAACAGTGTTTGAAGAGCAGCAGGGGGAGAGGAAGGGGGCTGTAGAAGCAGAAGCCATTGCCACACACAGGAGGTCTCCCGCAGATGCTCTGTCTGCAACGGGCAAGCACGGCGCCAGGGGGACGTCCCTGTGAAGTCTGCAGTGCAGCCCCTCGCTGGCGGAGTGAGGACAGAGCGGTGACAGAACTGGGGACAGAGGTCTCGGGACCCACGGCACTACAGAGGTTAGCGACGAGGGATGACAAGGTGCTCACACCCAAGGGGACGAGAAGAAGTGAAGCCCCTGGTGCCCAGAGCTCTCCTTCTAGAAAGGCGGGGTGCTGCCAGCCAGGTCAGCGTCTCTGAGGGGTGACTCATGTCTCAGCTCCCTGCCTGGGACACCGGCAGCCACCCTCCACCCTCGCAAGCCTGTTTGAGACATGACTGCTCATTCCTTTATTTATTCCCTATCCTCTCCTCATCCCAGCCCATGACTAATGGGTCCTACCGCCGCAGGGCATGCTGGGAGGGCATCACCACCACTGCAATTATCAGGATCATTCAGACCCAAGTCAGACTCTCCACCTCCACCCCCAATGTCAGCCTGGCTCTGCAGTCACCCACATAGGCCCCGGGGCTCCAGGTGCCTGGTCCGCGCAGTGGGGTACATCCTCCGCCTCTGGTTTCCTCTGGCTGCAGAGGCCAGTGCTGCGTGGATTTGGATTCTTGGACACTGGCCCTGCCACCAACTTACAAAACCTGGTCATTTCAGAGCTAAGAGGAGAGCTGCCTTAATCCAGGGAGATGTCCTCACCATCCACCCGCCCCCACCCCAGAAGCTCCAGCATCTTCCACAACACTAGCACATCTGGGCCATGGCCCAGAGATGTGCTCTGGTACCGCAGGACCAGAAGTGGATCCCTCCTGTTGGGATCATCTGCTCGTCTCTGGTGCAAGGGGCAGAAACTAGCCCCTGACTCAGACTGTGCAGCCGCAAGAGGCTGGGGGTACCTGCGCCTCTTCTCCAGCTCACAGCAGCACGTGGTCACCCAACAGGCATTTGTGGCTGCCTGAGTGTCCCCGTGCCTTCGAGGCACACCTGCCATCCTCATCCTCTTTGTTGTAGCACTTGAATCCCTGCAGGCTCAAATATCCTTCCTTTGGAAGCGCCCTGCCTGGCTCCCGGTTCCCAGCCCAGGAACCCGTATTCCCCAGCCTGCCTGTAGCTCCCATTCTGGGGTTAGAGAGTAGATTGGGAAAGGCTCTAAAGGACAAGGAGCCTGCCCAGGCCTCCAGGGCATGCTACCCACAGGCTGCTGGGCAAATGTGGCGATGCTCAGTGGTACGATACAGTGGCATCCTGCGCCGAGGGAGCGAGCCGCACCTGCAGATGTTTGCAGGCTGGGCTCTTTACAGATGTTCTCATCTGTACTTCTCATCTCATGAAATGTCCCCAGCCAGCCCCGCAGGCCAGATGGACCGGCAAGTGTCGGGGACCAGGGGACAATCCCTGTACCACAGGCTGACCGACAGTGCGTCGGGAATATCAGAGGTCGTAAACCAGATGGTGATTAACATGTGTTTCTGACAGGGTCTCATTCTGTGGACTAGACTGGCCTAGAACTCACAACAGTGGTCTTAAATCTTTGGACTTCCTGTCCTGGCCTTCCAAGGGCTGGGATTACAGACATGGGTCATAATTATGAGTGTGTGTATGTGCATGTGCATGTGTATGTGTATGCATATGTGTATGTGTGTGTGTCAGTGTGTGTGTATAGAAGAGGGTACTTGAGTATATATGTAGCTGTGGAGGCCCAAAGGTGACTTTCAGGAATCATTCTGGACTGCGTTACCTCCTCTTTGCTTTGTTCTGGGCCTTTCCAGGCCCTGCCTTACAGGGCCAGAATCGTAGACCATCACCATTTCTGCCTGACATTTTTACATGAGATCTGGGGATAGGAACTAGGATCCTTTTGCTTGAGAGGCAAAGGTTTTAACCCCTGAGCCATCTCTCCAGCCAAATTATTTTTTTAAAACCCCAGAGAACTAATTAGGAGCCTGTTTCTTTCCTTCTAGCAGTCCATCTGCGGGAACACAGGTGGCCGGGGACGGGCGAGGCTGCCAGGGGTGGACACCCGGGAAGCACGGATATTGACCCTGCAGGCTCCTGCCATCTCCTCGCACTTGGAAGGGCACTGTCGGTCCACCATGCGGCCCTGCCATCTGCCTGCCCTGAGGACATGGGCGTGTCCCTCCTGGTGACAAAGGACCATGCTTGCCAAAGACGCTGCCCCCAGAAGTGCTTGGCAAGGACAGTGGGGGGACAGGAGGGAGCTGAGGCTGTACCAGCTGTTGTCAACTCGAGCAAGGAGTGGGCAGCTCCAGGCAGGACTTACGACCCCAAGCAATGCAACCAATGGGAACTCACTGCAGTGAGACTTTCCTTACCAGACCCGCATAATGACTGAAATACCAACATGCTCCCATAGACTATGAGGAATTGAAGAGAGAGTAAAAACTCACAGTGGAAACCTTAGGGACTAGAGCTGGATGAATGAAAGGAAACGCCCCTATCAGTGGGATGGCCTGAGGAGGGGCAACTTTGAATGTCACAGAGGCCTGAACCCCCACAAGAGTAGACAAGCCAGAGGGAACCCTGGAATCCATAGAAGTGGTCAGGCAGGAGGGTGGGAGGGAGGGAGATGGATTGATGAAGGGAAGAGAGGGAGATGGGAGGGAGGGAGGATGGAGGAAGCAGACATTAATCCTCAATATGCTTATAAAGCTAATAAACAAATAAACTTTTAAAAGCAATGCGACCAAGCCTTGGGGTTCAGAGCAGTGAAGGTAAACAAGGGTGAGAGCCAAGAGAGCTCAGGACCACCTCTCCTCTGCCCTTCCTCACGCTACTGCTGCTACCGTCCTTCCTTCCCCCACCCTTAGCCTCCTTCCTGTTCTACCCCAGCATCTTCCTCGCCTCCCAAGTCCTGCGCTAAATTTCTCCTAGTCTCCTGCATGAGTTTCTCTAGGGTTCAGTGTCTCCACTGTTTCCTCTACGAGCAGTTATCTCCCCCCCACCAGACAAACTCCTATGTGTGTCTCAAGACCTTCCCTGCTGAAGCCCTTCCCAACTCCATTAGATAATAGCTCATTCCTCCGTCTGTGCCCCTGACCTCACTACTGTGTAGGCTCCTATTGTGCTATTTGCTAATTCTTTGTTTACAGATCTGTTCCGTTCCCTCCCTTTTTTAAAGAGTTTCGTTCTTTGAAGGTCATGACTATTTCTTTACATCTACTATGTGACATAGTGCACAGTACACAGAAGGGTCAAATATGTTGGGTTGGGAGTATAACTCAGTGAGAGGATGCTTGCTTAACGTTTTCAAGATTATGGATTCAATGCCAGCATCTTAGTAAATAAATATCTGTTGCATGAATGGTAGTTCTGCTTTCAATTTTCTTTCTTTTCTTTTTCAGTACTGGGGATTATACTCAGGGCCTTGCATAGGCACTCTATCACTGAGCTACACACATCTGCAGTCCTTGTTTTTTGAGGAAGGGTCTGAGTATGTAGCCCAGCTTGGCCTGAACCTTATGCTCTTCCTTACCTCAACTTTCTAAGTGTTTTCCAAGTGGAATCGCAGCATTAGTTACCATACCTTCTCTTTTCTTCCACATATTTTAAATGTTTACAATGCCAGGACTAGCACCCAGTGCCTTATACATTCTAGGCAAGTGTTCTACCATTAAGCTACATGCCCAGAGGAATTCAATGGTACCTTCCTATCTGTAGACTAAATCTCTCAATTCCATTCATTCATTCATTCATTCATTGTTCAGTCAATACTGTTCTGATGGCAAGATGTATATCCACAGAGACAGAGAAGGCAAATGTGAGCAAAATAAGTGTCACTCCATCTGACATGTGAAGGATATTGGTTGTAGCATTCTTGAATCTCTCTGTGGGCTTTTTTTTTTAAATAGAAAATGAAGTAAAAAGTGAATCCAACATAGGCTTTGCAGAATTCACTCCTGGATACTTCAAAAGCCCAGTGTCTGCTAACCTTCGGAGTCAGGGTTTCTGTCCCAGCTCCATACTTAACTAGGATATTTGTTGTGCTTAATCATAGTTTTGGAAGAAAAGAGTTTGGTAAATTTAAAAAAAATCACCTGAAAGTTTGCCACCCAGAGATTAACTATGATTTCAGAATTTCCCTTCCCAGTACCCTTGACACGTGGCTGTATTTTCAAAGGCAATGTGGGTTATGCAACACGCAGGGTTGTAGCTTGTTCTTTTTGCTCCGTGATGTATTACAGACACCTTTTCACGTTGAGAGTACATTTAATAGCCATGCTCCTTTCCCTGGAAAACGGTTCCCCATAATTTATAGAACCCCATGATCTTTCCCTATGTCAGCCATCACAAGTCCCAGGGCTCTGATTCTGGCACCTTCCATCACTCCAACACAAAGTGGGGTATGTGGTCAAAGCCAATGCCGGCCCTTTGTTTGGGGAGGTGACTCGTGACTTTTTGGGCTTCAAAGCAAAAGCAGTGAGAACTGACAGGTTAGAATTAACTGGGGAAAAGCACCTCATCCAACTTGCTGCTGCTTTTCAATAAGTTGAGTCCCACCTGCTTGTGGCAGTGCCCTAGGAGGCCCACGGGGTCTCAGAACCCGCCTGGGCCACTAAAGATTGATAGGTGCTAAAAATAGACCCAGAACTGAGCATGCCACTTTTCTGAATTCATAGGCATACAGACTGCCCCAGAAGGTCTTGCCTTTCCAACATTTTCTATCTATGGCATGTCACGCTGCCTAAAATTCTTAAGGGTTTTAGTTTTTTGAAAAGCCCTTGTCAGAAAAAGCAGAATAACTCCCCGATCCAGACAGAGTGGGGAATGCCTGGGCTTTGTGGTCAAGGATTGCGGCTGCTGTGTGACCATGGGTCAAGTCCTTAATGTCTCTGAACTGCTACATCATCTTCTGTAGCAAGAGGTAATTATTCCAGTTATGAAATGGAATATGGGCTAAAGCAGAGAAGGGAATGAAGGGGGCTCATCGGTGGGCCGTTTCATTTCCCCAGCCCCTCTGATGAGTTTTTAAGACAGGGTCTCTCTGTGTAGTAGCCCTTGCTGCCCTTGAACTCCTGGCAATTCTCCTGCCTCAGCCACGCTAGCACAAAAGCGTGATTTTGACTGGGTTGGTGGTCAAATGAATGGCAGCTTCAGGTCGATCCCCCAAGGGCATTGCCTTTGTGGTGGGCTGGAGATGTGCTGAGAGGATGCTGCATGTCTCATTCACCCCCTACGCCCCACCCCCCAAGCTCTTGGCATTCACAGCACAACACTAGGGAACACAGCACAGTCCTCTCCGCTGACTGACTGTGCTGCTTGCTGAGTCACCAGTTTTAACCCCATAGGCTCAGACGGAGAAAGAAGTCTCATAGATTTTCTTGACTAGCTCTCCAGAAGAGATGAAGGCCCGGAGGACGATTTATTCTCCACCCACCTGACTCCACACTCACCTCTGCTGCCCTCATGTGTCTAGCCCGTTGAGGGCTTTCCAGGAGCCCCGGTGACTGGTGATCTACGGGACATGGTGGCATCAACTGAAGGGCCGAGACCCTGTGAATGCCACTCAGGTTTCTTTCTCCTCTGTGTTGTTCCTAGGGCTGTGGTATAAAGCGCCACAGGTCCGGTAGCTTAAAAACAATGAAGTTCTGTCTGACGGCTTGGGATGCTGGAAATCTGAAACTGAGGTACCAAGGCTGTGCTGTCCAGCTGATGTGGAAGAATCTTTTCTGCTTGCCCCATCTGCTAAAGCTGCTGGTGATATTCCAGTCCCGCATTTGTGGCCTGTAGATGTGTGGCCCCCACTGTTGCCCCCATCATCTTAAAGGTCTGGGTGATTCTACATCTCTCTTTCAGGGCACTGCCATACTGAGCCCACTGCAGTATGAACCTGTGGAAGCCAGTTGCCTCTATGGCAATCCTGTTTCCAAACAAGGTCACGCTCAGAGGTCCTAGAGGCTAGAGCCATAAAATAACAGCCTCTAGGCCCTGCTGGCCCAGCGAGTCCTCCACAGTGCCCGAGCTCAGATGACGACCACATCCAGCATCCTCTCCACAGCTCGGAAGTGCTTCCAGGAGAGACACCCTGACCTCCGCCCATGCTGGCAGCCTGGGTGAGGACTCCCACGGAGGCAGAGGATGGAGATGAGCCCATGGACCGGGCAGATGGGCACCCCACCCCGCCTGCCCCTCGGCTGGTCCCCACAGCACAAGTCTTCATTGTGCTATGTCCTAAGTCTCAGCCTGTGGCATCCCAAGCCCCCCCCCCTTCCTCAAGCTCTGCCTCCAGGTACTTCGTGAATGACAAACAGGGAAATCAGCCTGGGATCCCTCTTCCCCTTTCCTCCTGCCTCCAGGTACTTCGTGAATGACAAACAGGGAAATCAGCCTGGGATCCCTCTTCCCCTTTCCTCCTGGTTCAGATCCAGATAGCCCTGACTACAGGGCGGAGAAGGAGCAGCCTGAGCTGCGGCCCTGGCCAGTCAGTCAGTATACATGAAAAGGAAAAGTGGTAATAAGACTCTTTGCTCATTTTTGACACACTGTGAAGTATTTAATCCATCAAGGCTCAGGGCCTGAGTACACTGGCCCCTGAACGGGCCCAGAACAGGCAGGCTGGACCGGGTGGACAGTGGGGACAGGATGGGTCAGTGATGAGAGTTAGCAAACAGCCTGCCTTCATCTGCTGGTGCCAGTTCTCTCTCTCGTCCGCTCGCTCCTCCCTCTCTCTTCCTGTTTATAAAAGCAAGAGAATTTTAAAAATTAATTAAAATGCACTAATTGTACCTATTTATCAGGTACGGTGTGAAATTTCAGCACATGCATCAGCCGAGAGTGCTGATGGAATCGGGTAATTAGCATCTCTGTCTCCTTATTTCTTAGGTTGCTTGTGAAAGTGGTGGCGGTGGCGGGGTAAAGTGGGAGGGCAGAGCCAGCGGATAATGGGCCTAAAACACAAACAGAAAGAATGAGCTCTGTGGCCCGCCGCACTGGGGTTGACTGCAGTTAGCAATTGCTTGGTGGATACTTCAGAAGGAGACTAGCGACTTCTTAATGTTATGCTTCTGCTGAGTCTTTGAGCCCCCAGGAAGCAGGAGGGGGAGCCTCACTGCCCCCAGCTCAAATTCTTCCCCCTGCGTATCCACTTACAGGCCTGGAGGCAGTTTGCCAGCCGCTGGAATGGCAGGAAACCTGACCCTGTTTTCCCACACGCTTAGGGGAGTAGAGTCACCTCAGAGGCCCGAGGGACTGGGGACTGGGCCAGTGGTTGGGAGCAGGTCCGATGGCCCCTTTGCCTAACTCTCACATCTCTGGCTTTTCTGAAATGACTTCAGAGATATTTGACGGAGATCCCCTCTTGTGGCTCTTCCCACCCTGACACCTTCCGCCCCCCCCATCTCAGCAACTTTGCCTTCTCTGTGTTAGACACCGAGGCACAGACTCCAAGTATGGGCTGGCTCTAGGGTCTCCATTCTGGGGAGGCAGACGTGAGGTGGAAATGGGGGCTTTAGAGACAGGCCCGACAAACCAAGAGGAAGGGATGGCCCTAGACACAAACAGGGAAGGTTCCTCATGATGAAGGTGAGGTACAGGTGTTCGCCGGTGGCACTGGTGACCGGTGGCACTGGTGATGGGCAGTAAGGCAGTGTCTTCTAGTGCCTTCTGTTCTCCGTACCAAGGATGAGCCTTCCCTGAAACTTCCGAGGCTGCCTCCGTCCCACAGGGGGCTTAGAGGTGACCTGCAGGATCTGTCATGTAAGGGAGGGGCTAAGACTAAGGGTGACCTGTAGCAGTCTCCCCTGGAGACTGGGGGGCTGCACATCAAGATTCTCACATTTTGGTGGAACTTTGCCTGCTTTGGATTCTCCCTCTCCCCTGGCACCGCTGCCTCTCCAATCCTCTCTGGATTTTCAGACATATTTCAGAGAGGCATTTCAAGGAGACCTTCCTATCTGGAAAATTTCTCCCCAGCCTACTAATGAAGGACCAGTGGTACTCGACCAGAAGTCAATGCCTATCATTCTACATCTGATCCTTTAAAAAAGAAAAAGAAAAAGGTGGCTAAGTTTCATCCCATCCCAAGAGAGGTGACTGACAGAGAGCAGGCAGCTCCATCCTGGCTGATAGGTGGGAGCTCTAAGCAGCTGAGAGGGAGGGCGCCCTTGGAACCAGCCACAGAGTCAAGTTCACTGATAACATCTCATGAGCCAGCGCGAAGCTGTCATTTCTTTTCAGCTTTTGCTTTTTCTCTGAGATTTTCCTTAACTTGGGAGCCAAGGCTCTGCATCAGTATCACTGGCTGGTTACAGAAGCAATACATGCCTGTCCCAATTCCCAGAGACAGTCCGCCCCAGACAGCTCTGCTCTGAGTTCCTGAACACTTGAAAGGCTGGAGGGTTGCATGGAATGGGGTGAGGAATGCAGGGAGGGGGTGATAACTTCACTGACAGCCTGTGGGGGGGGTGGAGGGCAACCCAGTGGTTAGCTGAGAACATTCAATTCTGCTTTTAGGATCCTTCAGGGGACTTAGACCCTAGTCTATGCAATGTTCCAAGACAGAGATTCCCAAGTCCCACATTGAGCTAATGTTTCTTTTTTTTTTTTTTTTAATTTACTCAATTGTGCGTGTGTGCGAGTGTGTGTGTGTGTGTGTGTGTATGTTATGTGTGTGTGTAGAATCATGGGCAAATTCAGGAATCACCATGGACTGCCTCCACCTCCTCCTTGTTTACTCTGCCCCGGGATTCACAGGCTCCGTCCTACCAGGACCAGAAACACAGGCCGCTCCCGCTTCTGCCTGAAGTCTATACGTGGGGTTTAGGATCCGAACTCAAGATCTTCCGCCCGCAAGGCAGAGGCTTAACCCTGAGCCACCTCTCCAGCCCCGAGCTGAGCTAACGTTTCTTGTGAGTTTTGGAACCAGGCCTTTTCCTGGCCTAATCTGGTCAACCTCAACAGTGGAGAAAATGGAGAAGAACTGGGCAGAGAGGCTGATTCGGAAGAGGCTAAGAGCCACCTCAGTGGCCCAGCTGATGAGGCGTAGCTTGAGACATGTCTCCACGCCTTGCATCTCTCTGTATTTGGTGATCTGCCGTTTAAGAAGGCAGTGACAGCAGTAAGGCCTAGAGCAGGACATTCCTGCAACATTAGCCAAAGCAGACGCGAGAGAGGGAAGGTTCTGCAATCCAGTCAACAGCCTGCTGCATTCCCCAGCCTGGCCCTCCTCCGATGCTGTCCAGACCCCCAGCTGGGATGCTGCAGTGGCTACATCTCTCTAATGGTGGGGGACTGTTCATTTCTCTCCCAAGGAGACAGCGCCCTGGAATTAGATGAGCAGTCTTCCCTAGGAAAGGCACTTTGTAGATTAAAACTTTTCTCTATTGAGAAGGAGGCGAAAAAAAATAAAAAAGCACCCTTCGATGGACCAGGAAGAAAGAGTCTTGATTTAGAAAGAAAAAAATTACACCTCGCCATGGAGGCCACAACCACAGGCCTGGGGCCTCACAGAAGCTGAAGACCATGGTCTCCAGAGACATGGCCCGCATGTTCACGTCAGTGTGACAGAGCCATTGTCCCAGAAGGAGGTGGAGACCGATGCCTATCGAGGGGCAGCTTCTCCATCCATGTCCCTTCAGAGTGCAGCAATGAGGCAACATGGCAGGCTCGCCTCCCCATGACAGCAAGTGGGGAGCAGCAGAGACCACTTTTCAGAGCCCAAGCTGTCTATTCTGTCTAGGTATGTCACCCCCTCCTCCCATACACACGCTCTCCTGGAACCCCTCGGCAAGGACATTCATTCTTCCTTCTTTGAGGCCACACTGCCATGAGGGAGCGTTGAAGCAGTAAGAGAAAAGCCTGAGGACGAGCGGCTCTTATCCGTTCCCGGGTGCTGCCTTAACCAACGCAGAAAGCCTCCCGGGCTTGGCTGGGGGAAACGTTCTCCTTCGCTGTTTTGTATTCACTTCTTCTCTTCTACCTGTTCATCTTTCCAGAGAAAAGGAAAATCGTCCCTTCTCTTTTCCCCAAGTTGGCCCGCCATTCCCAATGCACGACACCCGAGTTTAAAGGCCTACGGGTATCTATTCTTCAAACCTTGGGCCCATCGGGTGAAAACTTCCTCACTCTTGCGAGTGTATAAAACCTGTGCAACATGAAAGGACTGTGTTCCGTTCTGGCTGGATCAGATGAGCGCGGAGAAAGGATGGCATGATCTACAAGAAGCCATTGCTCCACGCAGTCAGTGGCCAGGACAGGACGACCCGTTATTGACAGCTCCCAGTGACCACAGGCCTCCAGATGACACTGGATTCATTATTTGTCGCTTAATGCTACCTGAGAGATTGGGGGACCAGCTTCCCCTTCTTGGTATATATTCATACCAAGGGACAAAGATAACTTATTCCGGTTTTTGTCTGCTTGATGGAATAGTTAATTGGTTGATTTTGAGACAGGATCTCACTCTACAGTATGGACTGGCTTTGAATTCCTAGCAATCCTCCTGCCTTCGTCTCCTGCTTGCTGAGATTATATGTATAGGTCACCATGCCAGCTCTGTTGGTCCATCAGATTTTTGTTTTATGACCTTGAAACGGACACTGGTCATGTTATTCCCATATGCCAGGCCACCCTGGGGTATTCCTGCGCACCTCTTTCCCAACTCCCGTATGCCTCCACATGCCCCACACCAGTGCCTCTCTGAAGTGGGCTGTTGGAGATACTCTTCCCAGAGGAGAGCGCCCACCCTGGGGTAGCTCATCGCCAATGATGGACCAGAGTAGAGGTATAGTCAACTAGCGTTTCCACAGATGATCATAGCAATATCGCTGACCCCCTCATGTTCTCTCCCACTTTGCTCCCCTACCAATAAGAAATGGAGCCTATGCCCCCTTGCCTTGAAACTTGAGGAGAATGCAATACGAGTGCGCTTTAAAGCATAAGGCTTTAGTCTATAAAAGACAGCATGGCTCCACCTATCTGTCTCTATTGCTAGGTGGCCCTGGGAGGTTGGAGGACTTGGATGAAGGAGGGCAAGTAAAAAGGCATAAGGTCAAAAGGCATACGTGGGTGGCTGACGGCCCAGGAAGGCGAGGCAATATTCTCAGTCCCGTCTTCTCTTCCAAAACCTTGGCCCTCCCAGTGGAGACATGGGTTTTATTTCCTCTGTTTTTGCAACGAGGTAGATCCTAATCGTGCTAGACGAAGAGAAGAAAGTTACAGGTTGCTGAGCTGGTTCAGTGGGTAAGTGCCCTTGCAGAAACCTGGTGGCAAATCTGGTAACCAGATTTGTCTTGCGTTCTATCCATGGAGCCTCCATGGAGGAAGGAGAGAACTGACTCCTGAACTTGTTCTACACATGTACAGGCGTAGATGCCCGCTCTCTTGCCTTCTCTCTCAAAATAAATAAAAAATTGTGTGTGTGTGTGTGTGTGTGTGTGTGAGAGAGAGAGAGAGAGAGAGATTGAAAGTTAGTACTGTTACATCTTTAAACACTGTGTGGGCAGGCATGGAAAAAAGGACTCACAAGGCTAATCTATCAATCACTCTAAACAAGCACTTATCAAAAACAAATATAGATAGGTTATTCTTTAACTAAAAAAAAGAACCACCCACAGCAATTAGTAATACCCTGTTATTTATTTATTTTTTTAATGCCCACGGTTAATTCTAGGCCTTTCCTGAGTTAAACCCACTGTGAAAGCAATGTTTTTGCTGTTCCGAGGAGAATTACCATTTCAAGCAAATCGGGGGCCTTCTTGCTAGGGTGAGTTGGCCCACAGATCATATTTCTGGCTGGATCACAAGAATGGGAGCTATAAACACCTGTGAAGACTTCTCTGGTGACATTAAATAATATCTTGAGCCAAACTCTGTCCTCCAAATGAAATGACTTGCCAGCCTAAAGCCTAATCATGCCTTCCTATAACTTTCCCTAACTATCTCATCTGATTTAAATTTGCAAAGCCTTACCTCACCCCCACCTTCACACCATGCGCAACCCCCAAACCCTCCTCACAAAATGCTGGAGCTGCTGTGTGACTCCCTCACTGTGATTCAGAATTCCTTCTTCCAATCTGTCCTGCCACACCTCTTGACTACATTCAGTTCAAGTGGATTCTAAGCCATCGCTCCTGCCTCCTGTGTTGACCCAGCTTCCACTGAGGTCGCGTCAATGACAGGCAAAAAGGACAAAAATGATCCTTGTGGTATCAAACACACAATAAGAGTCTAACAGAACAACACAAAATGGCAGGAAAGAAACTATGGGACCTCAGTTGGGTCATACTTGGGGAACAGCAGCAAGAGGGGAAAGCCGAAGGCACAAGCTGGGGGCATGGAGATCGCAAGCCAAAGGCAGCCTGTAAGATCTGAGCCCCCACACAGGCCCCTACTGTGAGGCATAGGCTGAAGCTGCCAGTCGGGGTGAGTGGCCTGCACAGGGCCTGCAAAGGACGTAAAAGCCAGTGAACACTGCCCTTCGCACCCATATCTACAGCTGCACAGATCCGGCGACTAAAAGCTACATCTATCTGCCTCTCAGGGAAAGTACTGGGTAAACGCCTTCATAAGCCAGGCAGTGGTAGAATGTCTGTCTAGGAAGGAGTTGGGGTACAGTTGACTGGGAGGAAGCTGGCTGCCTTTGTAGGAAAACAACGGTCCCAACTTACCCACCATCCCAGCTACCATCCCGGCGCCTCTAGAGACACTGAAGGAGCCTCACGGGGACAGGACTGTGTCTCAGGGGACAGAGGTAGACACAGGAAATTGGGCTGGAAGGTGAAGAGTAGAAGACGGTGTATACATCTGTCGCAATAAAACCTGCTGCGTGCCCTGGTGACATGACGGCTTTGGGGGAAAGGTTAGGAATTGCTTTCCAGGTGGGAAGGCAGAAGAAAAAAAATCACATACGCATAGACTGTTTTCTACCCAGCCCTGGGCTCATCACCTGCTCCTCTGATTCCTGTGTCAGCAGAGGGCCTGCTGGCCATTCAATTCCAAGTCTAGCTGGCCACGTCTGTGTCAGGGCCAACCTCAGACTTAGAACTCATCAGCCTCCACAACGGTGGGTGAGCCTTTTAGCTTGGATGCTGAGAAAACAAGACAATGACAGAGAAATTCAAAACTACTAGGGAGAAGTTCTTCCAGATAGAAATCTGCAGTCTGCCAACCCCAGAGAGCAGGCAAGTGTGCCCAGCACAGTGGTCCTACAGGAAAAGGTCTTTTGGCTCCAACTCAGGACTGTGACCTGGAGTGCTCAGAGCAGGAAATGGGGCTGGGGCAGAAAAGATGGTGGGCTCAAGGTACCCCCTGGGCAGGTGGAGGTTGGACATCCTGTGGCAAGTCCCTAGCATCAGAACCTACACACACTTACTTTTGTAACAGGTGTGCTATGTGTTGAAGGTGGGAGCAGGGGCCCTAAGCAAAGCATGAAGGCTATGTCCCCAAAACAGGCACTGCAAGGCTGTGGTCACATTTAGCATCGGGACAAGCTGATTCAATGCCTTTTCTTGATCCCCGGGTATCAGGAAACCTGGATTCCAGGCCAAGCACCGGTTGGGACACAGCCATGTAACAGGTGGTTTAGGTCACACCACAGATAAGAAGTCTCAACAGCAGCAGTAAAACAAACGGGCATAATGAATGAACAGAAGCCCAAAAGGTCTCTTATCACAGGATTGACTTCTTAGAAATGTGTGGAATGGGCAAATGCAGAGAGACATTTAGCAGATAGGTAACTATGAGGATGGAGGGTGGGGAATGGACTGCTCAGTAGATACAGGGTGATTATCTGGAGTCATGGCGACCAACAGGGAAGGTAGAGGTGTGTACGCAGCTGTGATGTTTTTCCGCAGCTATTTTTGCATGTGTGCATGCCTGCTGCTTGTGTGCCGGTGCACATGCTACACCCATGTGGAGATTAGAGGTTGACCTCACCTATCTTCAGTTGGTTTCTACTTTATATATCGAGGCAGAGTGTTTCACTGAACTCGTAGCAAACTATTTATCTGGTCTAGAGAGCCAGCGTGCTCCAGGCGTCCCATCTCCACCTCCCCACCTCACTTGGGGGTGGGATACAAAAGAATTGCTAGGTGCGCTCCAGATTACCTGTAACTCCAGCACTAGGGAGACTGAGGCAGGATGATTGCCACAAGCCTGGGCTTCAGAGTGAGATCCTGTCTCCAAACAACACAATCAACAACCCATCTGTTCTCCCCGTAGCCTTGAAGGGACCAGCTTTTGGAGCTTCTGCTTTCTTCCTTTGTACCAGCAGCATTTGGTCCTGTCTCTTCTCTACAACTGAATGAGGACGACATGAACATGGCTCCAACCCCACTGAGGATACTCACTTGCTGAGGAATGTGGACTGGTCCCCTGAGTTCTTGGAACCATCTTGTCAGCATCTACAAAGGGGTGTTGGGAGCCCGGACTTCTGATGTTTTACTTATAAACATCTTTTTATAAGGGAATCGACTTTCCCAAACCAATGAAAAAATATGCAAGATGGCTCAGCTGGTAAGGTGCCTGCAAACACCTCTGATCCCCAGAGTCTACATGACGGAAGGAGAAAACTGATGTTCAAAAGTTGTCCTTTGGGGCGCCTGCCCCTCATGGCACCCCACGTGTGGAATCCATGAGTTCTTTCCCAGCTCCATGCCCCTCGTGGATTCTATGCCTGGAGTCCATGAGTTCTCCAGGGTGCCTGCTCCTGTCTGGAGTCCTTGAGTTCCATTCTTTCTCCCCTCTAATAAACTCTACTTTAATCCTCAAAAAAAGAAAAAGTCCTCTGACCTCCACATGGACACCGTGGCGTAAGCATGTCATGCACCTGCACGTACTGTCTGATGCATACACTCTTTCTCTTTTTTATTTATTTATTTTTTTTAATGTGGGACCTGGGATCCGAACTCAGAACTTTCTGTTTGTAAGACAGAGTCACAACCCCTGAGCCATCTCTCCAGCCCCACTCTTTCTCTTTTTTAAAACAATTTTATTATTTATTCAATTGTGCATGTATGTGTGTGTGCGCGTGTGTGCACGTGTGTGTATGTGTGTGTAGAATTCGGGAACCACCATGGACCACCTCCACCTCCTCTTTATTTACTCTGCCCCGGGATTCACAGGCTCCGCCCTACCAGAACCAGAAACGCAGGCCGCCCCCCGCTTCCGCCCGGTGTCTATACATGGGGTCTAGGATCCGAACTCAGGACCTTCTGCCTGCAAGGCAGAGGCTTAACCCCTGAGCCACCTCTCCAGCTCCCTCTCTTTCTCTCTTAAATAAATGAAAAATACTTTATTTGGTGCCACGTCCTTATCGGACCAATCTGCTAGAATATGTCTCAGTTTGGAAAAGATGGATTCGAAGAAACATCTTTTGGGAAAAGGACATGGCTTTATTTAAGAGAAATAAGGAAAATTATGGGAATTGTCAGGCCTTGGTGTTTCTTCCCAGTTCAGGCCTAAAGCCTGTTCCCTGGGGAAGGTCACAGTAACCCCATGGGGCAGGTGCTAGGAATTTCTTGGAATGTCACAATAATGCCCATGAACAGGTGCTAAACACGCTCTCCTAGGTAATTCAAGCTTTGCCTCTGGCAGGAGGAATTCTGGAAATTAGGAATGCCTTTTACCTGCTCTTAGGTTTTTTTGGGAATACCTTCCTGCTCTCTGATCTAGAGAAGAAGCCTGCTTTTTAACTTTAAGTCAAATTCTAAATAGAGATTTCATGTCTAGTCACTCACAATAAGTAGACTTGTTAGCCAGAATGTGTGCACTGATTTTAAAGAAATTAGAGATTAACTTCTAGAGTCTTAAAACAGGTGGGTGAAATTCCCACCTATGTACTAACTCAGAAATTCCAGAAGCATAAGACTATGCTATCAGTCCACTAGAACCTTAAAAGAAACTGTGATACCCTCTTACCCTGGCTGAAGGCCAAGGAAGAGACCATCATGCCAGAAAATATAGACACCAAGACTGCCCCTGGAGATGGTATTTGCAATCCAAACTGGGAGAATCCATGTCAGAAGCAAAGGGGGCAGTGTCTTCCCTATCCCAAACGCACCCTTATGAGAAATCACAGAGATGGACCATTCGAGTGCACTCCCACCAATGATCGCCTCTGCCCCGAACGAGACACCCATGGCATATGGGGCCTGATTGGATCCCAGGTTTGGAGAATGCATGGTTCACAAATGGGTCATCTAACTGATGGCAATATACTTCTGGAATTCCTCAAAGGAAGACGTAATCAACCTTACTATTAAAGGAATGGAAGGATGCTATTATAGGAGGAATTATTCTTTTAATAATTATATTGCTTAAGTGTTTTCTTCAGTACATATCTCAGTAGTTCTCCATTAACAGAACCACGCTATAGGTGCTTGTGGTCCTTGAATATCCAAGCCATGGCCCCTCTAGAGACGTGGTTCAAGCTTGGATTGCAGAGACTGCATGAGCTGCATGCAACTTCCCAAGCTAGAACCTGCTGCCATGCCTGACTAAGAGGATCAACCTGGAGAGGACAACAGCAAAAGCTCACGCTGGGATTTATGGGGTGTTGGGGACTCCTATAGTTGTTAAAATCAAAAGGAGATCATTCCTCCTCTGTATTTTTAAAAAAGCAATCTCTGTTAAAAATGTCAACTATGTAGGCTCAGCCCCATGGCTATCCAGTGAAGCATTACAGATTAGCTAGGTTTGGAAATACTGGGAAAATGTTTCTGTTAAGTGCCTTTACCCTCAAGCATTGGGTTAGGTTCTTGAAAACATGTCCACCCTGAAGGTGATTTTTGCTGACTAGAAAAGTATGTGTCTATTGTAGGTGCAACATTCTTTACCTCAAAATTTTCTGTATAAAAGCTGTCACAAAAGTTTCAATAAATAGGTTCAGAATTCACTCAGCCTAGAGAGTTGTATGTGTTCTGTGCTCCACCTGTTCTGGGGGAGCCCTGGTCTCGACGCTGAGACTCTGGTCTGCGGCAATTTGAGAGAGAGAAAGTGAAGGGAAGGAAGAAGGAGGGGGAAAAGAGAGAGAACGATGCCTTATATATGCTGCATGCCAAGACACATGCGTAGCCACGAAGACACACTTTTGGAAGTCAGTTCTCTCCTTCTACTATATGAGTGTCAAGGGATGGAAATAAGATCATCAGGTTTGCAAGAATCACCTTACCCTTTGAGTATCTCAACAGTCTAAAAATTAAAATATTTTTAAAAAATGCGAGCGTGGGCTGGGGAAATAGTTCAGTAGGTAGAGGCACTTACTCTGTAAACACAAGGATCTGAGTTCAAATCTCCAGCACCCATGCATAGGCATGGATAGGCACACCTATAACCCCAGCAGTGGGGGCTGGAGAGAGGTGGATCCCAAGAGTTCACTGGCTAGGCAGCCTAGCCCGAAGAGTAAGTTTCTGCTTCATTGAGAGACCCTGTCTCAAGGCAGTAAGACAGAGAGCCACGAAGACAGCTGGCATTCTGTTCTGGTCTCTAAACGGGCACACAGAGGCATGTGCACCTGCATACTCACAGACGTGTACCACACACGCAGGCACAACCTATACACAAATATGCAAGTGTGTGGTATTTGGCATAGACAGACTCGTAGGAAGAGAATGATGCTAACGACTACTGAAGAGTTAGTCAGCCTAATAAAAGTTGTCACACAAAGCCCCTGATTAAAACTAAGGAACAAGAGATGGTCAGTTGTCAGTAATTCTTCATAGAAAAGTGTGAGAATGGGCAAGGTCTAGTGGGCATGGGGAGGGCCAGGGTAGAGCCTTCTGCAGCACAAGCTCAGAGAAGGCCGCGAGATTGGTCAGTGGAGAACTGCTCTTCCTGGAATACAACATTGGAGGCAGCCGAAATCTGGAGACTTTTCTTTTTTTTTTTGGCCAGACTAAGGAGTTTGGAACTTGGATGCTGAGGGGACTAAGGAATCATGGAGAGTTGTCAAACAGGGGAGCAATATGATGAATCTTGGGACATAAGACAATGAGTTTAGGCTGGCGAGATGCCTCTGTGGGTAATGTGCTTACCATGCAAACTCCATGACCTGAATTTGATCCTGGAACCCACATAAATGTGGAAGGAGAGAATGAGCTCCACAAAGCTCTTGTCTGACCCCCACTTGAAAAAAAAAAAAAGAGAATAAACTTGGGCCATCCTATGCAGAAATAACTTGGAAACAAATCTAGAGGCAAGGAGACCAAACACAGTCAGTTTCTGTGCCTTCTACCCAGCACCAGCCCCCCCACGGCTGCTTCTTGGCTTCCGGGATCTCACCAGCATCGGGGCAGTTATTTATCATCTGTGGACGTTTTCCTGGAAACACTTAAACAGTGGCCAACAAAATGATTTAGGGGACAGAAGCCCAGCTAAGACAGATGCACAGATGACCCACGTCCGGACGGGTGCATGCAGCTGAGCTAGGGGAGGGAGCTGACCTTCTGGGGCTCAGGACACACTTCCCCTCCCCCCATTGCTGACCTCTGAGGACACAAAACCCAGCGTCATTCTCGCCTCTTCTCCAGAAGCAGGTCTTGACCCTCCCTGAAGCAGTATCCTCTCCAAAGCAGGAAGGAGGGAAGGGCCTCCTCTCTGGAGATGACAGAAGGAATCCGAGTCCTCAGGCCCTAGCTTAGACCGTTAGGTCGTGTTTTTTAATCCATTCACATTTCTGCACAGCTGTCCATCACCTCCACAGGCCTACCAGCTTGCCCACTTTACTAGGTCTTCATTTCCTTACAGAGACCGTAAAACTTGAATTAAGTACAGAGTGCGTGCTTTTTTCTTACTCCCCTGCTTTTCTGTTAGAGAGGCCTCAGCCATAAACCTAGATCAGAGAGAGAAAGCTTCCTTTCCTCCACGGGCTCAGCCTGGCTTGTGGACCAGAGACCTCGCCAGTCCCCAGGTGCCAGCTCTCTGACAGGGGAAGCTGGGAGCTGTGACGTCACACATGGATGCCTGTCAGTCACTGTGTTCTATCAGTCAGCGAGAATAGCTGTCACTCTAGCTGGAAACATAACCCCGCAGCTGTGTGTTTCCATGTTAGGGCGTGTGAGAGGACTGGAAACTATAAAATGTTAAAGACAGTCACAGGGTGTTGTGACAGCTCTACTTATAACCCTAGCACACCAAGAGCGGAGGCAGGAGGATTCACACAAGTTTGAGACCAGCCTGGGCTACACGTAAGTACCATGTCAACCTTAACACAAAAAGGACAACATTGAGAAGCCAAGCGTGGTAGCTCGTAGCTATAATCCCAGCACTAGGAGGCAGAGGCAGGAGACAAGAGCCACAGGTTTGAAGTCAGCGGGGGCTACACAACGAATGCAGAACTAGTCAGGGCTTCAGAGTGAGACTCTTGTTTCTAAAACCCAAACAAAAAACCATGGAGAACAATTAAAAGAAAAATCTAAATAAACGGAGAAAGAGATGTGTTCACAGCTCAGAAGACAGTATTGTCAAGCTGCCAGTTCGCCCCTAATGGTTCCGTGGAGTCTATGCACGTCCTAGCAAACCTCAGGATGCTCTTTTGGTAGAAACTGACAAGCTGATTCTAAAATCCACATGGAATAACCCGAAAAATAAAGTTGGAAGAACACCGTCTGCCTTCAGTTATTATTTTAAAGTTATTTAAGACAGGATGTTATTAACATAAAGATAAACAAGTAGATCAACCAAACACAGCAGGGTCCGGAAATAGACCCACACAGGCATAAATACGTGGTCTTCAACAGAAGCACAAAGGTAGAGCGCTGGAAAAAATGAGCCATAAATAAATGGTGCTGGAACACGAAGCATAAGATGCAAAAGAACGATTCAGTCCATCTCTCTCACCAGGCACAGGAACCAGCTCAAATAGGTCTTTGACTCAAACATAAAAACTGTAAGTATGAAACTCAGAAGAGAAACCCGCAAAGAATGAAAAGATACACAGCAAATTAAGAGAAAAATTTGCAAATTATGTGTCTGATAAAAGCTTATATCCAGAATATATAACTGGGTTTTGTTTTGTTTTCAGACAAGGTCTTGCTACATTGTCCAGGCTGGTCTTAAACTCACTATGCAGCCCAAAAATGGGCTTCATAGAAATGATAATTCTCCTGCTTCTGCCTCTCAAGTACTGGGGTAATAGACGTGCACCACCATGGTCTGCTCAGGATATGCAAATGAAACATAATGGGAAATACGTTATTTGGTCTCTACCCTGGATCCTCATTGCCGCAGCTTTTCAAGTAGAGTCTTTCTGAGTGGTAGAGATCATAGCATCATTATTATTCATGACAGGCTCCTGTTATGCTAATGAGGGACTCTCCAGGATGTGTGGTTAGCTAGGGTAATCCAGAGGAGGGGAGCCGGTGGAGGGGAGCAGGTAGGGCTGGAGAGGTGGCTCAGGGGTTAAGCCTCTGCCTTGCAGGTGGAAGGTCCTGAGTTCGGATCCTAGGCCCCACGTATAGATGCCTGGTGGAAATGGGGACGGCGGTTCCCGAATTTGTATGTGGTTCTACATACACACACTTACTTGCACATGAGTGCACACATGCATAATTGAATAAATAAAAAAAATTTTTTTAAATTTTTAAAAAAGAGGGGAGCAGGGCTGGAAACTGAGTTCAGTTACCAGTGGCCAATGATGGACCCTCTACAGGACTTCTGGGCTTGGAGAGCTTCTGGATTGGTGAGCGCCTGAGGTGCCGTGAGGGGTGCAGCAGATGGAAGACCTCCACCCCTCCTTGGTCTCCCCTCTGCAGCCTCTGTAATATCCTTCCTGATAAGCCAATATCTGTCAGTAAATAGTTTTCCATGTTTTATGAGCTGCTGTAGCAAATCATCAAACAAAGAGAAAAACCTGCATGAGCTCTCTAGCTTCACTCGCTTTTAGTTTCCCACACTTGGTTCACTTTGAAAGTCACTAGTTTGGGCTGGCAAGGTGGCTCATCGGGTAAGAGCACTTGCTACCAATCCTGAAGACCTGAGTTTGATCCCTGGAACACAGATGATGGAAGGAGACAACTGACTAAAACAAGTTGTTCTTTGACCTCCACATGCACATAAGATAAATAAATGGCAACAACAATGACATTGTAGGACACCTAGTTGGTTTCAACAGAGAACTGGAGAACTCATCGATGTGGAAAAATGTATATATTTTGAAGTCAGAAGAGTCAAAAGTGTAGAAAAATAGTATTTTCTTTTAATAATAAACCTTAAAAATGCAGTAAAAAGCAATTCATATTTTAAATAGAAGATTCATATGGACACTTCTTCAAAGCACATATTCAAAGGTGGGTATAGTGTAGGTGTCTATAATGTCTCACTGAGGTGAGAGGTATAGAGAAGGGGGGGATCTTGGGCTACATACCAGGTTTGAAGTGAGTCTGAGCTACAAGTGGCCTATCTTGAAAAATAACACACACACACACTCCCTAGTCACTTGAGAAATGAATATTAAAACAATAAGCCACCATTACTTAGCTATTAGAATGGCTCAAATTCAAAAGATTGATCATTCCAGTGGCAGAGATAGAGAACAAGTGAAATTTTCATATGCTGCTAGCGGGAATATAAAATGGTGAATCACTTTGCAGGGCAGTTTGTTAGATTGCCATACAGTTAAATACTCACCTAGCAATATAACGCCACACGGACAAAACCATGCCCATCAACTGGGGACTGGATAAATCAATTGCAGTATAGCCACAGAATGGAATACAATAAAAGGAATGAAGTATTAATATGGGCAACAACTTAGAAGTACTTAAAAATAATTATGCCTTGCCAAGAGTGGTGTCTCACATCTATGAATTTCAGTACTTGAGAGGTAGAGACAGGAGGATTGCAAGTTTGAGACCAGCCTGGACACATATACGAGACTCTGTGGCACAAAACATTCAAAGGAACCTGGCCAGATGGTTCAGCAAATAAAAGGGCCTGTATTTTTTATACCTGGTGTATTATGGCAATTCTCTCCCCCTCCCTCCATAAGTGAAGTATTTTAAAAATAGAAACAACAAAATAAGTCATGAAAGTTAAAGAATCCACACTAAATAAGTCACATATTGGTTCGTTCTAGAAAATGCAACTTGATCCTAGCATGCAGTTAATCTCAGCACTGGGAGGCTGAAGCAGGAAGATCGTGACTTCAAAGTCAGGTTGGGCTATAGAGCAAGATGTTCAAAAAAAAAAAAAAAAAGCCAGAGGTCACGTGGATAGGGCAGTGAGATCACATGGGTTGCATACCAGCCAACTTAAGGGGAAGATGTTCATTATTCTGACTGTGGTGATGTTTGATGGGTATACACACATGTGTCAAAATTCATGAAATTGGGTGGTAAGATGGCTCAGGAGGCAAAAGCATGGAAAGGTGTTTTGAGACAAAGTCTCTTGTAGCCCAGGTGAGCTAGAACAGCCAGATGTTAACCTCAAATTCCTGATTCTGCCTCTGAAGTACTATGACTCCAGACTTGTGTGCCACCCTCCAACCTAGCCAATGCTGGGGTTTGAATCTAGGACTTCTGGAATGCTAGGTCAGCACTCTACCTGCTGTGTTACTGTCATAGTTAGGCACAGGTGTCAACTTGACAGTTGAGGGTTTGAGCTCTGGGCACCTTTGTAGAAAATTAGTGGTTGAGTTAGGCCCAGAGCAAACCTGCAGGAGATTGTTTAGCTGATGGGGAAGGCCCAGCCCATGGTGGGTGGAACTAGGCCCTGGAATAAATCACAGAGAGCTGGTTGAGAGAGTTGGCATCCTTGTGTACACTTGGCCAAACATGCTGATTTGACAAGTAAGGATCGTCCCTCTCTCAACTGTTATGTGGTGATGGTGCGGCCAGTTCCCTCGGCCCCAGTGTTGGTGCATTTCTCCCATCAAGCTGGATGAACTGAAACCGGACTGTTGCTCTATAGCCCAACCTGCCATTTATTTGATGGTGATTTATCAGCAACCATGCAGGCGAACTGCAACAGTTGCTATGATACGCACACCTGTCAGCCCAGCAGGAGGGTCAAGAGTTCAAGTCTATTGCCTTAGTGAGTTTTAGATCAGCCTGGGCTACATGAGACACTGTCTCAAAAAACAAGCAAACAACATGCATACATACACGCACACACACACACACACACACACTGTCCTGATTCCATTTCTAGAAATGGTGAGGATAAAATTCTCCAGGGACATCCCCACAGTAGTAGACAGGCCATAACCCTGAGATCCATAGAAGCAGACAGGCAGGAGGGTGGGATTGATGGAGGGATAGGAAGAGAGATGATGGAGGGAAGCAGGGATAAGAGCTCAATATGCTTGTTGAAGTAGAAAAATTTAATTAAAAAATAGTAGATAGGCCAGAAGAAACTGTGGGGTCCATGAAGGCAATTGGTGGGAGAAGGGGAGGGGTTAGGATAGATTGAGGAAGGGGAAGGAAGGTGTGTGGGAGGGAGCAATGGAGGGAAGCGGGGATGAGAACTCAATATGCTTGTAAAACTAGAAAAATAAAATAAATTTTAAAATTCTCCAGGACAGAAAGAGGATTAATTGGGGTAGTGATGGGGGATGCAGTGGACATAGCTGCAGGACCTCGGGACTTATTAGGAGGTGATGGAAATGTTCTAGAATTGTGGTAATGGTTACGGGTATTTATGAAAACAGTAAAAAAAAAAAAAATTGGAGGAAAGGCAGGGAAAGGGGTGCCCATCTGTAATCCCAACGCTCCCAAGACTGAGGCAGAAGAACTACTCTAAATTCAAAGCCAGATTAAGCTACATAATAAGTACCAGGCCACCCAGAGCTCCACAGAAGACCTTGTCTCATAAAACCAAAACCAAGACATTTAATCATATACTTTTTCTGTGATATGTGGCACAGACCTTACCCACACTTGGTGCCCTATCATTGAACAATATCCTTAGTCCTCTTTGTATGTTTTATTTTGAAACTAGTGTCACTAAGTCTCCTAGGCTGGCTTTGAACTTTGGATCTAGCCTGGGCCTCCCCCCACCACCAGGCCTAGTTTAATCACAATGCTTATTGTTGCAATCCGCCTGCATAGTTGCTGATATATGAGCATCGAACTGCTTAAGGGAACAAGGGGTTTATTGTCTCTTACAATTATCTGGTTACAGTTCTCAGTCCAGCTTGACAGGTGAGCATACACCAACACCAGGGCCAAGGGAACTGGCCACACCATCTCTACATAACAGCTGAGAGAGGGACAATCCTTACTTGCCAGACCAGCATGTCTGGCCAAGTATACAGAAGGATGCCAACTCCCTCAACCAGCCCTCCATCTTTTATTCCAGGGCCTCATCCTGCCCACCATAGGCTGGGTCTTCCCCATCAACTAGACAATCTCTTGTAGGCTCGCTCTGGGTTTAACTACTAATTCTCCACAAATGTGCCCAGAGCTCAAACCCACAACCATCAAGTTGATACCTGTGCTTAACCTGACACTAACTTTTTCACTAACTGACTACCTGTGTTACATTTTCTCTTGTGTGGGGGAGGGGGTTACATACATGTGTGCAGGTACATGTGCAAATGGACAGGTCAAAAGGACCTTGGGTGTCATTCTTCAGGCACCGTTCACTATTTTCTGAAAGACTGAACTCATATCTTCATCCTTATCAGGTAAGCATTTTATTGACTGAAATGAATCCACTAGGCCCTGGCCAGCCTAGAACACACAATCCTCCCGCCTCTACCTCCCAATTGATAGGATTATACTATTTAATTTTTAATTTATTTACTCTTTGTGTGTGTGTGTGTGTGTGTGTGTGTGTCCCTGTAGAGGGCCAAAGGTGACTTCAGGAATCATCCTGAATTGCTTTTACCTCCTTGCTTTGCTCTGGGATTTCACAGGCTCTGCCCACTAGGGCCATGATATGCAGGACGAAGCCGGTTCTGATGTTTCTATGTGGGACCTGGGATCCAAACTCAGGAACTTCTGCTTTGGAAGCAGAGTCTTAACCCCTGAGCCATCTCTCCAGCCTTAATCACACTTTAAATAGGGGAACAGTTAAGGCCAGAGCTCCATAAAGCCCAGAGCTCCATAAAGCTCCACAAAGATGGTTACCAGGAAAGGCGCTGCTCTGGCTGAGTTTGCCTGGAGCATGGTGGGGGGTGGCTCGGTTTCCTAAACTTCAGCAGTGCCGGTGCCTTGAGGGTGGCTCTGGGTGGAATCTAACTAAGGTGACTCATTTTCCCAGGAGAGAGAAAGCTAAAGGTCCAGCAAGGACAAAGGATTTGCTCAGGTCACTCTTGGGGTGCACACAAGGCAGACGAGGAAAGAGCAATGGAAGCAGGTTGCAGGCAGCCTGCAGCCCACGGCTGGAGCCGTCTGCCGCCTGAGCTGTGCTGAGCGACATGACGTCCCCCAATTGCCGTACCATGATAATACCTTCTATTTATACCAAACACCTCTCCTCCCAGGAGAGCGCTGTGTTTTCCCAACATTGATTCAGCAAGCCAGACAGACGGAAGAGAATTACAATTCCCAGCAGCCACAGAGAACATGTCTACCCTTTCCCCTGCTGTCCCGCTCTGGCCCGGCTACTGTTCAGCCAGGAATGCCATGCTTCCACGTGTCCTGTGCAGGGCCCCCACCCCACCCCACAGCCTGCTGTAGACCTCAGGAAGGGGCTGCTGTGGCCCAGGACCCTTCTGTCTGGGAAGAAATGCAGCACAAAGGAAGGGTCTTCAAGTGAAACATTCTTTCCTTTCCATGAACATACCCATCTGCAGCTATTAAACGTGGAAGGGAGACCTGCTAACGAGGAGATCTTATGCACAAAAGAGAATTACAATGGGAAGAGCCCCAGAGGGGGGAAGGAGAGAGAGAAACAGAGAGAGAGAGAGAGACAGAGACAGACAGAGACAGGAGAATACATGGTACTGGGGTTAAACCTAGGGCCCCATCAACCCTTTGCCTTTTGTAATTTTCTTTTAGAGGAACAAAGGGTTTTGTTCTTGCTTATGATTCTCAGTTACTATCAGCAGCACAGCAGGAGAGTGCGCGCACCAAAACCAACGTCACAGCTGAGAGGACTGAACGCCATATCTACACATGAGCTGAGACAAAGACATAGTTTTTTTCTTGCAAGAATGCCCGCATGCCAACATGTCAAAGTATGCCAAAGCACGGAGCCAGCTCTCTCCATTTTATCTACCTGCTGCCTTTTGTAATTCTTACGATGTAACACAAAAACAGCAATCTATTCTGCCTGTGCAAAAGGGCACACAGTCTCCAAGCGGGCTCCAGCAGAGAGTTCTCCACTGCGCAGGTTCTCTCTGGATCACTGGAGAAATGAGAAGGAAAAGCCAGCTGGGCTGACAGCTCTTTCCCCTCAGTACACACAGACTGGCCTTTGTCCATCACAGCCCTGGTCTGAAGGACAGAGAGTAGCAAGCAAGCGGAAGAAGAACTTGTGCTGGTCCCCTGGCTGATGAGCGAATGCCTCCAAATGCACACCACCACCACCACTTCACACTTGCAAAGAAATAGGCAGCATGTCTGGGCATCAGGGATAAAGACAATGCTGAGGGCGGAGTCCCCTGTGCACACCCCACCTCCTCATACGCAGCACAAATCCATCAAGACTGCATCCTCTGAGGACACCAAGCACCTGCTGCTTGGCACCCTCTGTGGCGGCACATCCTCTATCCTGGCTGCAATGATTCCGACGACTTGAGAAAGGACAGCCCACGAGTATCTCCAGGGAAGGGCAGGACAACATGACACAAATCTCTCAGGGGCTGCAACCCTGAAGAGTTTCCTTGTGGACCCCGACCTCAGAGAGTAGTATAAGGGTCATTTAGTATCCTTCTGCCCCACCCTGCCCTCATCTATCACTTGCATCCCCTTGCCCACATCACAGACCTTAACCAATGGGAATGTCACTGCCCAAATCTCCACTGGAGGTCCTTTCTCACTGCGCTCCACCAGCAAGGTGTCCTTGGTGTATATGTGGGAAAGAGCCTGTTGCAGTTTGCCCTCGAGTTGCTGATAAATTCACAACCAAAGAGCTTAGGGAAATAAGGGGGGTTTAGTCTTTCTTACAATTCTCAGTTACAGCTCGCAGTCCAGCTTGGCAGGAGAGCTTGTACCAGCAGCAGGAGCTGAGGGAACTGGCCACGATGCATTCACAGGATTGCCGGGAGAGGGGAAAACCCCATTCAACAGACTGGAAATCTGTGCTAATGTGCCAAGGAATGCCAAACCTACTGGACCAGCCTCCCCCAGGGAATGATCCCGCCTACTGTGGGCGAGATCTTCCCACGTCGATCAAGCAATCTCCTGCAGGTTTGTTCAGGACTTGCCTTAACGACGAACTCTTCACAAGTGTGCCCAGAGTACAACCTTCAATTGTCAAGCTGACCCCGAGCTATCTAACCAACACAGAGTCCTTACAAGGATTGGTAGCCATGTGACCTTTGTTCCTTGAGAGGATTCTAAGGAAGAGGCAAGGGATCCCAGAAATTACACAAAACCTAAGGCAACTATGCTGGCTCTTCAAAAACCACGAAGCAACTAGGACATTCCTCAAAGCACAGGCTGTTCGCACTTGCACAAGAGAGGACACCCAGATGCTGGCCTCTGCTGTGGCACATGCACGATACCACTGAGAGCTGCAACACGCTCAGCAGCAGGGTGCTTATCCCAGCGTGCACGAGCTGGTTCAATCACCGGTACCCCTCCAAAGTAAGTTAACTAACATGCCAGTTAAACTACATGTGTATGGACTGGGCTGGGGTTTGATCCCTGTAAAGTAGAAAACGAAAGCAAACAAGCTTCAGCTCAAGTGTCAGGTGCAAAGGAACCCAGGTGTTTATACTACATTGCAATTGAAATCACCTTAAAAACCACAATTTCAAAGTTTTCATCCGTAGCTCTTGGACGTCTAAGAGTTGGCCAATAATGAAAGCATTTGTAGCAAAAACCTTCCTCTAGTATAGCTTTTGTTTGCATATAAAATACACACATGTGTTGCCGAACCAGAATGAACATTTGATTAGAAAACTAGAACAGTAAGGAGAGACATTCTCAAGAGAACTCAGTGCAGAGAGTACACGCGTAGAGTGCTGGCTTTGTGATATCTGTGCATGCATGGGAGGAGAGAGGGAGAGAGGGAGGAAGAATGGGGAGGAGGGAGAGAGAGATATGCCCTGCAAGCAGGCGTGCCTGTGGGGGGCTTACAGTCTGCTGCTAGTGTGGATGAACTTGGTGTCACCAGGCTCCGTGTGTAGACAGGAAGCTGCCTCCCCCATGCAGTCCGGGGAGCTCCAACGTCACTGAAGCTCGGCCGAGGGAAGCATGCATCACCATCCTCCGTCAGAAGCACCGTTTCATCTCCCAGGGTGGCCGCTGCTTGCGTTGGTTCTGCTCACAGCAGCTACAGGCGGCGCCAGTAAAGAAGGCTCCGCAGGAGCCACCCCCACACCTGGCGGCCAGTTGACAAAACAAACCTGCACAAAGACAGGGGAAAGGGGCCAGCGCAGGCGGCTTGCATTATTTCTGTGCTTCTAGCCAGCTGAAGACCCTGGGCTTCCCTGAAGATTCAGAAAGGCGAAGCTTGGGAGCGAGGTCGGGAGAACTCTCACTCGACACCAGGGAAGGAAGACCCAGGCCCAGGAAGGGACATTCTTGGGGACACACACTGGGTCGGTGACGTTCAAGAGCCGAAGTCTTCATATGTTCTGTGTCATAATCCATGAAGCTGGAGGGGGAAATAATAAAAGGTACCATTAACAGGACTGATAAACAGTAGACAGTTATTTCTCACACTCGGGGAGACTAGGAAATTCAAGCTAGTGTCATGATTCTTCACACGGTGGACCAGACATGCTGTTCTCTAGGGCCTCTAAACCCGGTCCAAAGAGATCCGCCCTCAGGCTCTAATGATGTCCGGAGGCGCCTCCTTGTACACCAGCACTTTGGGGGGGGGATGGGATGGTAGAATTTCAACACCTGTGTCTGGTGGAGAATTCACATTCTGACCTCCTTTATCAGCCTTCCCACACCTGTGGAGAGTGAGCGACCGCTACCTTGCTCAGTTCAGCCCATGGCCTGGGGCTGCAGAAAGATTGTCCCAAAGCCTTGACCTAACTCAGGCTGATCGCCAGGCAACCTCTCAGCAAGGCCCAGAAGACAGGACGGTCAGACGCTGTCCAAACCCACCTCTTCCAGCAGCTCCCCTCAGATGCCTCTCAAGGTGACCACTCCTGGGTTAGGAATTGCACAAGCCCCAGATCCATTCTAGACAGTGAGAGACATTCTGCAGGAGGCCCCGGGGACAGTAAAAGACACAGCGTTGGCATGTCGCAGATAGTATTCAGTCAATGGAGCAATAAAAAAGGAATTTGTGTTCAGCCGCTGTGGAAAAGAGTCGGGCAGTTATTCAAAAATAGAATATAGAATTCTGGTGAGATCCAGCCACTTCCATCTAGATACCACAGAACTGAAAACGGGTGTTCAAGAAAATTCTTACAATGAATATTTATAGGAGCATTATTAGTAATATCCAAAAAAAAAAAAAGCCAGGGATGTAGCTTCATAGCAGAGTACATGCCAAGCAAGTACTGCCATTAACTGGCATCACAAAGGGAAAAGAAAAAAAGGCTATAAGGCTAAAGCTAAAGCTACAGTATTTGCCAAGCATGTGCAAATACCTAGGTTCATTTACCAATAATACCCAGGCTGGTGAATGGCTCAGCAAGTAAAGGTACCTGTGCACAAACCTGGTGTCCAGAGGACACACATGTTATGGCAGGTTGTTGTGTGAATATTTTTCCGAGGGAGGCACCTCACAACCATCTTTCCACCCTATGGTAGTTAATCCTGGGGGTCAACTTGACCACACCGGGCATTAACTAAGATCAGTTTTCAGACTACCTGAAGAAATTGTCCAGATTTACAATATAAAGGCCAACCCTAGATCTGATCGGAACCTCCCAGGATCCACCAGATAAACGGAACCACAGAACAGAAGACTTTAAAGAGAGACTCCGGGATGTCTGCAGTGACTTAGCCTGCCTCCAGCCGCCAGCCATGTCGCCTCTGCCGTGAAAGACTGTTTCTCCCATCTGGAAGAGCTGAATAAAGCTGAATAAATCTCCCTTTTTCTCTTAATTTTGCTTTGAATGCTTGATTTGAATGCTCTCTCCCAGCAACAGTTTAGAGTACCTATTACACGCTCCAAATAAGAGTTTGATGACAAACCAAAGTAACGATTACACCAAGCCTGGGCGAATTTATTGGGGTTACTTACGGGAGTAAGGGGGGAGGTTTCCTTACAGAAGCAGGGATAACTCAAAGGCAATTATATCACCAAAAAGCCCACGTCAGTATGCTGATGACTTCCCCGTGGCTGCATGAATGGAATCCCCTTCAATTGACCTTCCTCAGCTTTTCTACCTTAGCGCTCCTCTCAGATCTCAAGGCCCCGAGAGCATGCGTAATTAGGGCAAAATCTCGTACTAATGGCTGGGGGATCCAAGTGAGGTCAGAATCCCAGGTGAGGTCTAAGGACCCTCTCTACTCCCTCCGTCTCTGAGGGAGCATCAATGCACAAAGGTGTGATCTTGATGGCCTCAGACAAAGGTGGCAGCTATTTCTTGGGAAAGTACCATGCAACACACACAAGAGTGCTCTCTTGTGCGCTCTCAAAAATAAACAAAATATATATTTTTAAAAACTTTAAAAATAAATAGCGCCCAAAGGGCAGTCAAGAATGTTAGCTCACAGCTGTAATGCTAGAACTTTAGAGAGAGAAGACTCAAGTGTCAGGGTCATCGTGGGCTACATGAGACCTTGTTTCTCAGTTCTGTGTCCCCTGTGGCAGGCTCGTCCTCTGAACGACCTTATCCCGAAGATGAGCGCTGCTCTTTCCTAATGGAGCCTCAGAAGTCCAAGCTCGAGTCCCCCTTTTCTGAGCCCAACTCTGAGACTAAGCAGATGTCAGGCACTGCAGCATTAGATCATCTTGTGATGAACATCATAGCACATCATAGCACCTGCTCCCCCCCTCAATAAAGCAGAGAAGTGTTCCCCAAAGACAATGGAATCTGGACAGGTAGAAATTGCCAGTGCCCACTGAAGGACCCTGGACATAACAGACTTGAATCAAGTTCTAGGTGAGGGGCAATGACTCCATATGTGGGTCTGACCACAGATCTGGGTTCTCTGGCATAGCCCTGGAGCTCACCTAGCTGTTCTCTGATGCCACAGGAGTCAGCCCACATGTCCTGACCTCAGATGGAAACACGGTGGAATTCCCCAACAGCTCTATGACCTTGCGGACCTTCTTCTACATCCACACCCAGCTATGACTGGGGTTGTTCCTTATTAAACCATAGGAAAATATTGAAAGTTTTCATAGATGAAATCTTCGGGTTCTCAGCTGAACATTGCTCTGGTCACAGGATGTCTGGAACATTTTGAAGTGAACAGGGAGTCGCTGTAATTTACGGCTGATGGTATGTCCACGCTGGGTCTGGTGGCACACAGCAGCTGTAATCACAGCAATTGGAGGGTCAAGAGTTCAAGACCATCATCCAGGCTGGACATTGAACTCAAGACCAGCCTAAGCTTTATGACACCCTGACATTTGAAGTGGTCAAAGTAGGGTTTTCAATGGTTGCACTTTCTAGGGTTTTCTGATGTTTCTAGGGAGGCTGCACTCTGCTTGGGAAATTCAGGAATAGCAGAAATATTCCGCCCACAGAATGAGGCCTCACACATTGTCTCTCTATCACCAGCAGGAATGACCTACATGATGGAAGAGTCTGTTTTCCCTGCAGGCCATTCGCTGGTGGCTGGTGGCATCGGGCTGCAGCCCTCAGAGGTTTCACCGGGAGCAAACAAGCCCACATGTGAAGGGCTTTGAAAAGCTATTTCTGTCCTAGGCTGACCAGAGTCCTGAACCACCTCTTAACTGGCCTTCTGTCCCGAGGTTCTTGGGGCTAGTTCTGCCTCTAACAAGGTGGGCGGATGCAATGGATTAATGGCACCCCCTATCTAAACAGGATCTCCCTTCAGAGTTTCTATTTGAGGAGGAAAATGATGAGCAGCAAAAGAAGCAAACCCCATCCATCCAAGACAACACTCCGTGTGTCCATGCTCTAGAACACATCCAGTCCTCGACTTCAATCCTGGCGCTCGCCTGCTGAGCAGGGGCTGGAGAAAAAGGATACAGGATTCACTCACTTTTTCATCATTTTGATCAAAAGCTAAAACTGGGCTGGAGAGATGGCTCAGGGGTTAAGCCTCTGCCTCACAAATAGAAGGTCCTGAGTTCAGATCCCAGATACTATGTAAAAACTCCAGGTGAAAATGATGGTGGCCTATACTTCTGATCCTGGAAGGCGGAGTCTGGGAAACTTCAGAGCAAAACAAAGAGGAGGTGGCACAATCCAAGGTGATTCCTGAAACTACCCTTGGGCTTCCACAGGCACATACAGTGCCCTCTGATACACACAGAAACACACACACACACACACACACACACACACACACACACAAGAAATAGACATACATGCAATAAATAAATAAAAATTTTAAAAAGGCAAAACTACAACAAATACATTTTAAATAACTGAATTGGCTTTTTGGCTCTTTCTTAGACAGGGTCTCATGTGGCCCAGACTGGCTTTGAACTTGCCATACAGACAAGGAAGCACTGATTGATCGATTCGTTGGTTGGTTGCAGTATGAGGAAGTGAACCTAGAGTTTCAAACACACAAAGTAAATGTCGTTTGCCACTGAGTTATATCCACAGTTCTCTTTAAAAAAATAATTTTTTAATTTAATTTTTTAAAATTCCTTTTCTTTTTTCTTAATTTTGAGGCAGGGTTGCTCAAGCTGCCTTGAACTTACTCTATAACCCAGGCAGCCCTGAACTTGTGATGCTTCTGCCTCAGTCTCCTGAGTAGATAGGGTCACCGCCTCTGCCACCAAGCCTGGCTGAAGAAGGCGTATGAAAATCTCAAGTGATCTCAACGTCTTTGCGTGTCGGGAGAAAAAGTGAAGAAGGACCATTATGAAGACTGTTATCTGGGGAGGCTGAACTGTTCTGAGTTGTGGCAGTAGGTGTGGGGAGTGAAATGGGTGTTGGGAAGAAGCAGAGAGAGCAACAGATAGGTCGTATCCAAAAGAGCAGAGGAGTCAGCGGACAAACAGTGGCCCGGCTGAGGCTTGGCAAGTGTCGAAGCAAGAGAGCACTGCGCAGGGTGGATGGCAGAGGAAAGGTCTCAAGAGAACAGGCAGAGGGCAGTGGTCGAGATTCCCTTTTCCTGAAATTTGAGCTCTGCTCTTTTGGACTCGACCTACCTGTCGCTCTATCTGCTTCTTCCCAACACCCACTTGACTCCCCACACCTGCTGCCACACCTGGAATTCCTGCATCCTTTCCAAAGCTGAGGGGCAGGATGGGGGAGGGTTTCGGGCCATTCCCCAGCTCAGTCCTCCTGCCAATGACCTTGTACACACCAGGCTCCTGCACAGTTCTGGACACGCGTAACCTCCTCCTGCCTGCACCTCAAATTCTGCCCTGGGTTGACCCTTTCGGTAGGCCTCTCCTCAGAGCCACATCCATCTGCTTTTATATCTTGTCTCATCCCTGACTTGTGGAAGTATCGATCCTGAAACTCCACGAAGACAGGGACGAAACTCATTCAATTCTCGTGCACGGCACCTACCAGCGTTCTGGCATATGGCTGATGGCTCATTGTGCTTGGTGGAAACAGAAATGAACAATTAAACGAGAATTTTCTCGACAAACCTGGGGCTCTTGGAAACACAGTCTCTGTTAGGGGCAGAAGGAAGAGAAGAGAGTCCCCGAGTGTCCCCCGTCCCCCACCCTCCCACTCCCCCCATAAAAATGTGCTTACACGGAAAGCCAAGGGCAGCCCTGCTCCCCAGTAACTCCAGCCCTGCTGTGCTGGCTGATTTTCCTGCAGACACAGTATATTATGCTTTTTACATCTAGCAGAATGAGGGCACATGCCACAAGAAACACATTCCCGACTAATTGTGCCCAAGAGGGAATTGATCCAGTATTTTCCTTCCTGCTCAACACTCTCAGAAACACTTGAACTTTCCCGTGTGTTCATCAGTTTTTGTTTTTGCTGTGAAGAATGCCTGAGAGAAGCAACCTAAAGGAGGAGAGACTGTTGGAAGCTCATGGTTCCCAGGGTTTCGGTTCACCAACCGATGCGTGCCTGGTGCGTGGTTTCTGGGCAGAACATCGTAGAAGGAGGTGGAAGCGATCACAGCTGCTTGACTTCTGGTGGCCAGGAAAGCAGTCAGAAAGGAAAGGAAGAGCGAAGAGGTAGAATTCAGTTAGCTCAAAACCTACCAGTCCAGTCGGTTGGCAGAGACTGAGCATGCTGGCAGCTGAGGGGCTTGTGGGTCTTGGCATCTTATCTGAGATTCCAGCTGCTTCTGGCCTTCCCACGCTCCCTCCTCCCTAGTCCTTAAACAAAAACAGTCCACAACAAGAATCCTCAAAAGCATGGGACCTGACACACAGCAGAAGTCTGGAAATATTTGCTGGGGGAAGGAGGAAGTCAAGAAAAAGAGAGACCACCTATACATGCTCAACTATATATCATTTATTTTATTTTATTATTATCGTGTTTGCGTATGCTAATTTCATCTTCTCCTCATTGAATGAATATAGGACCCAAACAGCTTAGAAGAGCAGGGGTTTATTCCAGTTTATAATTCTCAGTTAAGCTCATCAACATGACAGGAGAATTCATAAAAATATCAAGAACCAAGGGAACTGGGCCACGTCATATCCACATAAGAGTTGAGAGAGAAACAACAACAACAAAGAGAGTTAAGAGAGACACATATTTTCTTAATTGCCAGTCTGCCTACTGTGTGTCAAAATATTGAATCATCTTTCTCCATGTTCATCTGCCCAGGGAGTGATCCCACCCACCGTGGGTTGGCTCTTCCCACATCAGTGAGATAATCTTCCAAAGACCTGTTGAGAGGCTGCCTTGACTAAATACTTGCTCGTCAATGTGCCTAAAGGCTCAGCCCTCATTTTCGAGTTAACTTGGTTGTATCTAACTGGCACATGATGTGGGTGGAGACATGCAAATCACCGTGCACATCTGGAGGTCAGAGGACGACTTCATGGAGTCAGTTCCTTCTCATCTTTGCTTGGGTTCCAGGAAATGAACTCGGGTCGCTGGATTTGTGCAACAATTGTTTTTATCCGCTGAACTGTATTCATTTTTAAAATAATATAATTTTTTATTTATCAGAAAGAAAGAGTAGGCACACATATGCCGAGGAGAGTGTGGAGGTCAGAGAAAAGCTTTTGGAATTAGTTGTCTTCTCCCACTACATGGGTTCTAGAGATTCTACATGGGCTTGAGTGAATGTACTTTTACTTCTGAGCCATTTCACCTGCCCATATAAATAGTATTTTGTACTTATTCTATGACAGTTTCATGCATGTGTGCAATCCATTTATCTTGATCATATCTATCCCCCACACACTTCCCCTCCAACGCTTCCTGGACCCCCACGACACATTTCTTCTCCTACCTTCATGTCCTTTTTTCTGACACATTTCTTCTCCTACCTTCATGTCCTTTTTTTCTAAAAAAAAAAATTATGTGCATGTGTGCATATATGTATAAGAGGGTACTGTGTGTGCCTCCTGAATAATCTATATTCAGTAAAAAGTAAATTTTAAATAGGATATAAAATATCCTGTGATTTAATAAAGTAAAATCTGTGTGCATTTGACTGATATGATAGAAGACTGTATTCATTACTTTTTTCATTGCTGCGACAAAATACCTAAAAAGGAGGATCAGGCTAGAGAGATGACTCAGTGGGTAAACGCTTGCTGTGCAAACATGAGGAGCAGCGTTCAGATCACCAGAGCCCACGTAAAAAGCCAGGTGGGTGTGGCAGCCTCCTGTAATCCCAGTTTGTAGGAGGCAGAGATGAGAACTCTCCAGGGCAAACTGACTAACCAAACTAGCCAGAGCAGCGAGTTCCAGGTTCAGCGAGAGTTGCCACCTCAATATATGAAGTGGAAAGTGATAGAGGAAGACATCTGGTATCAACCTTATGCATGTGCACCCACGCACAAAAGTGCAACACACACACACACACAATACACCACATGCATATATACAAAAGAAAAAGGAGAAAAGAGTTCTTTTGGCCCAGGATTTCTGAAGGTTTGGTCTGTTTACTTGGCCATGTAGATAGACCTCATCATGGTGGCAGGATCGTGTGACAGAGGTTCGCCTCATAGCGGACAGGAAGCACAGAGAAAGGGACCAGGAGCAGGCATAACTTCCTAAGGCATGCCTCAACAACTGATTTCCTTCCTCCAGCTAGTCCTCACCTCTTAAAGTTTTCAGAGTCCCCCAACTAGCGCCAGAAGCCCAGAACCAAGCGTTCAAGTCATGAGTCTGTGGGGAATATTTCATGTTCGAATGTAACAATGATGACAGATAGATGATAGAGCGATACATACATACATAGATAGACAGGGTGAGTCAGACAACCAGACAGAAGAGTCATTAGAATGATTGATGGTGTGGAATTCTTTCTGAATAATGGGTTAGAATTTGAGGTAATTTGTATTTTCTTAATTTTGCATCTCTGAATTTTTCAATTATTCTAAGTTAATAATGCATTACTTACATCATCTTTTCTTTTTTTTTTTTTTTTTTTTGAGACAAGGTCTCCCTGTAATCTTGGATGCCTGGAATTCACTATGTAGCATAGGCTACCTTCAAAGTCACAGATTACAAGCATGACCCACCCCATTCATCTATGTGTCTTATCTCTCCTCCCACCCCCCATCCTGTACTGGGGATTGAACCCAAAACCTTACAAATGCTAGCGTCATACCACTGAGGTGCATCCTCAGACCATGTAGTCTTTAAAAAAAGGTATATCAAAATCTATTTGAGATAAATTATCATGGCCTTGCCTGTAGAACAAAGATTCCAGGTCAGATCTTAAATAAGAAAGAGTTGAAGTAGGCATTTAAAAACCATTTTTTAATACAGAATGATTTGGTGTTACAAATGATGTCTGTGGACCTGTTTTGACAGGGAGCCTCTGGTTTTCTGGGCAGGAAGATGAGCAGATAAGCTAGTTTCCAAGGCTTGACATCGCTTCTCCGTGCTGGGTTCTGGCCTTTGCCTCTAAGCGCCTCATAAGCAGGAAGTGATTGGTGGTTCTTTTATTCTCAGATCTCATGGTGACAGAAGGATGGCACCATGCATTCATCACACAGACAGGAAACGGTTGCCCTACAAGGTTTTAACCACCAGAGTCACCAATTTTGCGCAGTGTTCTTCCTCTATAGACAGTCTTTCAGCCAGGCAATGCATGTAGGGAAACGGCAGAGCCGGCATGAACGGGCTTTGTCCAGTCCAAGTTCACCACGATGAGCTATCTGAATCTCACTGTGGAAGGAAAAATCCTCAGCTTTGGAGTTCACAGGGTCAGTTGTTGCTGCCGATGAGGTCACGGGTGGTAAACATCAACCGTGTCCTCTCCCACCTTCTCCCTCCGCTTACCGCAGGTGCTTGGACACAGTATGTTTCTCCCGCTTCCACACTTGCACTAGGATAAGCCTCCTGGTCACACAATCTTGTCCATCCATCTCAGGCCTGTGCCACATCTGCCTGCTGGGCAGAGCCTCCTGGGAGCACCGCAGCCCTCACGCAGGCTCTCCCCTCTGCCTCCCAGGGTCAGCACCCCAGCCAGCTCTGAACTGCACAGGCCGTCACATGTGTGTTGGCTCCTCAGCCAGGCTCCGAGGAGAGCGGGGGGTGGGGGAGGGTTAACACAGATGCCCCCTCATGGTCGCCGCTCCGCAGAGTACGCTGTGTCATACCTGGTAGTTCTCAGAAACACCTGCTTATTGGTTACTTGAAAATAATCAGAAGGGGACTAGAGAGATGGCTCAGAGGTTACGACTCTGCCTGTCAAGTAGAAGGCCCTGAGTTCAGGTCCAGTGTAAAAACACTGGCTGTGGCAGCGGTCTGCATTTTTCATAATCATGGTGGGCAGAGCCTGGGAAACCCAAGAGTGAAGCGAGAAGGAGGAAGAAGCAATCCAGGATGATTCCCAAAGTCACCCTCAGTCCTCCAGGGTGACACACAGTGCCCTCTGAGACGCACACACACATATACACACACACACACACACACCACGCATACATGCACATGCAAACGCACACACATAACAAATTAATTAATTAATTATTAACATTTAATACAATAAAATAATCAGGAGAGGGCTGGAAAGGTGGCTCAGGAGTTAAGCCTCTGCCTTGCAGGCGGAAGGTTCTGAATTCGGATCCTAGATCCCACGTATAGACGCCGGGTGGAAGCGGGGGCGGCCTGCGTTTCTGGTCCTGGTAGGGTGGAGCCTGTGAATCCCGGGGCAGAGTAAACAAGGAGGAGGTGGAGGCGTCCATGGTGGTTCCTGAATTCGTCTGTGGTTCTACACACACACATTCATACACACACACAGACACACACACGCATACACGCACAATTGAATAAAAAATTTTTTTAAAAATCAGGAGGAATCCAATGGAAAAAGAACAGCATCTTCAACAAATGGTGCTGGCAAAACTGGATCTCCACATGCAAAAGATTAAAGCTGGACCCGTACTTGTCACCATGTACAAGACTTAATTCCAAATGGATCAAGGACCTTGATATCAGGCCAGAGACTATAAAAACCATAGTTGAAAGGATAGGGAACTCCCTCGAGCTGATTGGGCTAGGCCAACAGTTCCTAAACAGACATCCAATGGCACAGTCACTGCTACCAACTCTCAACAGTTGGGATCTTGTGAAATTAAAGAGCTTCTGTTCAGATAAAGAGATTATAACGCGAGCTCAAAGGCAACCCACAGAATGGGAGAAAATCTTCACTAACCACACATCTGATAGAACTCTGCTGTCCAGAGTGCATAAAGAACTTAGAAAACTAAACACCAAGGAAACCAATGGCCCAATTAAAAAATGGGCCCTGGAACTTAAAAGAAACTTTACCAGGGATGAAATTAAAATGTCTAACAAATATCTGAAAAATGCTCCACTTCTTTAGCCATCAGGGAAATGCAAATCAAAACTTCCCTGAGATATCATCTCACCCCGGTCAGGATGGCAAAAATCCACAATACTAACAACGACAAATGCTGGAGAGGATGTGGAGAGAGGGGAACTCTCCTACATTGCTGGTGGGAATGCAGGCTCATACAGCCACTCTGGCGAGCCGTCTGGAGATTCTTAAAGAAATTAAAGATTGAAATGCCATATGACCCTGCTATTCCACTTTTGGGAATAACCCCCCATACAGCAGCGGTTCACCTCGATAGCACAAGCACGACCATGTTCATAGCAGCACTGTTTACAATAGCAAAGTCATGGAATCAGCCCAAATGTCCAACAGTTGACGAGTGGATAAGGAAACAGTGGTACATCTATATAATGGAGTACTATTCAGCCATCAAAAATGATGAATTACTGGAATTTGCCAGGAAATGGATGTCATTAGAAACAATTATATTAAGTGAAGTATCCCAGACCCAGAAAATTAAGCGCCGTATGTACTCCCTAATAGGTGGCTCCTAGTACCAAACCCACCCAGCCCACCTAGAGACAGTAATTCCAAGGATTATGAACAGGAGGGATGGGGTAGGAGGGCCACACCAGAAACAAGGAGAGAAAGGACCATGTTACAGCAGGGAAAATAGGCCTCCACCAAGGACCCAAATAAGTAATGAGACATCTGATTAAGTTCACAGACTTTTGTTCCTGATCATTTACTACTGAGGGGGTGTGATCTCACCAGAAGAGGAGGGCATATAGTCTGGCAGATAAAAAGTAACCATTTTGCAAATGGTCCCCTCCCTTACTGTGGTTTCCCACTTTTATTACATCTACCTTTGAATGTGCTTTTATCACAAGACTCTAACAGCTTTTTGTCTCTGGCCAGGGGGTAACATACAATGCCCACCAGGATGGAGTGAAGGGCATTGCAGGAGCAGCAAAACTGCAAAAGAAAATCAACAAACCACAATCCAGAACTTCAGAGACTCTATATCAACCACATAGAACTAGGCCAGCCTAATCTCTCCCCATCCTGAAGCTCAGGGACATTTGCGGAAGAGGGGGCGGTAAGATTGTAAGAGCAAAAGGATGGGAGGAGCAACGATTTGCAAGATTCTCAACACTAGTTAGGGCCAAAGCAATCATAATAGGACTTTGCATGCCCTGCGCAATGTCCAACACACTATTGACCTCACAAAGTCTAGCATCTGCTAAAGGCACCAAGATCCTTGGAGGCAAAGGATTGGCAGCCACAGCAGTGTTCCTATACCTAAGGGGAACACGGGAAAGGGTTCAGGGAAAGACCACTGGGTCCTTGTACGTCATCGGAGAGGAGGACCCAGAGGAAAATCAGACATGCACAAGAAAGGACTCTCTGGGAATTGGGGTGGGAGGCACTGGGGGATGGGGAGGGAGAGGGGTGAGGAGGGGGAGCAGGGGGTACGGGGGGAGGAGGAGGAAGGGAGGGAACTGGTGTACCTAATAAGTTTGTATGAGCTGAAATAAAAAAAAATTTTAAAAAAATCAGGAGGAAGTTAGGGGTATAGTACGTGCAGTTTTCCAGGTCCAATCAACACACACACACACCAGGAGGCAGCTGAACAACTAATGAATTTATTCAAAGGGTTTTTATTTTAAAGACAAAAACTCTCGGGGTGCAATGAAATAACTCCGTAGGTAAGGCACCTGCTCACAGATATGGCAACCTGAATTCAATTCCTGGAAGGCCACATGATAAAAGGAAAGAACAAATTTCCAAAGTTGTCTTTTGACTTTCCACCCATGTGTTGTGACATGTTCTCTCTCTCTCTCTCTCTCCTCTCTCTTTTACTCACACACACATAAATTCAAATAAAATATTTTTAAAAGACATATACTTCATGGCCCAACTACATATGGTATACAAGAGAGACACTTAATATCCAAAGACACAAATGGATTGAAAGGAAAAGATATTCTTTGACAACCTGGGGTATATAGCTCAGTGGTAGAATGCTTACTTATCGTGTGTGAGGCCCTGAATTTAATCCCCAGATAAGAAAGAAACAGAAAGGAAGAAGAAAGAAAGAAAGAGAGAAAAGAGAGGGGGGATGGAAGGAGAGAGAAAAGAAAGAGATGGAGAGATGGAGAGAGAGAAAGAAATTTCAGGAACTGGAGTGCAATTCAGTGGTAGAATGTGTTTTGAATGTGCAAGGCATTGAGTTCAATCTCTAATACTGTAGGGGGAAACAAATACTATATATATAACATACATACACACACACACACACACACACACACACACACACACACACACACAAATTCTTGCATAAAAATAGACTATTAAGTAAAAAAAAAAAGTTAAAAGAGCTCCAGGTGTGGAGGCATGCCTGTAACCTCAGGAGGCAGAGGCAGGAGAACATGAGGTCCCAGTCACCCTGGGACCTTTGTCTCAAACAATCAAAAATTTTGCTGAAAGAGACTAAACATGGATCTCCTATGTTAAAAAAAGCAGAGAGGGAGGACTCCATCAAGAGCTGTAACAGTCGTAAACATACATGCCCAGAACAACAAAACCCCTAATGTATGACACAAACAGTGGCAAATTGGAAGGGAAAGCTAGAGAGTTTTACAGCAATTGTTGGAGACTTCGACCTCTCACAATTATTGGATAGAGCATCTAGATACCAGATCAACAAAGAAATAAAGCACATTCTACCCATGAGGCCTATTCAGTCTAAAGACGCCTCCTCCTTCACTGACCACCCGGAGAAAAGGAACGAGGTGTTTTAAGTGGTACAATAGGCGCTCTCGTCACTGCCCCTTTGTGACATCACTGATCTGTTTTTGCACAGATGAACCTTCCCATGGAGATCCACTTTGAGCACCAAGGCTGCCCTCTTCTCAGGTCACAGGCCCAGGCTTCACCATCTTCAAATCCCCATAGTTCCGGGAATACAGACCTATGGGACGTTCATCAGCAGTTATGTCCTGTGCCACCAAAGTACTTGGGCCCTCGTCTGAGCACGAGCCTCTTCCTCTTGCCAGTCTTCCTCTTTCTCCTCTTTCCATCCTCCCCCTTCTCTTGTTTTTTTTTAACTTTACCATTATTATGTATAATATACATATATTATAAGAGTGTGTATGCGTGTATATGCACACACACAGCTGTGCAAGTGCTACAGCACACATATGAAAGTCCGAGGCTACCACCATGCAATCAGCTCTCTCTACTTTTACCTGGGTTTCAGAGGTGGAATCCTGGCCACAGGCTGGTGTTGCCTTTACCTACTGAATCATTTCACTGGGCCTTCTCTTTCACTTTAGCAAGCCTACCTGAACTTGAATTCGATCAGCTCTCCCTCTCTCTGTCTCTCTATTTCTCTGTCTCTCTCTCTCTCTCTGTCTCCTCCATTCCAAAAGCTGACATTGGTTCACTTCCCCCCAGCTACTCCATAAACATAGCACAAGGAAGCATTTACCAAATCATTTAAAAAAAAAAAAAAAGTAATTCTCAGAGAAAATGGAGAAGACGGTGGCTGCATTTGAACAAGGAACCTTTCAGAGAGAGAGATGATCCGTCGCCTTCAGATTTAATATTTTAAAAACTATCTGCTGTACTGGGCATGGTGGTGCAGGCCTCTAAGCACAGTGCTTGGGACACAGAGGCAGGAGAATTGTGAATTCCTGACTAATCTAGGCTACGTGGGAGACATTGGCTCAGCTGATGACAATAAGAAAGGGAGACCATAACATTTTAGGAGTTTTGAGAAGATCAAAAATGATCAGAGACACCCAGGAATCTATGATCCAGAGTGCAGAATTTTAATTAAAAAAAAAATCGACCAACACTGGGCCAGCAAATTGGTTCAGTGAATAAAAGCATTTGCCATTAAAGTCTGACAACCTGAGTTCAAACCCTGAGACCCCTGTAAACATGGGAGGAGGAAACCAGCTCTCACACTGTGGCATATGCCCCAAGCACACATCAAATGAAAATTTTAAAATAGCCATCGTAGGTTACTTTTAAAGAAATCATTTGAAAAATAATAACTTTGTTCAAATTTGGCTTCATAATCAATTTTCTCCTTAGCACAGTTCCAATTTTCTACTCTTTTGTTTTAAAGAAATTATCATCTCGGAGATAAATCTCTTCTTGTTTTGGTTTTTTACATTTTTTAGTGAGCCCATTTTTTATTTTTACCTTTTATTTATTACTGTTATTAGTGTGTGTGATGTGCACGCAGGTGCATGTGGAAGTCAGAGGACAGTTCTGTGGAGTCAGTTGTCTCCATGTTTTTTTATGGGACCCCCAGGGATTGAACTCAGGCTGTCAGGCTTGCGTCGCAAACGCTTTTGCTTGCTGAGTCATTTCACCAGACTTTGCTTTGTTTTATTGAGACAGAGTCTCACTATGAAGTTCAGACTGGTCTCAAATTCTTTTATTTGGGGGGGGGGCAGGGACAAGGGACTTTATTTTGACTTATGATTGATTACTTTTAAAAAGTTATTTCTTTTTCTAGTTTTTATAAACATATTAAATACTTATCCCTGCTTCCCTTCATCCCTCCTTTCTCCCATCCCTTCATCAATCCATCCCACTCTCCTATGCTTCTATGGACCGCAGGGTTCCCTCTGGCTTGTCTACTCTTATAGGGGTTCAGGCCTCTTTTTTTTTTTAGAGGATTAAGGTAGAGTTTATTAGAGAAGAGAAAGGTTGGAACTCACGGACTCCAGATGTGGAGTGCCACGAGGGGCTAGGATGCTTCCATGAGAAGCAGAAATGAAACAAAGCTCATGGCACTAGTGCCATGAGGGGCTAGGGAGCCCATGAGAACTCACAGTGCCTAGGCATGGAATTCGTGAGAAGCAAGGAACAAGAAACAGACTCATGGCACTGGAGTGCCACTGAGGGGCTAGGGAGTCTCCAAGAGAAATAGGCAGCTGGAAATGGACTCATGGCACTAAAGGGCCATGAGGGGCTAGATCGCCCGGGTTCAGGCCTCTTGTGGCATACAAAATTGCCTCTCTTTGGGCTACCTTACTGATAGGGGCATTTCCCTTCACTCATCCACTTTTAGTCCCCAAGGTTTCCACTGTATGTTCTTATCTCTCTTGAGTTCCTTGACAGTCCTCGGGGACATGTTGGTATGTCAGTCATTATGCAGGTCTGGTAAGGACAAGTCTCGCTGTAGTGAGTTCCTAGATGCAGCAGTCCTACTTTGAATGGAATGCTTTGTCCAATAGTACACCTTCCCATCTTTAGGCTCTTACGATCTCACCACCCCTTCTTCTGCGAGGTTCCCAAAGCCTTAGGATGAGGAGAGATTAGGTTGGCCTGATTCTGGGTGAGCCTTGCTGAGTCGCTGGTACTCTGCATTATGGCGGCCATTGCTGTCCACTTCCCTGCTCTACTGCCAGTGTTGAGATCCTCTGCCTCTGTGTAGAAGACTTCTAGCTGAGTGTTAAGTGTTCTTCCAATCTATGAATGTAATAACAGCTAATTACAGAGCAGTTTGGTATGCTGTCTTCCTACGTATAGGTTCATTGATTTTTTTTTTTTTTTCTTATTGGTCTCAAATTCTTAGTCCTTCTGCTTCTGCTTCCCCTGGGAGTGCAGTGACTACCAAAATATACTACCATGCCTGGCTTTAGTTTCTGTTTTAAACAAACACTTGTCTAATTCATCCCATTTATGTTTCTTCTTAAACAGCTTTATTGTGCTACAGTTCACATATGATATAATTCAGTCATCGAAAGTCTACAGTTGGATGGTTTTTGGTCCATTACAGAGCTGTGTGGCCATCGTCACAATAGACGTCAGGATGTTCCCATCACTCCCAGAAGAAAACCTATATCCATTAGCTGTCACTCCCATTTGCCCTTAACCCCAAACAACCATGAAACTGTTTCTGTCTTTATGTGTTTGCTTATTATGAACACTGTACAAGTGGAACCTGGCCCTTTCACACAAGCACAATTCTTTTCATGTATATATGTATATGGAGTGTGTGCATGTGCGCATGTTTGCAAGTGGGCACACATGTATATATGGGTGCCTATGCACATGAGGGCATGTGAAAGAGGTCTGAGAGAGAGATCAGAAATCATTCTTGATCTTTCTCTCTCTTATTGCTCTGATCTTGGGTTTTTAATTAAACCTAGAGCACTCCATGATGGTCTAGCTAGCCAGCTTGCTCCGGGGATTCCCAGACTGCCTTCCGAGGCTGGCTGCTCTGCCACCTGGCATTTTTTATATGCTATCTGGAGATCTGAACTCGGTTCTTTTGCTTTAGTGTAACGTGTTTTAACAGCCAAGCCATCTTCCCAGCTTTCAAGTACAATTCTTTTTCTAGTTTTACAGACATAACTTTTATTTTGTATTTGTGTGTGTGTATGTGTGCAAGCGCTTGAGTATGTGTACATCAATCTGGAAGATCAAGGGTGACTTCAGGAATCATCCTGGATTGCTTCTACTTCCTTTTTGCTTTGCTCTGGGATTTCTCAGGCTCTCCCTTCCAGAGCCAGAAGTGCAGGCTGCCACCATTTTTCATTGGGCATTTTTTACCTGGGATCTGGGATCTTCGAACTCAGATCCTTCTGCTTGCTAGGCAGTTTTAACTCCTGAGCCATCTGTCTAGCTCTCAAAGCACAATTCTTTTAAGATTTTTAGTTTATGTCTTCACTCCATTTATTCTGAGCATTTTACTGTATAGGCTTACTATGTTTTATTTTCTCATTTGTTAGCTGTTGGATCTGTCAGTTGTTTCCACTTTTTTTTGGTTATCTTAGTTTATTCCTATGAATTGAGTTGTCAGTAGGGCTTGTGTCAACCTTACTTAGTTTTTTCTTGGATGACACTTCAGCATTGTGTTTCCTTTTATAAAAGACAGAGAGGGAAGGATGGAGGGGAGAAAGGAACGAGGGGAAGAGAGGGAAAAAAGAGAGGGAGGGAGAGACAGGAAGAGGGAAGAGAAGAGAGGTAAGAAGGGAGAAAGAAAGAGCAGAAAAGAAGGGAGGGCAGGAGGAGGGAAGAAAAAGGAAAAGAGAGAGGAAAGGAGGAAAGCAGGTACGGAGGGAGGGAAGAAAAGAGGCTGTACCTGTTACATTCAACTCTCATGTCTGAAGTTCCAGAGAATATGATAGATTTGAAAAGTTTGGGGTTAAAATAATGGCATTAAAGTAATTGGGTCAAATTTTCCTATAAACAAAAAGGTTTCTAGATAAAAATCTAGCTTAAGTCAACTCTATATTTGTGTTTCTGGAGAAGAGAGAGCCACACCGTGAGCAAAGGTTCATGACTCAGTTGGACAGGGTGCTTGAGGAAGAAGTAAGAGGTAGTAAGAAAGGCTGGAATGATTTCCCGGACCACCCCCCCATCGCATCTTCAAAGGCGTTGAAAGGCAACCTCGAAGACTTGAACACTAACTGTGCATAGCCCTGGAGAGTCATTGGAGACCGGCTGAGAGGCATCGTCCACATGATCCGACTGCCCGGAGGGAACGCAACAAGGATTGGCAGTCAGAATGACCCTATGTGGGGAGAGTTTGCCATGGCAAATCCTACCCCTAGGAGGCCTCTGCCGCAATTCTGGGCTGAGGTGAAAGTGCTGAGGACAGCCAGCTGGCAGTCAATGGCTTAAATATTGATTTAGTGGTGAAAAGCCACATTCATCACGGGGCTAGTTCCCTAAAAGACCCGATCTATGAACGGAGAACTCATCATTTCCCTATTACGTAAATTGATTAGGTCATTCAGAGTTGCGATTGATGCCAGGACGTTGCTGATAATCAAGCTAGAATAACAAGTTGGAGAACAGGACAGGCCCTCTGCCAACTGAGCAAGGAGCTGTTCCCAGAGGTACAGGACACAGCAAAGGGTGACCCACTCTCTGGGAACCCCAAGAGACTGGGCAGTGCTTTTCAGCTGTGTCTGAAGGCTCAAGGGCCAACTCAGAACCAACACGTCTCAGGGCTTCCTTCAGAACTGAGCAGCCAAACGGAACCCAGTCTCAGCGGTCCCTGGCTAAGCCATTCTGGCTGTCTGCAGGGGTTGATAAGAGGGGGAGGCTGGGGGAACAGGGCCTGGGGTGACACCTGCAGAAAGCCCAGGGGAGGCAAAGGCTTAGCGAGAGAAAGCAGTCGACAATAGTAACAGGTCTGCAATAACGACAGTTGGTGTTTGTGTAGGGCTCCCACTGTGCTCCAGAATGAGTCAGGGGACCCAGATTTCTCGGTGAATAAGCTGTTTTTCCCCTCACACCAAAGCCGGCAGTGGGGTGGTTTTCTCTCCATCTGCACATGTGGACAGGACCACTGACCTTCCACCCACAGCCCGGGGTGGTCTTCGGGAAGATCCAGGCCCCTGGTTTGACATAATAACCGATGCCAAGCTAGATGCCTCTCAGTGCCCGGGAAGTTTTCCTGTGCCCCTGGACCAGAGGCAGAGGGTCTCAGCCGCACGGCCGTGAAGTGCTCAGTGAGCTGTGGAACTCGTCGGTCACAATAGGCACCGTGGCCATTAAGAAACTGATGTTGCAGTCACCAGAATCCGCCTGAGTTTGGCGTTTTCCCACGGCGGAGGCCAGAGATCGCGGATTCGGGGGCTGGGGTCGCTGAGGTGGCTCCAAATCTTCTAACAGTTCATTCACTCCGCTGGAGTTTTAAATCACAGATACCGGTCTTATCTTTAATTTCGGCCATCTATGTAGAATCGTTATCAGGATCTTTGGCCCCCCGCAGCCGGTAGAAGTGGGGAAGGGACAGAAGCGGCTGGCCACCGAGAGTGCCTGTTTTCCGTCTGTACCCAGGGCGTTCCTGGCTGCATAACTTTGTGAACCCTGCCAAGCTGGATTGCGTCCCGCACAAAAGGGACCACGACTACGTGGAGCACCTGCTCTTCTCCCTCCTCGTCTCTCCCCCTTCCCCGCCCGCCCGGATTCACCAGCTGAGATGGGGCCCGGGCGGGGGGGGGAGGTACTGTCCCCCATCCCCCGGGCGCTCAAAAATGCACCCTTCCCACAGATAGCCTCAAGCCAGCGTCTAACCCCCTCTATCCTCTACCTCAATCGGGTTGTGGCCAGACTCTCGCCACCTGGGCGGGGGAGCTGGGGTCTCAAGTGAAGACCCAGCCTGCAGGATCCGTGCTCCTCCTTCTTCGGTAGCCCTCAGCCCCCACCTGCGCGTGACTCCTCCTCCGAGTCTCATCCGCAGCGTCCCCGCCCTGTCCGCACGCAGTTTCGGAGACCATACCTGCCTGGGGATGGGGGTGGGGTGGGAATGACACCCCGCAGGTAAACAGGGAAGCAGGGAAGGTGCATGGTGCAAGGAGCCGAGCGGAGCGAGCCTGGCCGGGCGCCCTGGAGCCGCCCAGCGCCGGGCTGCGGCACCGATGCGCTGTCCGCGGTGCTGACGCCGGCCGCCCGATCGGTCGGGAGGGGGAACAACCGCCCGGGTTTCCACCGCGCCCCTCGCCCGTCTCTCCTTTCTCTCCCCCAAGCGGGGTCACCCCCCCCCCCGAGGACTGTGCGGAGTTGCGGCGCCGCGGCTGGATCAGAAACAAAAGAGAGCATCGCGCGAAGGGAACTTCAACTTCAGGCTGGAGCCCCGGAATCAAGAGTCAGGGATTGGCGCCCCGTGGCCCCCAACTTCCACCCCCCACTCAGACCTCAAAGTTGAGGAAAGTTTCCCAGTGGCTGAAGACAAGGAGGGGTTCCGGAGCGCAGCGCTTCAGGAGCAGGGCGGGTTCGGTGGAGGGGCGGCAGCCCAGCACCGCAGTGGGACACCTGCGCCGGTGGCCCCGTATTGGTGCCGCCAGAACCGCCCGGAGGCGTCGCAGCAGCCCGACTCTCCACCCCTTCCTCCCTTCCTTCCTCACCCCTCCCGACACCCCGCCTCGGGCTCGGGTGACTCCGCCTCCCCGTGCCGGGCGGCTCTTCGGCTGGAGCCGGGAAGGGAGCGCTTCCCCCGGCGGACTCCGCACGGCTCTGAGGCTCCGAAGCCGACGCCGCCAGCCCAGCCTCGCGGGGGGACGCGGGACCGCCCGCACGGCCGGCCCCTAGGAGCCACGAAACATGGGGCGCCCCGGAGGACTCTGCCTGTGCCCACCTACTGCGCCCCGGTCCTAGGTGCCCCGGGCTCCACGGCTGGTCCCGCCCGCAGCCCGCGGCCTGTCCCGAGAAGAGTATGAGGCCCGGGGCCCCGTGGACTCCCGCCGCAGGGCAGCCAGCGCCTAGCTTCAGAGCCCCGAGGCGGAGGGCGACGGGTAAGGACCGGAGAGAGCCCGCCGGGCGTCGGGGCGCGGAGAAGAGCGCTCGAGCCCGGGCGCCCGCTGGGCCGCGCGACCGGTGTGTGGCCTGAGCGCCCGGCCGAAGGCGGAGGGCCCCCGCCGTCCCGGCTCTAGAGAGACGGCCCAGGGGCTCTGCGGCGGCCCCCCGACCCCGGCCAGCATCCTCACGCTCCTGATCGCGCGGAGGGGATGTCGCGGCCCGGGCTCCGAGCGCCGCCCCGGCCCCGGGGCTGAGCTCCGGACCATGTCCTCCCGCAGTCCCCGGCCCCCGCCCCGCCGCTGCCGCCGCCGCCTGCCGCGCCCCTCCTGCTGCTGCTGCTGCTGCCGCCGCTCGCACCTCAACGAGGACACGGGCCGCTTCGTGCTGCTGGCCGCGCTCATCGGCCTCTACCTGGTGGCGGGCGCCACGGTCTTCTCGGCGCTCGAGAGCCCCGGCGAGGCGGAGGCGCGGGCGCGCTGGGGCGCCACGCTGCGCAACTTCAGCGCGGCGCACGGCGTGGCGGAGCCCGAGCTGCGCGCCTTCCTCCGCCACTACGAGGCCGCGCTGGCCGCGGGGGTCCGCGCCGACGCGCTGCGCCCGCGCTGGGACTTCCCCGGCGCCTTCTACTTCGTGGGCACCGTGGTGTCGACCATAGGTGAGCGGCGCGTCTCGGCGCGTCTGTCCTCTGCGCGCCTCTCGCTCGCGGTCCTCGTCGTGCCCGCCAGCCCGGGTTCGCGTCCCCCTCCCCCCGCTCCTCCTTGCCCTCCCCATCCCCGTTGCCTACTTTCACCTCCCTTGTCCCCCGCGTCTCCCCATCTTTTCCGGGTCTCAGCACGGGAGGTGGCCCAAGTGGCTCATCTCGGGCTCTCACCCTGCAGTGACTCGCCCCGCACGGTGGAACAGCCGGGGGACCCTCACTCCGGCGTCGGGCCCTAATCTCGGCGCGCCTTGGTTTTCTCTGTAAGAGGATCTCCAAGGCTGTCGAGCAAGAACCGCTCCTTTCCCATCTTGCCCAGGCCCCGGGGTCCTCACCAGGTGATTTCCGGTCTTTTCTCCCTACACATTTCCCACTCTTCCTCTGCACCCGGCGTCCCTCTGACTGGCTGTCACCCTAGAGAGGAAGCCACTTCCCCAGACCCCCTTTCCCTTGCCACGGGCTTTGGCATGCACTGCGCCACCCCATCCAAGTCAAGTCCGTTATTCCCAGGCCAGGCCAACTGCTGTTGGTTTTCTCCTTCCCACCCTCCAAACGCCTCTTCCAAATTCTTCGCCTCCTTTCTTCTCTCCCTCCACCCAATACTTTTTTCCAACCACTAGTGGTGCCAAGTGGACTGGCCCATGCAGGAGAGCAGTTTCCTCTATTTTCCACTTTTGATATAAACAATTCATATTTTTTAACCTAAGGAAAAATGCTGTGTGGGTTCTTGAGATCCCCCCTCATCCCCTTTTCAATTAGAGTCCTGGAGCTCTTCCTGGAGGGAGATTCTCCAGCCACTTCTGCTGCTCACACCACTTGCCTCCCCCTCCTTTCCAGACTCACCCCTTTTCCTGGATCGTCTGCATTTTGGCAAGACTTGGTGCGTGTCCCATCCACTCCTACTTGAATCCCAGGATAGGAGGATCACTTAACTGATCACACTGGTCACCCAAAGGGATTCTCTTCTGGTGAAGTTTGGGTAGAGGGGGTTGTACTTACAAGACTGAGGCATAAGGAACTTCATAAACACCCATTCCCCCATGCCAGCTCCGAGCTTAGGAGCCCCTGGGTATGCTCCTTAGAGCTTGGGAGAGAGGCCGCTTGTCCAGGATATGAAGAGTCGAAGTATCTCTCAGCATGAGAAAATGTACAGCCTGAAAGGGCTTCTTTGCTCGCAATGATTTTTCTCATGTGTCATGCTTGATCTGAGTGTTTTAAATAGAGAAAAGCAAATGTGGACCCAATCCAAAGTCTACACAAATCAGATAAAAATATCCTTTAAAAAATATATCATGTTGTTATGGTGATTGAAGATATAAAATGACCCCCTTAAAAAAATCCCCTTTTAAGAGCTGCATCAAGTTGCTATAGCAACTAGAGTTTTTTTAAAGTGCTTTCAAAGTACTAAGGATGCTGAGGCCTGGAGGATGACATCATGCATTTATAGTTCACTGTTGACATGCATTCTTCCTTTCGTAAACACTCTTTCACTTCTTCCATCTAGAGGCATGTCTGTGAACATTATGTGGTCACAGTGCCTTTCTCCGGGTGACATGCTCTAGCTTCCTGAGGGTGACAGCAGAGGAAGCCGCTGGCAGTGTCCTCTTCCCATACAGTCTGTGAATCTGCACAATCCCACCCCGTTCCCGTGACCCACATGCATGCCACGTCTCTTGAGACTCTCACCAATCTCCCATTTGCTGTGCCTTCAGAGGCGGTGGTCCTGAGCCCGGACGATGGCTTCTGAAGCTTCTTTCTCAGCTCTGCACAAAATCAAGTCAGCTTGTGTGAAAATTGATCCATGCCCCAGCCTTTAATCTGCCAGCAGGATTGGCTGTTCTTTAGTCAAGCAGAAAAGACCTATATTCATTCTCTCTCTCTCTCTCTCTCTCTCTCTCTCTCTCTCTCTCTCTCTCTCTCTCCCTCCTTCTCTCCCAATTTGTGTTTTCAGATGTAGGCAAGCAGTGTGGGAGGGCTACCCCAAAGCTTGTGTCCTTGTTATGAATGACCCAGCACATTGCTCCCAAAAGTCCTTGGGGAAACCCTAGGACCAGTCTGCGGACAGCTCAGGATTGAACCGATCTTCTGCAGGGGTACCAAAACTGTCACACAGGTAGTCTCTGCCGGCTGTCCGCCGGCTGTGGCATTTAAGGAAAGTGGTTTAAATTGGTCATTTCTTTCCAATAGCAAATAAGTTGCATTGGATTCCTGACGAAAATGATGATAATTTCAGCCTTCTCTTTGAAAAGATGTACTTGGATGGATTTCAGTAAAGACCCACATGTGTCTTCTGTTTACACATTTCCTTCCCTTTAAGTGTCCTATGTCCTTGGAAACAATTATTATTATTGCTAATAGTTTATGGTTTCAACAGCTCAGGGAGTCAAAGGTCATTCTGAAATGGGTGGTCAAGGTTTTCTATCTCTTCAGCCAGGGAAGAGGAAACTAGCACATTGTGTTTTACTTGGTCAATGAATATCACAGTGTGTATGTTTCACACAGCGGTGTAGGATCCAGGGTTCCAAAATGATTTGGTTTAAATGTTTACGCTGCCTAATGGAATAGAATAAGGCTTTTTCTATATTCTGTCGATTCAACTAAATGATTTGTCTAGTCTTTAGTATATATTACACTTCATTTATTTCCTAAATAGGAAGTACTGTGTGTAGCAGGCCTCATGCTAGTTTTGAAAGATCAAAGCTTATTCTACACTTCGGGGATTAAAGCATATTCTAGCATGTGTGTCTGGGTCGTAGCATATCTTGACCATCTTTGCCAAAGATGGCTAGAATGAAAAAGAGACTTTAGATACAGGCCCAAAGGAGTATAGTGTTGAGACGGTTTTCCAGGGTCACGCAGTTCATGAAGTATTCATCTGGGTCCCGAATTGCAGTAATACAGTTCATGACCCACTAATTTCATGCATATATTGGTAGTAGGAGACTGAAGTATTTAATGAGTGTTTGAGTAGGTATGTGTATATATGGGACTAGTCTGCTGTGGAGACCAGTAACTGACTAAGTCCAGAGAGGAACTGAAGGCTATCATGGGTCTTCCAGGTCAGACACGTTAGAATTCATGGCCTTCAACAGCCGGATGGGCGAGAACTACCACAAAGAAGGCCAGGGGTGGGGGCACTAGCAAATACGGGACATTCTGCTGAGCGGTGGCTCAAGATCAGAAGCCACTTCCTTTCTTCCTTCTTCCTCACCTTTGATCTGACAGTGTGCACACATTCTCTGTTTTCAGGGGAAGTAGTGAAGAGTCAGGAATAGGCCTTTAATGAGAGAGCAACATAAAGGAAGGTTCAGTTTGGTTATGTGTACTCAAGGTCAAATGGAATATCACAGCAAGATGTATTATGTGCTGCGTCGTTTCGCTTGAACAGGACCCTTCATCCAAAACTGTAGCAACTGTATCAACACACATGAGTCCACCCAACACAGACCCAGGGGGAATCATGTCTGTTATTGTCAGCGGTAGTTGAGGCCATATAGAAAGGCAATCTGAGTAGCTCAAGCAAGATTTAAAAAAAAAAATCCACTTTGTGGGTCTAAATTATTCATCTTGATTGCTCACACAGAACCAAAACCCTGGATAATTATTACTTCTCCCGTTTATACTGTGACATATTCCCTGGGGGTTGAAATGAAGTCTCTTTTAATGTGACGGCATCCGTGTCTACAGTCCTCCATTTAGCAAACACTCAGGCAAGCGTCACTCATCACAGATGCACGTGTGCGTTGTTTACTTGCATCATCTTGTATCTAAACTGTATTCTTTTTAAATATTTATGCATGGGGAAGAGAAAGAAGAGAACAGGTAGGGGTGTGTGTGTGTGTGTGTGTGTGTGTGTGTGTGTGTGCCACAGCACATATGCAGAGGTCAGAGACTAACTCTTGGGATTCAGTTCCCTTCTTCCATGATGTGGGCTCTGGGCTTGAACTCAGGTTACCAGGCTTTGTACACAGGCACCTTGACCCACTGAGCCATCTTGCCCACCCTAAACGGTATCCTTGGAGGCAGCACTCCAGATGGTTATTCAGAACAATCCAAAGAGTATTAATCCATCATTCCATACCCTAAAGGATGTCTTATTGGCTTACTGTGAAAAGATTAAAAGGAAGCTCTCCACTGGGGCTTCAATTATGCATCTGCTGTCAGATTTACACGTAGGGAAGAACATATTTAAAAGTCTTTCTCAAATGGCAGCTTGATCGAAACAGAAATATTTTTGCTTCCTTTTATTAGGTTTTCTGGCAGAGCTTTTTAGCTGTAAAGCTAAAAACCATGCTGGTATCGATGGGATGGTGTAGGTATGAGAGTTGTTGCTTTTGGCACTGCATAATTTAGCCTGCTACTTTCAGAATTAGGCACACTTAATTATTCAGCCACGAGATTAGTAACAAGTCCCTAAGTTTTTTTTCCCCTCTTCTTTTTCCAACATGGGTTTTTAAAAAGTGCTCTCACTGCAGAGGAAAGTAAAATCATCATGAGACTGAAATATCACTACCGCATTTATCTGTGTCTTTCTTCTAACATGTATGTAATGCCGGAAGGATGGCATACCTGTCCCAGAGGAAAGGGGAACATGTGTTCTCATTTCTTAAAATTTTCTTTATTTATTTGAGAGGTGGGAGGGGGTAGGCAGAGCAAAAAAATGAGCACAAGAACATGGATGCCACGGCATGTATAGGGAGGTCAAAGTCAGTCCCCGCTCCTTCTTCCACGTGGGCTCTGAAGATCAAACTCAGATTTGTGCTAGGGCATCTTTACCTGCCTTTACCCCTTTACCATCTTTACCCTCTTACCAGTCCTCCATCTCTCATTTCTTTCTCTTATTAACTGGTTTATAGTGAAAGATGATTGCATGATGGGACTGAAGGACATTTAGGAAAAAGTGTGTCATTGTATTCAAAGCAAGTCCAAAAGGAAGAATAAAAGTGAGAGGACTTTTAAAATATGTCTGGGTTTTTTTTTTTTAGGATACTCCTTCTAGGTTTTTGCTTTGTTCTTGTTTGTACCGAAGGTTAAACACAGGGCCCCGGGCCCAAGACTTGAAGCTGGAGTTGAACAGGAAATCCATTTACATTCTCCATCTTCCACAACCTGCACCAGGTCAAATCTATAGTAAGCAACGATTATTCTAGTGTTCCAGAGAGCAAGTCACTCATAATGTACCCCCAGCACAGTTTTTGTAGTTGTCATTGTTTGTTTGTTTGTTTGTTTATGTCCACAAGCCTCCTGCGGTAGGGAGAAGAAAAGGACCCGGGTGATGTGGGCTAAGCCACCTTCCTTCGTGTTATCCCTCACAGTGGGTCCATGTTTCCACGTGGCCTTTACATGCTGATTTAATAGGTGCATAATATTCTCTTTAGTTGCTGCTCTCTGTTGCTGGTGGCTGGTGGTTCCCAGTTTGGGCTGTTTTAAGTAATGCCACAGTGATCGTCGCTGTGCATATGGCCTGTTCCTTCTGTGGCATCTCCCTCCTCGGGTGCATTTCCAGCAGCAGGAGTGCTGAGTCAGCGGGCACCGCTGTCTTCATGGCCTGTGGCCAATCCTTCTGCAGAGAGGGACTGTCGGACTTCTCCAATATGAGCTGCTGCTTCTCTTCCTCCTCCTCCTCCTCCTCTTCTTTCTCCTCCTCCTCCTCCTCCTCTTCCTCCTCCTCTTCTTCTTCCTCTTCCTCCTCCTCCTTCTCCTCCTTTTCTTCTTCCTCCTCCTCCTCCTCTTCCTCTTCCTCCTCTTCTTCTTCCTCCTTCTCCTCTTCCTCCTCTTCCTCTTCTTCTTCTTCCTCTTCTTCCTCCTCCTTTGACTTCCTCCTTCTACGCAGGCCGTGCAGGATCACACTCAGTTCGAGTGGCCAAGCTACCTGCTAAACTAGGCTGATTCTAGCATCTTCAGCCTCCCTTGAGGCTTCTTGTGGGAAGTTCTAGTTCAGTGGAGAAGGACAAGAAAAGACAAATGGGGACAGCTGCAGGTTGTCAAAGACAGACAAGAAGGACATCTGGATTCTCGTCCCACCTCTCCCCTGAGTCCAGAGAATGGTCAGCCACTGTTCTAGGGCACAGTTAGCTGGGGGTAGGAGAGAGGAATCTTTCACTCAGTGCTGATTGTCCTAGGATCCTACTCTTGAGTGTCTTATAATTTCACCAATGAAGCAAAGATACACCCTTGGAGTGTTGTTGCTGGATGCACCATGAAGTTTCTCTAGAGCTTTTCTCAGTGGGCAGGCAGCTGTGGAACCGAGACAGTAGCTGTGTTACACTGACAGAGACAACAAGAGCCCCAACCACTGGGCTGTCAGGCTGCTCCTCAGATGCCAGCCATTTCCTGCTATTTTATAAAGATAGATCCTCACTCCGTAGCCCAGACTGTCTTTGAACTCGTGGCAATCCCCCTGACTCAGTCTCCTAAGTGCTGAGATTGTAGACATAGCTGCTATTCTTGAAGTCTTTTTTGAGGATTCCTAGAGCTCTTTCAAGATTAGCCCAGAGCAGGTAAATTTAACTTATTCCTATTTTACACAAGGACTAGAGAGGGCCAGAAGGTGCCTGAAGTTACTCAGCAAGCCACAGGGGCACTGTGAGCTTACACTTTAAAGAAAGGTCGTGACTATCCCTGAAGATAGATGTGCATGTTCCCACAAGGGGAGCGAGACAGAGACGCACTTCACAGGCAAATCATTTTCTCTCACGCACACTACTGTGCAAATGGAAAGTTCTTCCTAGCAGGTACCTAGACTTCCAGAAGTGTCCAGCTACACATAGAGAAGAAAAGGAAGAGCTGGGTCATGAAAACTTCCCACCTGAAGGCGGTGGCAGCAGTCCGGGATACACGCACCAGGATGCAGAACTCAGTACGTTCCCTCTACCAGAGTGGAATTCTCCTTCTCTTGCTGGCCGCTTATATTCAGAGGCTTTAGAAGACAGTCAAGACCATGGGGTTGTCCCTGGGTCACCCCAGCCCCAGATCTTCCCTGAGCTTCCTGGCCCTTTTCCTTGCCTTTGTCCAACTGAACTGATTTCTCTGGGATTGGGAGCTGGGGTGTGGTCACAGTGACAACCAGAATGTGTGTGGAACCCAAGGAGGCCACATCAGGTCTCAGGTCCTCACAGCTGCAGACTGTCCATTGGGGATGAACTGCAGAAGATGGCAGAACTATAGGAGCACCCCACTTTCCAAGGGACCGAGAAAAGCAGAATCCCAGAACAGGGGAGGCGCTGGTAATGGGCAAAGGAGGAAACTGAAATCCCTTGGTTTTCATCCCCTGCCAGTCCTTGGCTGCCTCGACTGCTTAAGACTCTTGCCATCCTCTACTCTGCTGTCTGTTCTAGTCTTCTCCTTGGGGTGACTAGGCCCCCTCCAGCAGCCTCTAGCTAAGGTGAAGAATGCTCTGGACTCGCTTTGAGTGTCACCTCCCCAGGCTTAAACAGGGCTAAGCTTCCGGTTCCTTAGCAGGTCATCGTGACAGCGCGTCTGGGACCCCTAAGGGTCTGGCTCCATGTGCTTCCCTAGCTCTCAGAGGACCTGCTCTGAGGTTTAGGAGACAGTCACCCAGTACCTTATCGTTCTGAGTTTGACAAATGCCCAGACTCCATGTCCCTTCCCCTAAGGCTAACAGATACTGCAGGCCAGAAAGTTTGGGTTGCACACGTCTCACACTGTGTGGTGCAGGGAAAGTCTTGTCATTCTGTTCCTTGGATCTGGGGTGGAGCCAGCAATTCTATATTCATCGTCGTCTATTAGTTTTGCCTTGACTTTTGGGCTCACACTCTGCTTTCAAGCCCCGGGAGCAGCTCTGCCACCGAGTGGCTGGCTGGCTTTGAGCAGGGCACATCAAGCTCCGTGCGTCTGTCTCTCCATTTCCTAAAGAGGGACATGCCAGGGATCACTCAAGTCCCTTCTACTCCCAATGCTGTCACATATGGAAGGACTGTCCCCTCAGCCTCCTCATGTGGGCTGGTGGACACGCTAAAAACACACCAGCCGCAGCTGCCTGCTGGAGTCCAGGCCTGGTCCTGCTGCTTCCAAGCTGTGGCTCCTAGAGCCAGGATCTATATCTTCTTGTTGCTCAGTCTTTCCTCTACAAGATGAGATAACGTGGCTCTTAAGTTGGGTATGTGGTACATATTCTAGCCCTCAGAAGGATGAGACAGGAGGATCTTCATAAATTCAATGTGGGTTACAGTGTAAGATCCTGTTTGAGACAGACGGATGAAGCTGGGCAGATAGTTCGGTGGTAGATCGTTTGCCTGGTATGTCTGTAGCCCTAAGTCCGATCCCCAGTGCCACAAAACAAACAAGAAAATAAAATTAATGAGGTAGGCATGTGGTGCATGTTCAATGCCAGTGCTAGGGAGGTGGAGACAGGTGTGAAACTCTATGACCAGCTGATGTAGTCTACTTGGTGAATTCCAGGTTCTTGAGAGACCCTGTCTCACTAAAAACATAGATAGTACCTGAGGATTAAGGCCTGAGGTTGTCCTTTGGTCTCTACATGCATGCTCGCCCACGATCATACGCACTTGTGCATACACACATACATGAAAAGAGGAAAAGCAGTGGCTCTTTTCATGGGCTATTTTAAAGATTACAGGAGCTAATCTGTATCCATACTAATAACGCCACAGCAGTAGTAGCAGCTCCGCAGAGCTAAGTGAACCCTGGGTATGGGGAGACGCGGACATTCCTCATCCTCCACAACTCACCCCGCCACCCCACACTGTGTGGTGCCCTCTGGGCCTCTCCTTCATGTGGCCTCTGTCCCCCCTCCCCCGTGGCTGGCCTCTGTCTTTAGGGCATGTGGTGGTCCTGGGCTGTTACACAGCCATCCCTAACGGTGTTCTTAGTTGTGTTTTGGCTTGGTTTCGTTTTTCGATGCCAGAGTCTTCTGTAACTCAGGTTGATCTAGAACTTGCTATGCAGTTTAGAACGATCTTGAACTTCTGGTCTTCTCATCATCTTCCCACACCTCCCAGGTGCTGGTATGGCGGGCACGTATCACCACACTGGCTTGGAAGAGTGCTTTTTGGGTTCCCATCTAGAAAGTCTTTCCCTCGCCTCTCTCTCTCTTCCTTTTCCTTCTCTCTTTCCTTTTTTTTTTCTTTCTTTCATCTTACCCCTATATCCCAAAATAGCTTTCCTATGTAGCCAAGGATGGCCCTGAACTTCTGATCCTCCTGCCTCTGCCATGGTCTTAGCAAGGTTTAAGCGCAGTTTAGAGACTCAAATCCAGCTGTCCCATGCTTCTGGCAGCCCCCGTGGCTACAGTGAAGCAAAGGCTGCCTACTTTCCATCCTTCTGGAAACTTACATCTTCATAGCTCAGCACCTCTCACCCAGCTGACGGAAGTGACTGACGAAGCTCACTATCACTCTGGGAACTTGTGGTGAAGGAAACTTTGGAGCCCATTGCACCAACTTCTGCACACACAGGAGACCGTATAGCCTCAGATCCCAAGATTTTAAACCTGAAACAACAGCAGTCATATGGCACAACACGGAAAACCAAACAACTAGGGCGTCACTGCAGGCAAGTAACACTGGCAAGGAAAGGTCTGGAGACGTGAATTCTGAAGGGTTGGTTGTTCTAGGAGACTATGTTCAAGTATGTTCATGCTGAGGGACAAACTCTGCCCAGACATTGGAGGAATATGTGAAACCATGTGTTTGCCAGCCTCTCTCAGCATCCTTAACTTCCAGCCACCCCACCTTACTGCACCCCAACTCCTCTATCTGTCCCCACTCACTTCAGCACACCGTTGCTCCTGCTGCCCTTCCTGTCTGGAGAGAGCCCTTCTCCTTCTCCCTACTTATTTTACCTGCTGAACCTGGTCTTCAATGCTCTGCTCACGTGAAGTCACTCATGAGTTACCTGCTACGAAGCCTGTCTTTCTGCCTCACACACATGCTTCCCCAGCTCTGACCTAAGTGTAGTAGGTACTCTTAGCTGTTGCTGTGAGAGAGCATTCAAAGTCAAACAACTTAAGGGAGAAAGGGAGGTTATTTAGCTTAGGGTTCAGAGGGGAGAAACAGTCTTTCATGGCAGAGGCAGCATGGCTGGCTGGCCGAAGCTGGAGTCAGGCTAAGTCACTCCTGTCCCCAAGCTGAGCGCTGCAAGACTGCTTGCTGCAAAGGCAGACTCCTCTTGTAGGTAGTGTGGGACTAGTACACCTCCAGGCCCACTCCTCGTGACCACCTTCCTCCAAGCAAGGCTTCACCTCTCAAAGGTACCATGACCTTGCCAAACACATGAGACTGTGGGGGACACATTTCAAACCATGACAGTAAGCTCCCACCAAGCAGGATAAGCTGTGTCCAAAGGCAGCACAGGACCGAGCACATAGTAGGTGTGCAAGAAAATTTCTCTCCTTCCTTCTTCCTCCAGGGCAGCAGCTCTGTCTTACTTCTGGTTCCTGCTACACAGCGTGACGCAGTCAGGACAGGAGCAGCAGCCATGCAGTGAGTAAGAGCGGGCTCTCTGCTAGACGCCGAGGTGATTGCTGTCAGTCATGGACACGCCGCTTGGCACAAAGTAGGCGATTAGCCAACATGTGTTGAATGGATTGAATGAATGAATAACTGAAAACTGCAGACTGCTGCGCCTCCCCATACCTCCGCCTCAGCCCCCCTGCGGCTGGCAGAGCGGCTCATGCTCTGGTCTCTGCACTAGGTGCTGGCTTACAGTCTCTCCGAGGCTGACAGGTATGCAGCTGGCCAGCTGGCTCAGTCTGTCTGGGACTCCCCTGGCTGGCAGAACTGCCTGCATGGCTTCTGAGTCAGCTGGGTCCTTAGTCTAACCCTGCCTAGGTCCCTGCAAAAGTGAGGGTACCTGACGAGGCCAAAATGACTGGAGCAAACTGAACCAAGTGAATCAGATCTCAGTCCTTTCACACCCAGGGCACGGTCAGGGAAAGTTCAGTCTCGAGCAAGAATGGCTACCTTCTGCTCCCATTTCTCTCATGGAGTTAGCATCTCCATCTGGTTCTAGTCATAGCTACATCCTCTGCTTGCAAGAATCCTGATCCTGGTTCTCTCTCTTAAGACCCCCTCCATTTCCCCTGTCTTCGCCTGCCCAGGACACATCCCTTGTAAAATGGACACTGGTTCACAAATTTGATGCAAGTTCCATCAGCAGCGACATATAATCCCACAAACCAAGAAAAGCCATCCCACCCACACAGCCCAGCACCTCCACGGTGCCTCCAGAAATACTTGGGGAAGCTTTTATTGGAATCTGGTGTCCCAGCTCTCTGGAAAGTTACAGTTTGAGAGCGACGCAAAACCTGAATCACATTCTGAGTGCCTTCTCCCTCGTCCCCTTCCAAATGGCCAAGATCTCCTTTCCTGCTGCCAAGTATTCTGAATTCTGAGCACCTCCTGCAAGTCTGCTTAGCTGCTCACCCAGACCCTGCCAGAAATGCTGCAGGGACAGCTCTGGCGGGCAAGAAAGGGAAGCACGGGCTTTGTTCCTGCCCTGCTGGCTAGCACTTGCTGCGGCTCTTTGGGTTTTCTTCTATCATGGATGGCCAGGAGAGGAAGTTGAGGTGGCAGGTGAACCGATTCTGAAGAAGGTTTGGCAGCCCCTGAACACCTCAGTGCAGATGTGGGACCCTAGACCCAATCCTTCCAGCCCACTTGCCACTGTCCCCAGACTTCTTCCAAGGCAGGTTGTCATATAGTTAGGTACAGGTGTCAACTTGACAGTTGGGGGTTTGAGCTCTGGACACATTTGTGGAGAATTAGTGGTTGAGTTAAGCCCAGAGCAAACCTGCAGGAGATTGTCTAGCTGATGGGGAAGGCCCAGCCTATGGTGGGTGGGACTAGGCCCTGAACAGGTGAATAAAATACTGAGAGCTGGTTGAGAAAGTTGGCATCCTTGTATACACTTGGCCAGACATGCGGGTCTGGCAAGTTAGGATCATCCCTCTCTCAGCCATTATGTGGTGATGGTGTGGCCAGTTCCCTCAGCCCTGGTGTTGGTGCATGCTCTCCCGTCAAGCTGGACTGAGAACTATAACCAGTAATCGTAAGAGGAAATAAATCCCTTGTTCCCTTAAGCCATTTGATGGTCATTTATCAGCAACCATGCAGGCGACTGCAACACAGGAACTCTCTGTCTCCTGGACCAGCATCTGCGTCCTTTGCAGACGTTGGGTTACTGGCAGTTGAAGGCTCTGGTTCTCCATTTCTGCTCTTCTCCCCAGATGTGGTACATAGGTCCAGAAACAGTTTTGAAATAATGAATGAATGGCTGAGTTTTCCAGCTCTCTTGCTTAAGAAAAAGTGAAATATGGAAACCTCCACTTACAAACCAGAAAAGTTGGGTAGAAGAATCAGGCGTTCTTCTACATAGCAAATTCAAGATCAGGCTGGGCTACATGAAACACTTTCTAAAAAATATAGTGATGATCACAACGATTTAATTTGTAAAGGAAAGTTTCAGAGTTAGGAACATTCATAATAGGTCCAAGAATTCCAGTGTGTTAAAAGTGAGATATAACTTGAAAGCAGATTGCTAGGAACCCAGCTGCTGCAGAAAGTCCACTTCCGGGATGGAGAGGTGACTCGGGGGTTAAACTTCTGCTTCCCAAGCAAAAGGTCCTAAGTTTGGATTCCAGGTCCCACGTAAAACTGCCAGGAGGAAATGGTGGCCGCCTGTACTTATAATCCTGGAAGGCAGAGCCTGGGAAACTCCAGAGCAAAGCAAAGAGGAGGTAGAGCAATCCAGGGTGATTCCTGAAGTCACCCTGGACCTGCACAAGCACACAGTGCCCTCTGATACACACAGAGACACACTAAATAGGTAGATAGATAGATAGATGATAGATAGATAGATAGATAGATAGATAGATAGATAGATAGATAGATAGATAGATAGATAGATAGATCTTTAAAAAAAAAAAAAAAGCAGTCCACTTCACTGCCACACAAGCCCCCAGTGCCCAAGGCAGCCTCTGTCTCTAATGCACAGGCAACACAGGATCTGTCAGTTGTTGGGAAGTCTCCAGCAAGGTGAGACAGGCAGGGCACCCTGTACTTGCTGCAGTCGCTCGGGGGCTCCCTGAGAGATCCAGAAGAGATTAGGTTGTGGATCTGCCTGGCTCACAAAGCTCCTGGACGGGCTTTGTGCAGCAGGCAGGTATGCATTATTCATGTCTCCATTTTAAGAATGAAGCAACCTGCACGCCGGGAGACAGCTCGTCCTGTGAGTAGTGCTGGGAACGTGCCGAGGACACAGGCCTCGGTCTTAGATTTCACTCTGGCATGTGGCTGTGGCACTTCCCTCTTGCTCATTCTCAGGGTCCTCTCCACCTCTCTCCAGTGCCCCTGGATGACCACCCCACAACCCGAAGCTCCTTGACCATCTTATCTACAGCAATGTTTTCTAGCAGTGCGCGCGGTTCTGTCTTTGCCTTACAATGAGTACTCGCATGGTCGTCAACGTTTTGTCTTGTTTTGAGACGGGGTCTCACATCCATCAGGCTGACCTCAAACTTACTATGTAGCCAAGGACCATCTTAAGCTCCTGATTGTTCTGCCTATGCCTCCAGGAGCTGGGACCCCAGGGCTGCAGCCCCCTCAGGTTGCCACCACCATCCTTGTGTCCTCTTGTCTAGCTCAGCTTAGATTAATTTCTACAGGGACCTAACTTTCTCTTCTTTCTCTCTGCTCTCTCTTTCTCTCTCTCTCTCTCTTTCTCTCTCTCTCTTTTTCTCTTTCTCTCTCTGTACTATGCCCCTGTGCCCTCTCTTCTACCATCAAAATACCAAATTTTTGCCTATTCTTCTCCTGCACCCAAGGTTAGAATTGAGCAGGCAAGATGCCAACAGGACCAAGTTCAGATTGGTGAGCCTGGATTCCACCCGGACATGGCACGCTGGCATTGCCCACTATGCTTCCTACCACGTCAACCTAACACTTAGACCCCGCTCCCCATGGTCACACTGCACTCGCCCTACTCCTTACTCTTGACTATTGGCCTTTCCTCACACTTCACTGAGAACGGAAAAGTAATCACTTAGTTGGTGTGCTTTAGCTCGGAACTGCTGTGCATTCCTACACACTTTCAAAACGATTGCCGTCGGGCTGGGGCTGTAGCTCAGTGGTAGAGCACTTGCCTAGCATGTGAGAGGCCCTGAGTTCAGGCCCCACTAACACACACACACACACACACACACACACACACACACACACACACACACACACCCCTTGCTATTGTGTATGCTGTTTCATGAGTTCTACGTGCTGTGGTTCCTATCAGCCCCCAGCGGCCTCCCCCGTGAGAAGCCCACTGGTGTGTTCCTTACCTTGCTCTGCTTCTCAAAGCATTTGGAGTGCTGACCATTCCTCCTCTGGAAATCCTCCTTCTCTTGGTTTCTGGATCACCAGACTCTCCTTGGTCCTCACGGGGTCGTCTCCCCGGGGGTCCTCTCCTCATTGGAGGGCTCGTCCTCAGCCCTTGGTCCTTTCTGGACTCTCACCAGCCTCATCTCAACCGTGCAGGAAGAAAAACGTCTTCCTCCACTTCTTTAATTTCAGTGGCAGGGCCCTAAGTAGAAAAAGTATAGGACCAAGGGTTTATTGTTGTAAGAAAGTGTTCGCAGGGAAGAAGAAGTAAAAGCCCAAAGAAGTAGTTAGAGCCAGGGTTCTGTATATTACTTAACAGAGTGACAGATTGTGTAGAAATTATAAGATAAAGTGAAAGGAAGCTAGGGGAAGTAGAGACAGTAAAATCAAGAGTTCAAAGCCAGGTTCAGCTACATAGAGAGTTCAAGGTGAGCCTGCAAAAGGAAAAGGAGCGGGAGCTTCGAAGAGTGGTAAGTTGTGGAAAGATACAGAGGGAGATTAACGAGGGCTGGCAGGGCTATTTTAGAAAGGGTTTGTTAAGCAGTCTCAATCTGATACAGCTGCTGAGGTAATAACGGTGTCTTTAAATGATTGCGACTCACTGGGCATGGGCAGGTAGCACCATGGCAGACTATGTGCAAAGCCCTGGGTTTGATCCACAGCACCAGAACAAAGCAAAAGCAGAAGGGAAAAATCTTCACCCAGGGAAATTTACACCCTGCTTAAAATAACGCTGATGCCGCAGTGGCGTTATTTGGGAGCAGCGTGCTCTGATCCTCATCCTATCCCATGGCTTTGGGCCCCATCTTCCTGCTTCTTGACACCCTGTGCTCCAGACCAAGGCATCTTCTGGTCCCGGAACTCGAGATGTAACCAGCACTGATCTTCCTGCATTCATCTCCCAAGTGCTGTGATTCCACGTATGTGCCCCGTGCCCAACTTACCAAAGAAGTCGTTAAAAGTGTAGGCCAGGTCAGTTCCTTCTCTTGCCTCAAACCCTTCGATGAAACCCTGTCCTTCAGTCTTGCCCTTCCCTGTATCCTGCAGGCTGTGGTCTTGCCTTCTCCTCAACTCCTGCAGTCACACTGCACATCTTGTTGGACCTTAGGGCATTTGCTCTGGCTTCCTGCCCTTCAAAGCACTGTTCCATGAGTCACAGCATGGCTAATTTTTCTACACTAATCAAGGCTCAGTGTCTAGAGGAAAATGTCACCCTTCAGGAGCCTTCTTGGCCTCCAAATATAGTAGTATCCCCGTCTCACTTCAGTTACTCACCATCAGTTTGCCTTGCCTTCCTGCCCTCTCCTGGGCTGGTATTGCTTGCAGAAATTGTCCAGGTCGTGGACTTGTTGCCTGACCTCGGCACAGTTCCTGCACGATGACGGCACAGTCGCATCTCCCCTGTCCGCTCTCATCCCATTGCAGAGCAGCACTTGGTATTTCCAGTGAGTGAACATCCGAAGCTCCCCCCACACACACCCCTGTTTTAATTGCCTATACGTAATGTATTTTGATTATATCCACCCTATCATCCGCCCTTGTCCCCCCTGCCCTTCTGCTGGGCTTTCCTTTCTTCTTCCCAATTAGACCCCTAGCTACTTCCGTGCTTTTGGTGGGTCTTTTCATTTTGCTTTGTTATTTGGTCCTATAGGTTTACTTCTGGCAACTTGCATGAGCATGGGTGGGAGTTATATACAGAAATATGGGAAACTTACCAGTGGCCACACCACTGAAGAAATTGTCTCCCCACTTCCCTCCACCAATAAAATATTTTTATAATCTTAATGAAATCCTGACCCTTGGGTCTTAAGCATGACTTCCTCTAAGTATTCTAAGCTCACACACACACACACACACACACACATACACACACAGGATCTCGTGTATCCCAAGCTGGTCTCAAACTCTGTGTGTACCTGAAAATGAATGACTTCAGATCCCCCTGTATCCACCCCCCAAGCACTGGGAGTATAAATATAGATGAAATAGGTATAGATGATCTATCGAGGTCACACAGTGAGTGGCAAAGCTATACCGTGGCTGAATACCTTTCCTTCTTACCACTGTGTCTGTCAGGATGCATAAGCCCAGGGACTAGCAAGGGCAGTGTCAGGACCACCTGTGTCAGGAATGTTAAGAAATGATGATATAAAATTGCTTCCTGGGTTGATCTAGTACAGGACGGCCGTGAAGACCATAGGCAGCAATGTTTAGATTTGAAATGGAAGCAACTGGGAATCATTATAAGTTCTTGAGTGCTTTTAGGAGAATATTCTGGCTGCGCAGTAGATGGGTCGTTGTGCCTTTATGACTAGCAATCCAGTTAGCTTAAATCATTGGTCTCTAGATTGCCTAGAAACAACCAAAAATCATGAAATTCTTTGTTTGTGCTATTTGCCAACATGCAAGTCAGCCCACTGCCAGCTGTCCACTCACTTTGTCAAGAGCTTACATGTCTCTACTGGTAGTACATTCTTGAGGAAGGTTTACTTAGTTCATATATTTAGCTCGGAACTGCTGTACATTCCTACACACTTTCAAAACAATTGCCATCCGGCGGCTGGGGCTGTAGGTCAGTGGTAGAGCACTTGCCTAGCATGTGAGAGGCCCTGAGTTCAGGCCCCACTAACACACACACACACACAATTTGTAATTGTGCATATTTTTCCATGAGTTTATGTGGCTCCTATTCCATGGTGGCTAGAGTTTTATTCTATAGCTACTGATATATGCATGTTAAACAGAAAGTTAGTAGAATTTGATAATTGGGACGCTGAAGTTATATAAAACCCTTTCTCACAGTGAGCTCTGAGGACAACTAAAGTACTAGAGATCCCCTCACATAATGGACTGAGGGCTGGTGAAAGTTTACTGCATTTTTTGAGGATTAAGGCAGAGTTTATTAGAGGAGAGAAAGAACAGAATTCATGGACTCTAGATGTGGAGTGCCATGAGGGGCCAAGGGCGCCCTGGAAAACTCATGGACTCCAGGTACAAGGAGCTGGAAAAGAACTCATGGACTCCAGATGTGGAGTGCCAGTGAGGGGCAGGCCCCTACTGCATTTGTTATGTGGCAGTTCAAGATGCTAAACCTTTGTGTCTAGAAGAAATTTGGGACCAGAAATAGGAGCTGGGGGAGAGGCCTTCAAAGGAAGAGGAGTGAAGACACTTTGGGGAGCCCGATGGCCGGCTCTCTCGTGTCTGTGTCTATTTCTTAACATCAAGGATGCACGTGAAGATGCAGGGAAAGGGGCTGGTAGTGGGTCTGGGGGGTCTCTGCATCGCACCAGGAAATGCACATGCATGTCTGATACTGGGCAGGGGACTGGGAAACACGGCTGCCTCCCAGATGGCAGGCAGAGGCATCCTCTCCTCCAAAGTGGGCTCAGCCGGCTACCTGTTCTCCCTGCAGAGGTCTCTGGGGTGGGTTCCAGTGTCCTGTGGGAGGGAAAGACACAGAGAATGTGACTGTGGTGCTGCAGAGTTGGCAGGTAGCAATGACCTTAATTCATGACGTCTTTGTTCTTAGACTCTCCTTCACCCTCGTCCAAACTCCTGCTTTAGTTCTCTTTTAATGTTTTTCCATAAAACTTCTTTTATAGCCATTTATGGCTGAAGGGCACCCTAGATGCCTACTCCAAGCTGGCATTCCGATGAATTCTATCTCATCTCGTGACCCTGTCCTCTTTCAGAGCTGACAGCGAAGAGGGAGGGCTCTCTGCTGGGAGGGGCCCTGCTTCTCCGAGCAGCTGGTATCTGCTTCCCGATGATGATCCCAGACCTTCTAGCAAGGCACTGAGCTGAGAAATGTCAGAGCACCTCTCCACTCTTTGTACCAGGCACAGGGAGTCTGTGGCTAGAGCCAGGCCTTAGACCAGTAGCTGCCAAACCAGAACTAGCACCAAATGTTTTTTGTTGTTGCGGTTGTTTTGAAATTTTTATTGAATATTTGATGTATAATTTTGTGTGTGTGTGTATCAGAGGGCACTGTGAGTCGCTGTGGAGGACTAAGGGAAACTTTGGGACTCATCCTGCATTGCTTCTACCTCCTTTTTCTTTCACCCTGGGATTTCCCAGACTCTGCTGCCCACCAGGGCTGGAAGTGTAGGCTGCCGCCATTTCCACCTGGTGCTTTTTTACATGGGATCTGGGATCCGAACTCAGTTCCTTTTGCTTGGGAGACAGAGTCTTAACCCCTGAACCATCTCTCTCTAGCCCCAACTGTTTTTATGGGTGTAAAGAATGTAGTAGCACTAGAGAGCTCAGAGAATCTTATGGTAAGGATGTAGTCTGTGTATGTTGTACCGATTTGTCATCTACAGTTTCCACAACAATGACCAGGCTTTTTGTTCCAGTTCAGCATCCAGAAAACATGACTCTAATCATCTTTTTATTCAACAAATACTTACCAGGATTCCTTCTAAACTCCCCAGGGATGCAGCAAGGAACACACAGACACAATTCCCCAGTGCAACATTCTAGTTGGGGAAGACAGTCAGTAGGCAAGCAAATGAATCAATGTTAAAATCCATGCATATCATAGGAAGGAAAAAGCTGGGTTAGGGCTGGGGATGTAGCCCATTTATGCATGCTTGCCCGGCACTGTACCGAGCTCTGAGTTTGAACCGCAGCACCACATAAACTCAGTGTGGTTTTTGCATGGGATGCATGAGACTCTGTCTCAGGGAAAAGAATGGGATAAGAGAGTGATGGAAATGGAGGAGCTGGTTTTAAGGGCTGGTATGAAAGGGTGTCTGTGAAAGGACCGCTGAGTGAATGACTGGAATGGTGTGAGGAGGCGGCCCAAGGAGGGACGCGTCTAGTCAGTGTCAGCATTCCTGACAGCACAGCAAGCAGCCTGGCTGGACTAACATTTAGACGAGCGGCGAGTGTGACAGCGTTAAAATGTGAAATAAGAGCAGTCGCCAGAACTAGCTCAAGCTAGAGTGTCAGCTGCAGGAAGAACTTTGGAGCCACTCTAGAGTCTGGGGAAGAGGAGTGAGAGATCTGAGAAATACACTCAGGACGCTGCAGCTGTCGCTCAAGGAAAAGACCACTGGGTGGTCAAGACAGAAGCCTGAAAACCTGTAGCATGCTGGGAACATCCCAGTGAGAGGTGATGGGGACCCAGACCAGGTGTGCGGCTGGGGGAGCCAAGAAGAAGTGTTTAGAGTTTTCAGAAAAAAGAACTGGTCGCTGGAGATGGAATTCTAGGTTGAAAGACGTATTGGGTTTTGGATCCACGTCTTAGAGATGCTGTAAATTTCACCTGAGAGGCTGCGATGAGCTGGTTGTGGCAGCTGACTCCTGCTATCCCAGCCCTGGAAGTTGAGGGAGGATCGTGGAGGATCGATTCAAAGCCATCCAAGGCCACGCAGTGAGACCTCTGCCCACCGCTTACTCCCTGCCCCTCCCCCCCCAAAAAGCCTGCGAATATTTTTGTTTCTGTTTATAATGTGGTCCCTTTCCATGGCTACCTTTACCTTTAAGATTTTTCTCGTCAACCTTGATTTCCAGGGTGTCTCTTTGTGTAATTTACTTTGTGTTTATTTACCTGGGGGTTCATTGACCTTCGTGGATCTGTTTATAAATTTTCTCAAGTATGGAATGTTTTGGACATGACTTTTCACATATTCTCCTTGTTGCCTTTCCCCTCTCCTGGTACTTTATTTCGTATGGTCTCTATCGAGTGTCTTTGAATTCAGTCTTCTTCTCTTTAGTCTCTAATTAGTTGCTAATCCTATCTAATAAAATTTTCATTTCAGGTGTTGTATTTTCCACATCTTGATGACCCTTTATTTTGTCCATTTCTGTCCTCATGAAGGTTATCTTTTCCTCCAAACCTCAAGAATATTTAGCATGCATAATGGCTGTGTAAATGTCTTTATCTGACCATTCAGTGATTGCCGGCATGTCTGAGTCTGTCTCTGTTGGTTATTTTTTTCTCTCACTTACACTCACACCTTCTTTCTTCGTGGTGTGTTTGCTAACCTTTCATTGGAGAACAAAACATTATGAATTTTACATGTTTGTGTGTGTGTGTGTATGTACACCAGACAGCACTTGAGTGTGTGAGCCTGTGGAAGCTCAAGTTGTGACATCAGGAATCATCCTGCAATGCTCTACTCCTTATTGCTTTGCCCTGGTTTTCCCAGGCTCTGTCTTCCAGAGACAGAAGTCCAGGCCACTGCCATTCCACCTTGACACTTTACATAGTATCTGGGGGTCTGAACTCAGGTCTTTAACTTGTGAGGTACAGGCTTGTTTTTCCAATAATTTATTTATTAGTTTTAGAGAGATGCAGAATGGAAAGAGAGTGAGAACAAGAGAGACAGAGAAAGAAAGAGAAGGCATATGTATGTGGAAGTCAAAGAGCAACTTTTGGAACTGCTTCCACCATGTGGGCTCCAGGGATCTGACCCAGGCTGCCAGGTTGCATGTGGGCGCCGTTACCGTTTGAGCTAAATCTCACTGGCCTTTTTGTTTTTCTCTACCCACCCCAATGTTGTGTTCTTTTTTTTTTTAATTTAATGATTTATTATTTATTTATATGTGTGTGTATCAGGGCACTGTGTATCCCTGTGGAGGCCCAAGAGTGGCTTAGGGAATCATTCTGGAATGCTTCTACCTGCTTTTTATTCTGCTGTGGTATTTCCCAGGCTCCACCCACCAAGGTCAGAAGTGCAGACCTCCACCATTTCCACCTGGCATTTTTATATGTGGGACTTGGGATCCAAATTCAGGACTTCTGCTTGGGAGGCAGAGTCTTAACCCTGAGCCATCTCTCCAGCCCCCAGTGTTGCGTTCTTGACTGTGTTGAATGTTTTCTGTGCCAGCAGACGGTTGAGTTACAGGTAGCTCAGGAACCAGGCTTACTTTTAAGATTTTTAAGACAGCTCTGAAAAGGATCTTTTTTCAGTTCAACCCCACGGCTAAGGCACAAGGAATACCAAATATTCTATGAAACCCTCCCCATCTTCAGTTGGTAGGATCGCTACTGTGTGGTGGCTCTGAGAATCAATCTTTACTCCTGGTCTGAGGAGCTTAACCCTCCAGCTGCCGACTCAAGAAAACCTCTGTGTGGGTTCCAGAGCTCTCCTAACCGCTCCCTTCTCTCCAGACCCCTCCCTTCTCTCCAGACCCCTGTCTCCCAATTACGGCTGCCTGGTCCTTGCTGAGCTCTGTGTCAAGGTTTGCATGTATTTCCACTGCCCTCCCCCCTAAAGGTTCATGTGTTTGAATCCTTAGCTGGCACTTTTAAGAGGCAAAGTCTTCCTGGAGAAAGGCGGGTCACAGGGGGTGAACCTTCAGGTTTGGTAGCCTGACTGCTTCCTCTCAGTCTTGCTTCTTTCTGCCTCTTGATGTCTGCAGTGAACTGAACAAGCCTCCGGCTTCTGCCTCCACCCATGCCTTCTGTTATGTGATTTCTGCCATAATGGACTATATCCCCTCTGCAACCATAAGCCAAACAGATCTCCCTTAAGTTGTACATGAATATTGTCTCAAAGAAGAAGGAGGCAGCAGTCTGTCTCCTGAGTTCAGCTGGAATAGTGCTGGAGGAACATGGGCTGACAACAGAGGGACCCTGCTGGGCTCCCTCCTGTCTCTGCAAACTGCCCCCAATAAGAAAACGGGAACAACTGGTCGTGCACCTTGTTCGTTCTCCTCCTCAAGGGGACCGCTCTTCTACACTGTCTGCTTTCCAATGTCTGGAAATAATTATCTCATAGATCTTTTTGATTTCGAGGGGAAGGACGTCTGCCTTCAACGGCTCTCTGCCCACCTGAAGCAGGAGTCAGCGGCTGGATTCTGGATGTCATTAGAGAGTATTGTGGAGAGGTTTGCTAATGGGGAAGATATGGGGAGAGGAGGAATCAAGGGGGACTCTTAAGACTTCTGGTCTGAGCACCTGGTAAGATGGATCTGCCGTTGACAGGAGGTGAGGCAAGCTGAACCAGTATCCAGTGAGGAGCAGATGGGGAGTCTGTGAACCAAGCGCTCAGTCCAGGGGATTTTAATGTTCAGATGATCCTGAGACTCTGGAGTTGGATGCCCGCTAGACAGTTGGATATACACAGAGAAAGCAAGAACTATGTTGGGAATGAGATACAGGTTTAAAAGACTTACCAAGAACCCGTGGTTCATCATCTTAATCCTGGGTATGGCAACATTAACATTTGAGATCACCCAAAGAGACAAACAAAACAATGGCTAGACTTAATGCTAAGACAAGTCAGTCAGAATGTCTGGGGGTGTCTGGTCTGGCACGCCAGATGTGTTTTTCAGATGTGTAGCTGACAGAGAGACACACACGTGTGACCTAAAGCCCCTCAGATTAGGCAAGGCAGAGATCCTGGTCCTCAGATACATATTAAACTGACCCGGGGAGTTTGTTTTTGCGTGTTGCGTGTGGACAGGAAGGGCGTTTCTGTATTGTCATGTTGTTCGGGGTGCTTCGGTTCAAGCCCTGGGCCTGTACACGTCCGGCATGTTCTACTACTGACCTCTGCACACACTGAGCTGCGCCAGGCTTCTGCAGAGTTTTCAGTCTCGATGCCAGTGTACCCTGGTCCCCTCCGACCAATTACAGCGGCCTCTCTGGGAGTACTTTGTATAGTTTCAACTGCAGTCTAGGTTGGGGCTACAGATTTCCCAAGGCAAGACTAAGAGAGTCACCAGAGACAGGATCCGCAGGCTGAGGATGGAGGAGGCTGAGCAGGGAGATGCGCGAGACGGACTGCAGGCTTTCCTCTTGGATTAGTTCTCTAGAGCCACAGAATCAACGGAATGAATATATACAAGGGGAACTTATTGAGTTGGCTTAGAGATATGGCCGAGGTGGTCCAACGATGGCTGCTCAGTCCACTAATCCAGTGGGTGACAGCTGAAGGCTGGCGGATTCCTAGAGAGCCTTTAGTCACATTGAAGACTTAGGGATTGGAGAGCTGGAGGGGTGAAGAAATGAAGAAATCAGGCAGCAGGAGGGAAGAGTGTTTTCTAGCACAGCTTCAAAGAGTCTCTCCTCTTCCCAGTCTCCTGTTGTATGGTTCCTTTTATCTGGTCTGCTACTTAGAGGTTCCATTCTGATGGGGGGGCTGTCTTTGTATTGTGAATGAATGTACTCATCCAGATACTCTCTTCAGGTGGTCTCAGCTGATCTTGGTTAATGCCAGGTGTGTCAAGTTGACACCCAGGATTAACTATCACGCCTCTGGTATCTGAGCGGTAGCTGTCCACTTGCACTTGAGAATTTATGATAGAACACTGGACTGGAAGTTTGGTGTGCTTGAGTGCCCTCTGGGTGGGTGGGTAAGGTGTCTCTGCCCTCTGGGTGGGTGGGTAAGGCATCGCGCCATTATCTACTCAGCATCTTCCTCCTCATTCTTGGTGTTGTTGCTATTTCTACCTTTATTCCCTCTCACTTTTGTTGCTGTTGTTTGTTACTGAGACAGGGTTTTCAAAGTGAGAGCCTGGCTCTCATTCAAACTTGTGGAGACCCTTTTGTCTCGGCCTCCCACATGCTGGGATTACAGGCGTGAGCTAACACGTCCGGCTCACCAGCATTTCAATATGGTTTTAAGAGGGAAAAGAGATAAGCAGATGATCATCTTAGCTCAGAAGTCTGCCAACCCTTTTTAAGTGTAAGCATCATTTTAGAGGCTAGAATTAGGGCCGGGGGTGTGACTCAGGGGTAGAGTGTTCATCTAGCATGGATAAAACCCTGGGTTCAACCTGGCTGTTGAGAAAAAAGACAGGCTGGAAATATTTTCACAGCATCCAGATGTCAAGCATTGTATATACTTCCAGAACCCATTCATTAGTAGGGAAAGTAGGTGCTGACCTGTGAAGTCCTCTGAATACATTCGGTGGAATCTTTTCCGCATCACAGACCCATTTGCACACATTCGGACATTATTAGTTCAAGTGTGCAGGAGCAGTTTAAGGCTTTGGATAGAGCTGTGTAAATACGGAACTGCCAAGTTTCTACAGACTCTAAGGCAGATCACTAGGATCCACACTCCGGGGCCTGCAAAGCCGTGGCAGTTTGGAGCACAGAGCACAGGGCTCTAGGACAGCCTTTTTCTGTCTCCACTGTCACTGCCTCTGGGAGGTCAGAGCAAGAACTCCTTCCCAAGGGAGCCCAGGTATGATGCCTACTGGTCTCTGCCCTGAACAAATTATTTGCACCCCCCCCCAAAAAACATGGGGAGTTAAACAAGGCTCAATCGGGAGCTTTGATTCTACAGCCTCCTTTCTCTGTGCTCACTCTCTGCCCTCGAGATTCTGCAACTTCTTCTCTACCGGGCGGCACAAATGGTCCAGACAGCGAGGCAGCTGGCACACAGTATTCATCTGCCCATCATCCCTTCCCAGTACAGCTCAAACCATCATGTGCAGAGGAGGAAACTGAGGCAGAGTAGTTAGATGGCTTTCATAGGTCAAAGAATTGGCTAGCGAGTAACAGCTGTGAGTCTAAACCAGGTATCCCTGACTCTGGCTAGCTTTCTGCAGCCCTGCAAAGTTAGTGCCGGTCGAGTGATGAGAAATGAAAAGCCACTTACCAATGACCACACTGGGGAGAGACAATGATACTGGTCCAACCACCTCCGCAGCAGCCCCCTGTTTCCTTCAGGGAAATCCACTGGCATGTTGGAACTCTCCGTTCTGTCTCCAGCCCTTCCAAGCATTGGCGTGGTCACTTCATTGCTCCACGCAGCCTCAGCTGTCGCCAAGGTCAGCAGAGAGTACATGAGACTCAAGATCTCTATCACAACATCACCTCAGCCCTCCCGCTTCACATATCCAGAATCCACACACAAGCTTCTTCCTCTGCAGGGTACGAGCTCATCCCTCAAGACTCTGCTTACCCACTTTACTTGGCTTCTGCCGGGAATCATCATCCAGCCCTCTACCTCGTGATTATCTCCTTATGCATGTCACTTCCCTGCCCACCCAGACTTGTCATTTAAAAAACAATGGTAAGCCAGATGTGACAGTACACATTGAAATCTAGCACTCAGGAGGCTGAGGCAGGGGGATCATGAATTGGAAGCCAGCTTAGGCTACATAGCAAGATCCTATCTTCAAAACAATGACTAAGATAAAATGAGCTATCTTCATTAGAATAATAAATGCTTATAATAGAACATAAAAAAAATCAAAAGCCAAAAAATAAGAGGAAAATTCCTATTTTTCTCCACTGAAATAATTCCACAGAGATTTCCATCTGGATCTTTTTTTTTTTTTCTGGATAAAATCTGGGGTGTTGCTGTTCATATATATTTTTAAAGTCTCCTTGTTGTTGGGTTCCTAGTATTCCTTGAGAGTGTACACACCATGGTGTTTTAAGTATGAATATATTCCCCATAAGGCCTACCTCAACCCCCCAGGAGGACCCCAATGAAGACTGTGAGTAATTGGGTTGTCTGGGGGTTAGAAAGAGGGTGGGTTATGTTTGGTGCGTGGTGTGCCTTAGCTACAGGGGGGCCATTAGGAGGCTGGAAAATTACACAGTGCTCATACCCAGCCCACGTCTGCCAGCAAAGGGCGCATACAACAAAACCTGGGAAATTACAGCTTCTGCAGTCTGAGCTGCTCAGACAGCAAAGTGCTCAGGGCCCGTGTGTTTAATAAGAACACTGGGAACAATGATGCAGCCACTCCTGGGCCTGAGAGGGAGCACAGGAGAAGAAAAGCTTTTCCAACAACGGTCCCTGCACAAGATCCCTGCACTTCAGGGCTCAGCGGCCAAGGAGCCGGGAAGTCGGGTCACAGCCTTGTTGAGGAGGCAGCTGAGAAGGGAAGTACCCCAGGTCCTGGCGATCCTCCTGTTTGCTATGGGGAGGATTCGTCTGGTGTTGATTCGTCCCGAGACACACGTGTGTGTAAAGAGGGGGCAGCAGCTGGAGAAGCCATTGCTTGCGTGCCTGTGTACCGGGTGTCCCTCTCTGTCCAGCATCCTCGGCACGGGCAGCAAAGCCAATGAGGCCAATAGAACAAGGTGGAAGTGGGGTTAGAGGGGCTGTCTCAGTCAATAATGTGCTTGTGGAGCAGACCTGTGGCCCTGAGTCCGATCCCCAGAATTCATGTGACTTCATGGCTGTGGGTACTTCAATCCTAGTGCTGCGGGGCAGAGACATGCAGATCCCCGGCTGGTCAGTCTCGTTGGATCAGAGAGTTGCAGGCAAGGGAGAGACGCTGCCTCCAGAACGCCGGCGTCCTGGTGCCTTGGGAGGCAGAATCTCCACCGTTACAGGAGCCACTTGAAAAGCTGGGGGAGTGACACCTCACATTAGGAATGCTTAGACCTCTGGAAGCAGGTGCAGTGGGCTGGAGGCAATGACCCACCCATCCAGATCCCAGGAGACCAATTCACCGGTGGCATCCCGGGTCTTGAGGCTTTGCCGATCCCACGTCTGTCCTTTCTACAAGCAAGAGTCAACAAGCACTTGTCTTGGGGTCACCCCTGTCACCTTCTGGGGTGGCCAGCCCAGTGACAACACCGGCTTCCGCTCTGAGAGTTCCAGACAGTACCACTAAAGCCTTGCAGAGGGTCTTAGCCACAGTGGGGTCTGCCCTCTATGCACCCCTTCTCTCAGTGACCCAGGACCCTGAGCCTCAGACTAAACATCTGACAGCAGGGTAGCAGCACCTGCCTCACTAGCTGCTGTGAGGAAGGTGAATAAAACACGTAATAAAACCATAACCTCCCACAGAAGCTTCAGTGAGGGAAAGGGCCAGGCCAGTGACTGGAGCTTTAAAAGAATGTTGCTGTCAGGCTGGAAAGCTGGCTCAGGGGTTAAGCCTTGCCTCAAAAGCAAAAAGACCCGACTGTGGATCGCTAGGTCCCCTGTAAAAATGCTAAAGTGATATGGTACTGGCCTGTAATACTATCCCGGGAAGGGGGAGCTGGGGAAATCCCAAAGCAAAGCAGGAAGAACAATCCAGGGTGATTCCTGACGCCACTCTTGAGCCTCCAGAGACCCACATTCAAGTGTCCTCTTACATACACACCTGCACGCATGTACACACACGCACGCATGCACGCAAAAAAAAAAAAATGTAACAGCCACATGTCAACATGTGGACAAACCTGTGTATTATTTTGTGTTTGTGTTTTATTGAGACAGGATCTCATGTAACCCAGGCTGGCCTTGAATTTGTCATGTACTTGAGGTTGACCTTGAACACATCTGATTCTCCCATCTCTACCTTCAGCATGCTGAGATTACAGGTGTGAGCTACCACACCATTTATGCAAAGCAGGCGACTAAATCCAGTGTTTTTATCATTCTTGTAAGCATTCTACCCACTGAGCTACAGCCCCAGCCCTGTTTATTCACCTAGAAGTGAAAATGGTGCTTCCATTAGCTGGTGCAGAAACCCGAAGCTTTGGCTTGTCAGTTCCTGCTTACGGCTCTGCCACACTGGACTTCCTGCACACTGGAAGGCAGTCGGCAGCTTGGGTGTCTATCCTTGAATCTCATACAATTCCTGCTGACCTCAAGAGTCACAATGTGCCAGTGATATTGCTGTTAAGACAACGTCTGTGCAATGTGACCAGGGCCCAGCAAAAACCTCTCGTAGGTACCCATAAACCCAAGCAGCCTACAGGACCCCAGAACAAGCATAGAGTCTCCAGAGCCCATCCAGGAGCCCCTACCTTCAGAGTTCCAGGAAGCAGATCCAGCCATAGATGGATGCCAGGTGTTCTGATGCACACCTGTAGTCCTAGCACTTGGGAGATGGATGACAGAGGATCGGGAATTAAAGGCTAGCCTTGGATGCAGACAAGAAGGGGAGGAGTGGCAGAAGCAATCCACAGTTTATCCAGGTATGAGTGGACTGATGAGGGTGGTTGGTTTTTGAAAGAGGTTCATGTGGCTCAGGCTGACTTTGAACTCATTTTGCAGCCTGAGACATGTACCGCCACATTCAGCAAAAGTGCTGCCACTCTGTTTACTGAGCAGTACTAAGCACTGGACATTACGGTGAGTCTGAGAGGAGGATTTGTTTGCAAAGGCACCTGTGCTCAGACTGTGCAGCTTCTTGCATTCTGAAGGTCTCCAGGAGACAGGATTGTGACCTGGGGTCTGGATCCAAAGTCAGGGCGAGGCGACCACATCAGAGCAAACCTAGAGGAGGAGGACTCGAAGATGGTGAGAACCCAGAGAGACCAGAGGCCTGAGGGAAACATCTGGCTGCTCCCATTCCCAGGAGAGGCTGTTTCTCTGGCTAGGAACATCCTCTGCTGTTAGTGAAATAAACAGAGGCCTGGCTTGCTGATCAGGGCCTGGGAATGAAGTTCTGCATCTGAGCTCCCCGCTGCCTGCTCGACTTGGGCATACTGGACCAGGCTGCCATGTGGGCTCCTGCATCAGGTGCTGCCAGCCTTGTGGGTCTGCTCTGCCGGGCCGATGGCACCAACAGCCCCCTAGCCAGAAAGTACCCGTTTCCTCAGCCACTGCCAAAGCTGAGGCGACGGTGCTGCCAAAGCACTGTGGGCTTGGTGTCTTCACAGGTCTCCCTTTGCTTAAAGAGACCTTATCTCTTCGCCTTTGAGAGATGTCTCTACCGTCTCTCCACGAAGACAGGAGAGGGATTAAATCCGAGAGACGGCGAGGACGCTGGTCCGTGGTTGCTATCTTCAGTTACCTCTCTGAACAGAGACAGCATTTGGAGATCCCATCAGAGGGTCACCAGGATCTCCTGAAGACCCTCGGGAAGGACCAGATGAACCCTCTCATCCCAGCCAGATGCTAAGCTCATCTCATGCCGGCGCACAGTAGGCTCTTCGTGACGTTAGGAAAGCTAGCGACAGGTCAGCCCACGGGTGAACAAGAGAGAGAGGACACTATTGCCCGTGAGCTGTATCTTCCGAAAGCCCTTGGATTATATTCGTTGACTGTCCACTCCGCGCCAAGCACTCTGCTGAGTACACAGATTGTCTCATCTTCTTGACAGGAAATTCTGCCTCCATCTGACAGATGAGGAAATTGAAGCTTGGTGCATAGCTGACAGTTTCAGCGAGGAACAAGGGCTGGCTGGACCCAACCTCTAACTCCCGGGCTGTGGACTGACTCTGTGCCTTAATGCATGAGCAACTTGCCCATCTCTGAGTTTCAGTAGTGAAGTGCTTACCAAGCGTGGGTGTTCCTGCCTCTCCAGGAAATACTTCGTGGGCCACTTGCTAACTGGGCTCGTTACACACCTTCTTGCAGCCCTGTGCAGTCCCCTAGGGAGGCTGCACCTCCTCCCATGCCCAGAGCAAGTCGCCAATCCCTGTTGTCATCTTTGTTTATTGTCTTGGTTGTTGGCTGAGGTTTTTGTTATTGTTTTGGTTTTGCTTGTTTTGTTTTCTTTTTTCCACTTTTTTGCTTGTACATTTGAGACAGGCTCTCTTGTACTGAGGATGGCCTTGAACTGGTTCTCCTGGACCTCCTGAAGTGTGATAGCATCACCTTAACTCAGGCTGTCTCTCTCTTAACCACCTGCCTCTTCTAGGTTACATGAGTTCATTCTCTACTGTTTTGTGGCTTGATTTTGGCTCCCTTAGCTCCTCCTGGTCACTGCCTTAGTCTGGATTATTCAGCCATACTCTCTTATATCTGTACCTTTGGAGCTGGTTCCCCACTCTGGTCTTCAACACAGCAGCTGAGGCATGTTGTATTTTTTACCTCCATATAAAATTTTAGCAGAGAAGCCTTGATTGACAGCATCTAAATATAACAAAATACTACTTGGTTCAATCCCTATCATAAGCGAAATAACTCCTCCATCGTGAACAAAAAGATCCTGGCTCAAGAAAGAAGAGACAGATGGGGACCACACCTGAGGAAGGTGGGTGTCCTGTAAGTCAGGTTGTTTCCCATGGAATCAATTTCCTCTTCTGTCAAGTGGGGACAAAAATGACATTGTCTTTACTGGGTTATAGTGATAGTTAAATCAGATAAGATGGAAAATTTTGCTCCACACTGTCCTGAACTAGTAAAAGTGTTAACGTCTGGCTGGGAAGACAGCTTGGGCTGTAAAGCATGAGCGCCTGATTTGATCCCAGCACCCACATGAAAAGCCTGGCGGAGGGGTGCATGCCTGTAATCCAGGTGCTGGGGAGGCGAAGACAGGAGAATCCCTGGAGCTTGCTGACCACCCGAGCTAGATGAAATCAGAAAGTCCCAGGGCCCAGTGACAGATCTTGTCTCCCACCAGCAATAAAAAGATGGATGGTTTACAAGGAACACCACCAGGGGCCGACCAGTTGTCCTTACACGTGTGCATGTGCACACACACACATTCTGATTATTGCCTTCTCAAGTTGCATGAGATTCTGCTGAAAGAAGTTATCATATGTGTTCAGTGTCCACTGTTGCTTGAAAACTACCCTTTGTATATTTCTTTTTAATCTTGTGGGTGTAGATGTGTGCTTGTGTATTTATGTGTGGGTACATGCTTGCCACTGTGTGTGTGTGTGTGTGTGTGTGTGTGTGTGTGTAGGTCAAAGACAACTTGCAAGAGTCAGTTCTCTCCTTTCCACCAGGTGGACTTTGGGGATTGAACTCAGATTGTCAGACTTGATGGCAAGCGCCTTTACCCACTGAGCCGTCTTGAAAACCTGTCTTTTTGTAAAGTCACTGGCTTCTCTGTTTCTCCTTCATGCTCCCGTCTTTGAGAGAGACAGTTTTTCTCAATCCCTGACCATTTGTCATCACCTGGGAGTATGCAAGGGATTCGCCGGCTGATCTCTTTGGCTGGTGTTTTCTTCCTTTTCCCCTCGTTCTCTCTCCTTGGTCTCTAGCCTCCCATCTTGGGGTCCTTGCTGACAGGCCTAGAACATTCTTATCCAGATGTCACTGCCTTAATGAGGCCTGCCCAGCCCCATCCCACTTAATACCAGACCACCTTCCCTGCCACCCTTCGGCATGGCCCCCCCAGCTCCTCCTGCTGGGGTTTATCCTCCGTCCTCTGCACAATCCTGTGGGCTGTCATGCCACCTGACTTGCATCTCGTTTACAGTTTATTACCCATCTCCCAGGCTGCGCTCTAAGTTGCACATGGTAGAGAGCTTTGCTTCTATCACTGATGACTCTCAAGGGCCTGGAACACAGTAGGTCCCCAGTAAGTGTTTGGTAAGTGAATGACTTCTTCCTTCTCGATGCTGAGATTTCCAGAGGTCTTCATTCTCCCTGGGAAGGTTTATCTACAGGACCCTTGAATCCTCAGCCCACCACAGACTTCCCAGACCCTGTCCCATGACCGCCCCTGCTTGGCTAAGGCAACCTCACTACCCAGCCCCAGCAGCACCTCCTCCAGAAAACCCTCCTGCCTTGTCTTGCTCGCCCTGTGTCCCTCAGCATCTCCCTTGCTGTCATTTCCTCAGGGAATCAAGATCATGTCTCCAGGTCATGTTACTAACTTTTACTTACGAACTTTAAAAAACAGCAGTGCTAGAATGGAACTTATAATCTCAAAAGTAAGAACCAGGGATGGAGATGCAGCCCAATGGCAGAGCACTTGCCTAGTACACACGAAACCCTGGGGTTGATCTTCTCGCCCTGCAAAAACGAGAAAGAGGAACTACCCCATTTGCATCCAGAAGTACGAAATACCTATAAAAACATACAGAACAAACTTAAAATGAAATCATGTCATCACCACCTCTGTGCTCCCCATACAAAGTGCAGTGCATGGATGCACACACGCGCATAGCCTCTTACCAAAAACAACGACGAGCATCTGGTAGGCCGCCGAGAACAGACACAGACAAAGGCAGCTCCTTGAGGGCCTGGAGCCACCTGGCGCATGCAGCACTGCTGCCCTGTTCTTTTGTGCAACACGCAGTAACACACAACACCTGCGTCAACAAGGACGCTTTATTACAGTGATGGAAAAGAGTTGTAAACACAGCTCCTCACCCCGGGAACAAATCCAAACATGAACCAAAAGAACAGCCAAACCACAGACCAAAAGAGTATCCTCAAGCAACAACGGTGACCCCATCTAGTGCATTGTAGTGACGAGCAGTGCTCTGTGGTTCTTACCGGCCAGCTAAGAGTAACCAAGGCACCCATCATAGACTTACCCCCTACCTAGCAGCATCTAGTCCAGAGCACAGCCTGCTTCTTCAAGTCCTCGCCTAAGCGCAGACTGGATCATTAATCCATTTGGATACCCTCTCTGAGAGACGCTTCCCACGGAACATGGTGAGCCCTACAGGTGTGCATTCCTGGTGTCTCTGACTGAGGGACGTGGGCAGTGTTATTCACCACGCGTTCCTCCCCTGCCTCCCTGCCTCAAAAATACAGCACGCTTTATGTTGGTCAAGAGACGCTTGACAACCACATTTAAGGAATAAAACTCAATCCAAGCAGGAAGCCACAATTCTGGAACAGCATCTACCGGTGACGGACATAGTTAGTTCTTGCAGGGATGTCAAAGCCATTCCCTCGGAAAGGAAATCTGGGGAATGGGTGCATCTTCACTGGGAGGGCAACAGAGAGAAACACAGAAGGCTAACTAATACTTTGGGAGAATAGTCAGTAACAGAACAGTCCCAGGCTGCATGTTGACTAACAGCCTGAAAGACCCGAGACGGATGCTGGGAGAAGACGTGATTCACAAGGCAAAGAAAGCAGGAGGTCAGTCGTCGATTACAGAGGGTCAGGAGCTCAGACATCTCAAGCCAGATAGTGAGAGGGCAGGACTGTGTCTCTGTGGCGTCAGAGAGGCCACAGCAAGCCTCCCAGCCCGGTACGGTGAGCGCATATTCAGAGCAAAGTCACAGCAGTGTTTTCCCAAGGCTGGCCGAGCCTCCCGAGCCGTGCACAGAGCCTTGGGTGCGGATTCCCTGCCCTCTGTGTTGCTCTTGTTCTTTCGCACCTGCTCCTTCCCCGAGTCTGTGTAGTGACTCTAGCGAGGGCACCTCTAAAGTCAAGCAGTGTGCCCTGCCTGGGGTAGGGCCAAGTCCACTCGCTCCACCACTCACTTCCTGTGCACCAGAGTAGAATGTGTGGTTCGGACCAACCCAGCCTTGACCCTCAGCCTCGGCCCGGGGCCATGGTCCCAGCCCTCTGACCCTCCTACAGACCCTCACAGAGGCCTTGGTACTAAGGTGCTGTGGTAGCCACTTTGGCACCTGCCTTGGCCTGTCTGCTAGCCTCCGGGGCATGTCTCCATGGCCTCTCCTGAGTAGCTTTAAACTACAGGTCTGTCTCATTGGGCCTTCTGGTCCATACTTCTCTGAAACAGTCAAAAGGCTCTGTAGGAGGAGGTGATGGGTGGGGTGTGCAACGCCTCAGTCAAAAAGACCAGGGCTGGCCTCTGCGTTTGCAAGTCGTTCTGGAAGGCTTGGCGGCTGGGCTGCCAGGCCAGGCTCCGGCCCTCCCCTGCATACCATGCCTCCTCAGCCTGTGTGCAGGGTGGGGATGAACTCAGACAAGGTGAACTATCCACTGTTGCCAGGGCTCCAGTGTGCGCTAAGCACCCGCCCCTCCGTGGGGGAGGATTTGAGGTTTGGTGGGATTGAACTGACATTGACTGAGATGCAACAGGGTTTAGAAGACCTGCCTTCTCCCCTCTGCCCCTCTGCCCCTCCGCCTCTCTTGGAAGCTGGGGAAGCCTGGCGTCAGTCCCGAGCATGACTGCAGCTGCCCACTCCAGCCCCTTGGGCACCTGATGTAGAAGAAGAAGGGGCAGGGTGGGTGGGCAGGGGGCTTCCAAATCCTGCTCTTCTGCTTGGCCAGGCTTCTACCTGAACCAAGGCTGGATTCTGGTTTCTTCCTAAAGTCTTGGGCTGAGGTTAGGGTTCTGCTTTTATTAGAGCCCAAGGGGAGTTGAGGGGGGCAAATAGACAGGGCGGTGATCTCATCCCTGAAAGGGATTAGTCATCAGAGAGACAGGGACAGAGCTGGCGCCTGACTCTATGTAAATGAGTCATATCCCCCCCACCCCAGTTCTAGGGACCTGCACTTGACAGCTGCTCCCCAGGAGAGACTGTCCCAGGAGCCGCCCAGAGGCAGGAGTAGTTAACCGGCTTTTAATACCTCGTTTTGCTGAATGATTTCTGGTAAGGAAGGAAGTGCTCCATTCCAGCGATGAGGTGCATGGTGGGGGCTGTGCGGGGCCCAGAGCTCCGGGGAGCGCTTGTCTTTGCCCCGGGCTATCAAAGCTTTCTGCTGTTGGAAAGCTCCGGCTGGGTGTGACCCAGCAGGAGGAGGCTCCCTCAAATACACAAGGTCCTGGGTCCCATCCCCCCCACCATGGAAGAACAATTTCTGCCTGAACCAAAGGTTCAGTTGTGCTTTCCGAGTTCCCCCATCTCCCAGTCACCACCACGCCATCTCCCCAGGCTGCCACCATTTTTGAACAAAGTAAATTATCCCAGAGGCCCCGAAGGACAAGCTAGGCTGACAGGACAACAGGGGAGGGGACACTAGCTATGGATCTGACTGGGCATCAGCGTGAAAGGGATGTCCTGTCCAGCCCGCTGTGGAAAAGAGTGAAACCAAACACTCCTGCCCCCCCCACAAGCTGGGGATTAGAAAAGCCAATGCTGAGCTGGACAGATGGCTCAGGGGTTAAGACTCTGCCTCACAAGCAGAAGGTCCTGAGTTCTGATTCCAGGTCCATATAAAAAATGCTAGGCAGAAACGGTAGCAGCCTGCTGTACTTCCAGTCCTGGTGGGCGGAGCGTGGGAAATCCCAGAGCAAAGCAAGAAGGATGTAGAAACAATCCACAATAATTCCCAAAGTCACCCTTGGTCCTCCATAGAAACACATGTGCCCTCACACACACACACACACACACACACACACACACACACACACACACAGAATGAAGGAAGGAAGGAAGGAAGGAAGGAAAAAAGAAAAGCCAAAGTCTACTTCTAGCTAGACTTCTAGAGTAGAGCTGGAGGTAAGGACATAGGTGGAGAAACTGAGGCCCAGTAAGGTTAAAAAATACAAATTGGGGGCTGGAGAGGTGACTCAGGGGTTACGCCTCTGCCTTGCAGGCGGAAGGTCCTGAGTTCGGATCCCAGATCCCACGTATAGACGCCAGGCGGAAGCGGGGGCGGCCTGCGCTTCTGGTCCTGGTAGGGCGGAGCCTGTGAATCCCGGGGCAGAAGGAGGTGGAGGCGTCCATGGTGGTTCCCGAATTCATGCGCGCACACATACATACGGACACACGCACAATTGAATAAATAATAAAAAAAAAGTTTAAAAAAAATTAAAAAAAAAAATACAAATTGGTGACAGAACCAGGCTCCATTCACACACAGGGCTTTCCTGTCCCTAAACCTGCCTAGTGTTTTGATCCACAGATTCCCCTGAGGCACTTCAGCTGTGACATAAGGGCCAGGCCTGGTTCATGGCGTTTCCTCTTCCTAGGCACCATGGGAGTCAGTCCTCACAACCACACTGACAGATATAAACTAAACAGTAGAGAGAAGCCATATATCCAAAACCCCTTACTGTGGGAGACGTAAACAAATGTCTGCCCCCTCCTTAGAAGGCCCCAATGACTAAAAAGTATGATTCCACTAAAGTTCACCCTAGGGAACCAATAAGTTTATTGGACTTCCTTCCAGGGAACACCAAGCAGACACACAGGAAGTCCCACCCTATTCCCATAACTGTATAGATGGAATCCACACCATCAACCCTCCCCAGCCTGCCTACTCAACTGCACACAAATGGCTGGCAGATCACAAGAAAGTGGCCAGAACTTGATGATGAAGGTCCCGTAACCTCCCACGTCCTCCCGTGAGGGACCATCTTCTACCATATGCGTCCCGATAGCTCTGCTCACAACACAGTCCCTGAGCTCAGCAGCTCGAAAATGGCAGCCACTGACTTTCTCTTCTAAGGCTTCCAGAACTTTCCAGTTCCTAGAAAGCAGAGCTGGGAGGCATTCGCTCCCACAAAGCTGTGACGCTGACAGACTCTTCCCCCGACATTCTTTCCTTCCTGCCACAAGACCCCCTTGCGCTCCCACGGCTGCATGCAAGGCTGAACTGCACACATGACCCGGGCTGTGCACGGCTCTTCCAGGAGAGGCAGGCCTGTCTCAGCTCCAGCCCTCAGCTCCCTGGCTCGCGAAATCCCCACCTGTGACTAAGCGCAAACACCTTCCTCCGCTGGTCTTTCCCAGTCACTGAAGCAGAAGGATCTCAGCCTAAGCCGCTGCGGATACACCTGGGGACAGGGACTGTCTTATGTCCCCCAGGTGATTCTGACACGTGACTTGAGTCACATATTTCAGTACTTCACTCAAGCTCTTTTCCTCTAGCTACACACACCAGCTATCACTTGCTCGCCCCATGATCTTGGGCAAGTTATTAACCTCGCCATCTTTATCTGTTGAATTAACTCCGTCTACAGGTTTCACAAATGGAAAGGATAGTAATTCTCGCCGCTGTTCATCCACTCTAAGGCCCCATTCACTCCAAATGCTCCAGCATTGTATGAACCGTGAAGAATTTCAAATGCTGCCAAATAAACCACGTCAGATCATTGATTGCCAGAGGCATCGTGTTGAGACCTGTTAAAATACAGAGAGGGAAAGAAAGCTGTGACTTAGAATCAGTGAAACCCAGCGGGCGCCTCAGTAGTACTGCAAGGATTAAATGAATTGATATGTGTGAAGCACTTGGCACAGTGCCCCAAAGAGTGAAGTCCGGTGGATGCCAGCTGTCCTCTGCCCTCCACCGCTCCATCCTCCATCGATGCTCCGGTGACCTTTCCCAGATCTTTCAGCACCAGCTCTCCCAAAGGGTCCAGGCTTCTCAGGCTTGTCAGTGCCCCTCCCCCACACTCCCAGAAGAGTGACAAAGGTCAGGCTGACATGTCGTAGTGATGAGGCGCCAGGTCTGGGGCTTGTGGCCCAGAGGAACATCTCAAGTAGCCAGTTCTTCATGGAGTATGGCCAAGGGCCTCCTGTCCTCTGCCAGAGAATCTCTACTTCTGAGCACGGCCCGCCCCACCTTGTTTTCTCTTTTCTGTCCAAAGAGTTGACCTTAGACAAGAGCCAACCTGGTATGAACCTTAGGGGTTCCTTTATGGGGGGGTAGGGAGAGTATGTGCGTGCCCGTGTGTACACACAGATGCCAGAGAAAGACAACAGTGTCTTTCCCTCTTTCTCTTCCACTCACTCTTTTGAAACAGAGTCCGTCATTGAACCTGGAGCTAAACCAATGCCCAACAGGCCCCAAAACGATCCTCCTGTCTCCACCCTTCAATTCCCAGTGCTAGTTATAAGCAAATGACACTACACCTATTTTTTTTTTTTTTTTTTTTTTTTATTGTGGAGCCTGAGAATCTCAACTCAGATCCTCATGCTTCTACAACAGGCTCTCTTGGTCCTGGGCCATCTCCTCAGGCCCCAATCTTGGGGTTCTTGGGGATTAAAGGACACTCTTCATCCCCATTTAGTTAGGAAAAGTCACATGAAACTCGGTGTGGTGATGTACGCCCTAGGGTCTCAGCACTCAGGACGCTGAGGCAGGAGAACTGCTGCGAGCGTGAGGCAAGCCCGGGTCACACAGCGAGTCTTAAAAGTGCAGCATAATACAACGAAGCGTGCACAACGATTACACAAGACAGGGATTTTAGCAAAGGCTTCTCTGGGACAAGCGGGACCGTGAATTGTTGGATTTCCGAGCCTAGCAAATGGAAATACAGGACATACAGTTAAGTGTCAACTTTAGATAAGGAATCATCTTTTAGTCGAAATCTATCTGCAACATAAATTCAGATAACTATCTGCAGCTGGACAGATTCCAAGTGGCGCGGCCCTCCAAGGCCTTATTGTGTATTAATCACTTTAGTCCATCACATGAGCTTCACGTGGGGATATTTGTTAAAATGCAGATTACTGGGCACCGTATAAAACCCCTGGAGTGGGGCCTGCTCAGAAACCTGCACTGTAACCCTACAGCCCAGCTGCTTAGACTAGCCCTGGTTTCTACACTGTCCCGGGGTAATTATTACTAGTGCTACTTTTAGCCTCAAAAGAATGTCAGATCGGACTATAAATTATACTCCCACCCCGAGCCGACAGTGTAGTACCCGGAGGCGGAGGTTCCAGAGGGTAATAAACTGAGGTCTCCCATCTGTCTGGCACAGTGGAAAGGGCGCCGGCTGCAGGGCGCCGCGGCTTCTTCTTAATACAAATTCATGCAGCCAGCACCTCCACCCTCCCCGATGACTTCCTGTGTTGTTGGGGATAGTCATGCCTGCCTCACAAGGTGGCTGGGGACAGGATGGGAAGAGTGTCCGCCCAGTGGTGGGCGATGCACGCCAGCCCTGGCCTCCCCATCCCACCCCCAGGCTGTGAACTCCCAAGGCCCTGTCAGCAGGGCCCCATTGGCGAAGGCGGCACCAGACAGGCTGTGGGAACGCGATTCGCAGCTTTTATCAGAGCGACATAATAAAACCCCCAAGAGTCTGCTCTGTGCAGACTGGGATGGAGGATCAATTGTGGCATAAACAAAACAGCCGGCTTGGTGTGAAGCTGGGGACAGAGGGGTGGGGAGGGGGGATTCTCCCACGTGGCCAGGTCTGCTGTCTTCTTTGGCAGTACTCTGAAGTCTTCTTCCAGAGTGAGCATGGATCCCCACAAACTGCCGGGATGTGAGGGGCTGCTCTCTCATGTAGGGAAGCAATGGCTAGGTCTGCCTGCCGGGCATTGTGGGACGAGAGACTGCCCAGCCAGTCACACATGCAGCATCTTTCGGAGTCTGTGGTCACCATGTGCCCACGTCACGGTGCTGAGTGCGAGCAGAACCAGTGTCCCCAGCAGACTCCAGGACACGGTCTGGCCCAACTCTGTGTAGGGACAGAAGGAAAGAGCTGTGCTGTCTCAGAGGCAAGGATGCCCAGCTCAGTTCTAGTAAATGTGTGCCGAAGGCTGGTATTCATGGCTGCTTATCTACTACCGGCTCACCTTGCTGAGGCCTTAGTTTTTTGTTTTTTTGTTTTTTGTTTTTTTTGTTTTTTAACATTGAAACCTAATTCTTAGGAAGCCAGTTTGGAATTAACATGGCCCTCTGGGGAGGGAGATGTAGTCTATACCTGTCATCCAAACACACAGAAGATAGAGAACATAAGGAGAACTGTCCCTCCCCTCCCCCGGGGGTAGGGGTGGGAGTGGGAGGAGCAACGCAAAGTGAAACTGTGTCAACTGAATGCAGCCTAGACTTAGAATTGGAAACATGAATTTACCATTTGGGTAGTTCTCATTTTTCTAGAAACCCTTGGGAGGGGGATAAAATCATTTCTGCATTTATTCACATAAGGAATTTTGTGTTATGCAAAGAAGAGACCATTTGGCTGAAGCAGAAAGGTCTGGGCCCCATTAAGATGTTCATTTCACAAATCTAGATCCAGTTTTCTCACACTTTGAGGAGCTCCACGGGCCTGTGATCATGGGGTACTGATGAGTGTCACCCACTTTTGAGGTCCAGTTACGTCTTTGGTGTCTCAACTGTGGGGGGGCTGTGGAGGCCGGCCTTCTTGTTCTGGCCGAGGTCCTGCCGCAGCCCCTCTAGCAGCTGGTTCAGGAGGGTCAGGCTGCTGTCTCTCTGCGGCCCGGGCAGGGGAGGGAGGCAGTTGCCTTTGTATTCGATCACTGCCATCTTGGCTCGGTCCTGCGCATTCCGGTTTGGGATTTGCAGCATTCTCGTGTAGCCCCCATTCTGACCTTGGAATCGAGGCGCCAGGACCTTAAACAGCTTTGGGATCAAGTCCTTCTCCGTGAGCCAGAAGTCGGCCACGCGCATGGCGCGCTCGTTGGCGTCGCCCAGCTTGCCGTAGTGGATGAGCTTCTCCGCGAAGTCCCTCATCTCGTCCACGCGCACCCATGACGCCTCGATGCGTTCGTGGCGCACCAGGCCGGTGAGCAAGTTCCGCAACAGGTGGATGCGGGACTCGGGGCCGAGGCCCAGGGGGCCGTGAGAGATGGCGGCGGCGCTGAGGCCTTAGCTTAAGAGCACATTTCTTGGGGGTTTCAGCCATCCAGGCAGAAAACACATTGTTATACTAAACCCACATGCAAAGGAGGGGCTCGGGCAGAAGCCAGAAGCCCAAGCACAGGTGTTTAGACTCGCCCGCTCTTTCCCAAAGGTGGGAAAGATGGCCTTGGCCCCTTTGCCACTGGAAATATATAAGACCGGGTGGGCCTATGGGGTCCCCAAGGACAGGTGAATACCCTGCCTGTGGTCAGCCAAACGGTCAGAAACATCACAGTCACCTCTGTTTCAACTGCCCGCTGTCCCCAAAGCCTGGGTCAGCAGCTCTCATCTAAATGGCGGCTCGTCTTCCACAAGATAAAGGAAGATGAGTTCACTTTGGTGGGAGCCTTTTAAAGAGGGGGCAGCAGCACCTTTCCCTCCCTTCCCTCCCTCCCCCCAGGCCTGGGTGCCAGCACAATCAGGGATGGATGGAGCCACAGAGGGCCCGGGAACAAGCATCACAACTCTTAGGGTCACTACTCTACAAGGTGGTTTTCTAAGAGCATGATGGTCGTTGTGCTGCTCTCAGGGGAGGAGCTGGTGTGGGGGGCGTGGATGTTAGAGGCCAACATGCTTCAGTCTTGGCTCCGTTTCCAGATGTGAGGACCTGACTCCTGCTTCTCCTTCTCTGCACACTGTCTGTCATCTGTGAGCACAGACATGAAGTGAGCCACGCGTGCCAGGCTGGCACAGTGTTCGGAGCAAATGCCCGAGGAGACCGTTTGTCAAATGAGCCTACACAGAGGGCAGCTTGGTCTTTCTTCATCTGTTGTCATTGAGAACTTCCTTTTGCACCCCTTAACATAGATGCCAGATTTTCCATTTTTTTAAGGACCAGTTTTGAGCTTGACACTTTCTCAGATATTAAATCCAACTTTCAAGTTCACTTATAAATCAAAGCTTAGTCTCTTCCTCCAGCTCTGGTTTGTCCTGTAGCTCAGGGGCTTGAATGAGGGGAGAGCATGGTAGTTCTCATGGCACTGAGACCTTACCATCCTCCCTTGCTCTTGCTGATGGGGCTGCACTGCCTTCTGTAAGGTCAGGAAAACCCTCACATGTCCTTTGCAAATCCCACGCTGTCCCATTCCCTGAGCGGGTACTCCCACTCATTCTTCTCTCCTGTGGTCACCTGTCATAGCCAGACCCTCCAGTCTCTCTTGCTAGGGCCTCCTGTGTCAGCGCCCTCGGACAGATGTCTTCCTTCCAGAGTCCTCTTGACCACTGTCACCCTCATGCACTTTATGGCCACAATGCCTATGTCTGTCACAATAACAAAATATTGAAGATAATCAACTTATAAGAAGAAAGTAATAAGAGTTTTAGAGGCTGAAGCCCATGATCTTTAGGCCACTTCTTTGGACCTGTGGTGACGCAGCACATTATGGAGGAAGGGCGTGGTGGACACTAACCTCGCACCAAAGGGCCTGGCCTGCAAGTCTGCTGTGGACAAGGCCCTAGGTTCAATCCCAGCTCCAACCCACCGACCAACAAATGCTCACTTCATAGCCAAAAAGAATTATAAAAAAAAAAAAAAAAAAAAAGGAAAGGGTCAAGGGGTCAGAGTCCCATAATATCCTTGTAAGGGCATGTCCCAAATAGCCTAAAGACCTCCAAGTAAGGAGTTCCAACCTCATCCCCAATAGTCCAACAGTGCAACCCTGGAGAATGAACTTTCAATGAATAGGCTTTTTAACGGGATATTCAAGATCCACATTAACCAGGCATGGTGCTACATGGGAAGTGGAGGCGAGAGGATTAGAAGTTCAATGTCATCCTCATATACTTAGTAAATTCGAGGCTAGCCTGGACCACAAGAGACCCTTACACACACACTCTAAGGGAGGCATAGTGCCGCCTGTTGTCTCATCTACGGGGAGACTGAGGCAGGAGCATACAGCTTGCTTCCTCGGGAGTTTGAGACTAGCCAGAGCAGCACAGCATCTCAAAATAAAAGATCCAAAATACAGTATTCTGGAAGTAAAGATTATTCCCATCCCTGCCGGTTTCCTCCCTGCCCGTGTGGGTGACCCACCCAGACCGCTGGGGAGCACTACCTCAGACTCTGGGGACACTTGCTGTCTTGGAATCCTTCCCACATCCTATTCATACATGTAGGCACACATGGTGTCTTCAGTTCAACCCATACCCTGATGAAGGCTTTGCTGCCTGCTGTCCTCTTGCTGAAAGTCAAGGTTCTCGTGACAGCTCACGGTACTATCGTGTAGCCTGGGAGGAGATGAAGGGGCCTGCACACTCCCACTGCCGTGATAACTCCTACCTTACACCACCTTCCACCAAACCCTGTATAGCTTTTTGGATAGCTGGGTGGAGTGAGGAGGTTGCTAGCTGCAAAGCTTGTTTTGCCTATTTAGCAAGTCTAGTCTGGATGTGTCTAGGGCTTGCTTCCCTGTAGGATCAGAAGCTCAGGGTGGCCCAGACACAATGCTGCCTTTAATGTCAACGCTCTGGAGAGGGGTCCAGGCACATGAGGAGTTCACAGGACAGCTTGGCTGCACAGTAAGTTTGAGACTAGCCTGGACTACATGAGACCTGGTCTCAAAGAGAAAAGGGGGGTGTGGGGAGGCGGATGAGGAGACTACCACAAATTGTTTTCAGTTTTGAGATTTTTAACTAGAAATCCTAAAGAATGGGAAAATCCAATTCAGCATTCTCTTCACTATGCTAATAATTTTTCCCAGGCTTAGAATTTTCTGTTTCTTTAGGAATGTCACAAAGGGATCTCTGCACTAGAGGTGTTGTTTTCTAAGTACAAGCAGTGCATATATACTGGTCGAAGCACCAGACTTGAAGCGGCCTGTCCCCAGACGAGGTCAGGCTCTCTCTGTTCCTCTGTACAAGGAGGGGAAGGTCAAAATTAAAGTACCTCAGGTGGGAGGCAGCTTGAGGGTAGGGCACTTGCCAACCTTGCTCCAGGCCTGGGTTTAACCTTCAGCAGTGCAAAAACAAAAATAATGAAGATGCTTTAGTAGTTTAAAATGTTTAAGTTTTTCTTGTCATAAAAGTACAAGAAAGGGCTGAAGAGATGGCTCAGGAATTAAGACTCTGCCTCCCAAGCAGAAGTTCCTGAGTTTGGATCCCAGGTCACACAAACACCAGGCAGAAATGGTGGTGGCCTGCACTTCTGATCCTGGTGGGTGGAGCCTGGAAAATTCCAGAGTGAAGTAAAAAGGAGGTAGAAGCAATCCAGGATGATTCCAAAGTCACCCTTGGTCCTCCACAGGGACGCATAGTGCCCTATCTCTCTCTCTCTCTCTCTCTCTCTCTCTCTCTCTCTCTCTCTCTCACACACACACACACACACACACACGCAAATAAAATAATTTAAAAGTACAAGAAAACTCTCAAAGCACATTGTAACACATCTTATACAGATAGCACTCATGTGATATTTTCAGGTGCCTTCCACCCAACTACATATATTGTCAAATAGATGCAGGCTGATTTATAAAACCAAGAACTTGAGTTAGGCTTTAAAAGTGTCACAAACAAACAATAAACAAAAATGTCACAAAATCCTTCCTTTAATTTTCTGAGTAAGCCACTAATTTTGGTTGTTGTTCTTGTTATTTGCTTGTTTCTTTTGTGAGCAAATTCTGAATTTGGCAATCTAACCGATCTTTCTCTGTGAGTAATATAGAAAAACTTGCATGAACTTGAGTCATTAAGCATAAGATGGACTGGCCAGGCAATTGGCATATCCTCTAGGGAATCAAGAAAATGATTAGCATATAGACTTTAGGAATTTTCTCTGCAAGTATTTTAAGAAATATCTTTTTCTGGCTTGTGGGATACTTTTCCTGGAGAGATGCCACACAAACGTCTAGCCACAACAGATGTAGACGCAACAACAGATCAAAGCATGATTACACCAAGGTCTAACCTGGTGAACGGTGAGTTTATTGGGGAGTTACTTACGGGAGTTGGGGGTGAGGATTATTTACAGGAGCAGGGATGACTCAAAGGCAGCTACATCAACAGAAAGCCCACCCAGCATGGAAAACTTCAACCCTGCAAGTCTCCTCCAGAACACTTGACAAGCCAGGGAGTCCCCACCCCCCAGGAGGTATTCGTTGCTCTCTTTACCTTCAGGAACTTCCCTACTATCAAGTCGTTAAGTGGAAAGTTCCCTATCACTGCACAATATCCTCTTTCAGTTAGACTGGGGATAGCATCCAAGATGGCACCTAGAGGACAAATGAAATATAACAGGGAGGTAGTAAGCAAACTGGCGTTAAGGCTGGGACTACCTTACTGACAGTATGCAGGGTACCCTTTGCCTTTGGGCATTAAGGAAGTGGGAATCCTCTGAAGTTTTGCTGCCACTGGTGTTCAAAGGTGATATGGTGCTGCTTGGGCAGCGAATAGCTTCAAGCAACAGGTGAATAATCCCATCAAGAGGTTAATAAGCCCTCCCCACCCACCAGCACCACCAGAGACAGGCAACTTGGGCTACAACAGGCAGAGAGCTGAGGCTGGAGAGGCTGAGCTGCCCCTGTGTGCTAACCATTGTGAACACATTGGCCGAAAGGCCAGGCCTGATCCAAAAATCCATTGGTAAAGACAGCTTTAAGGCCCGCTATTGAACAAGTGGGCTAACTTCATTATAACGGTCTGAGCAATAAGCAACTGCCAAGGCATAAGGGAAACCTTCCAGGGCAAAATCCTAGCCATGCCCAGCAGAAAAGGATCCAGTTGAGGACAAATCTTTACCTAGGCCACAGTGTTTGTAAATGTGACTGGTGATGGCCCCTGGAAAGAGGGGGAGCTGAAGCCCCGTGACAGATGTCCACACTCACACAGTGAAGACCGTGGGCGGGTGGATGCATCCCCCAACAACTCTACAATCCTTCTGCCAGCCTCGTAAATGAACCAGAGATTCGCGATTTCCCTTTCTTGCTCCCTAAGCGAGCAGTCCCGATTAGCATGAAGCTCTTTTGGACGCTGTCTGCCCAGGTGGCACAATGAATTTTAGTTGGAACAGGTGTCATTCATTGGCTTTGGAAGCATCTTAGTGGTTTGCACCTGTATCTGCTTTGTTCATCTTTTGGAGTCCCTGCTACTGACTATCTGTCCTGCCATGTTGTTCATCTATCCCTAAGGGAAAGGGCAAGCCTCCGCTATGAGTGTAAGCATTGTCCAAATCAGGAGCAACCAAGGAAGGAAATCCCAAGCTACTAGCTCTCCTCCGCCTGACTGGAGTCTCTCGGGACAGGAGCCAAGCAGGCACCTGCACTCGCTAGCCACACTGCACACGCACACGCACACGCCCGCGTCCGGTGGTAACCACTTGTCCTAGCTGACCCTGGCTGTGTCTCCACAGGTTTCGGCATGACCACCCCAGCGACAGTGGGCGGAAAGGCCTTCCTCATCGCCTACGGGCTGTTCGGCTGCGCGGGCACCATCCTGTTCTTCAACCTCTTCCTGGAGCGCATCATCTCGCTGCTGGCCTTCATCATGCGCGCGTGCCGGGAGCGCCAGCTGCGCCGCAGCGGCCTGCTGCCCGCCACCTTCCGCCGCGGCTCGGCGCTGTCCGAGGCCGACAGCCTGGCGGGCTGGAAGCCCTCGGTGTACCACGTGCTGCTCATCCTGGGCCTGTTCGCCGTGCTGCTGTCGTGCTGCGCCTCGGCCATGTACACCAGCGTGGAGGGCTGGGACTACGTGGACTCGCTGTACTTCTGCTTCGTCACCTTCAGCACCATCGGCTTCGGGGACCTGGTGAGCAGCCAGCACGCCGCCTACCGGAACCAGGGGCTCTACCGCCTGGGCAACTTCCTCTTCATCCTGCTCGGCGTGTGCTGCATCTACTCGCTCTTCAACGTCATCTCCATCCTCATCAAGCAGGTGCTCAACTGGATGCTGCGCAAGCTGAGCTGCCGCTGCTGCACGCGCTGCTGCCCGGCGCCCGGCGCGCCCCTGGCCCGGCGCAACGCCATCACCCCGGGCTCCCGGCTGCGCCGCCGCCTGGCCGCGCTGGGCGCCGACCCCACGACCCGCGACAGCGACGCCGAGGGTCGCCGCCTGTCCGGCGAGCTCATCTCCATGCGCGACCTCACGGCGTCCAACAAGGTGTCGCTGGCGCTGCTGCAGAAGCAGCTGTCCGAGACGGCCAACGGCTACCCGCGCAGCGTGTGCGTCAACACACGCCAGAACGGCTTCTCGGGCGGCGTGGGCGCGCTGGGCATCATGAACAACCGGCTGGCCGAGACCAGCGCCTCCAGGTAGACCGCCTGCCCGCCCCAGCGCCGTGGACCCTCCGCAGGCTGCGCGCCCCGGGCGGGTTTGCTTCACTTCTCTCCAAGCTGGCACTTTCTTAATCTTTATCCAATAAAATGAAACCAAAAACGACAACAACAACACAAAATTTTTTTAAAGAAATACTGTTTGGCCAGGCCTGATGCTACCAAGGGCAGGTTTGGGGCAAGCCTGTATATCTTGGGATGAGTCCCGTCTTGGAGAACCGTGGCCCCCAACAGATTTTCCTCCAGAGAGGAGAAAAAGTGGTACCTCAACCTCCCAATTCCCCAAAGCCCAATGCATACCACGGCCCTTCCTGCGCTTTGGAGACGGGCACTAAACCCTTCCCCATGCACATAAGCAGCTGGCAACCCCAAAGCATATGGTCGAGCTTTTCATGGCTCTGAATTACCTCCTCAGCATTTAGAATCCTGGCCCAGCCTAGCAGCTTCCTTCTGGTCGTCAGAAGTGATATAGTCACAGTTTTGACAGGTGGGGGTGGGGAGAGCCATATGTTGCCTCCCCGTATATATATAGAACAGCCACTACACACGGGGAATGGTGTAGTATTATGCAATGAGGCGAAGCACAGCGCCAACCTGCGGACTGTGGCATTTCCCCCACACTTGGAGATTGTGAGTGGCGAGGGGCTTAGCTGGCCTTTCTCAGCCTGGAGTTAGTCCACTTGGCAACTTCTACTTGTGGAAGCCCAGGGGCACCTGCAGACAGGAGAGCTCTCAGGCCCTGAATCCTGCCGTTTCAACATCACCTGGGAGATGAATCCCCCAACCCTCCTGTCATTCACAAGCTTTGTGCGCAAGCAGGAATGTTTTCCATTATTCAACGAGAATATCTGCCTCTTCTTAGGATTTTGTTTTCTTAAGTACTGCTGATCAGTTCCATTGTTTTCCCTTTTTAGAGAGCCTGGAGGTGGCGAGCACGGCTCCCAGCCACCCGTCTCTGAGTCAGGGCTCTGCCAGCTGCACCCTTACAGACCGAGCCAGGAACCCAAAGCTGCCATCCTGCAAATGTCAGGACATTTGGCTCTGCGACCACATGGTGTGTGGAGTAAGGACAGCAGGATCCTGTGTGGCCCAAATAAATGACTGGGTTTGTTTTCTCCCTGCACAGTTGCACTGGAGAAAAACAGAAGGAAAGAACTTCCGGAACCCATAGATGGTGTAATCATGGGATTAAAGCGATGTTCTAGGTGGTCCTCAGGCTGGGGGGGAGGTCTCCCAGATTCACTCTTTGCAGCATGCAGCTCCTCCTTAGGAAGAAGGCCAGATACCCAAGGCTTCATGAAAGGACATTGGGGTCTTTTGTCTAAAAAATGCCAACTCTAAGGACAAGGGTAGGCTTCTACAAGAAGAAGCTGCTAAGTGGACTAACTCCAGACTGAGAAAGGCCAACTAAGTTCTCACTATTTACAATCTCCAAGGTGTCAGAACTTAATAAACTTAATAGATACACAACGTGACCAATGTATACTGCTTCTAACAGGAAGTCTTACAAAAGCACCACGTCAGCACCAGTTCAGGTAGTTCTTTGTCATCCCCTTCTGGCAAACGTGCCTGGAGTGTGCGTGCACACATGGCTACACACACACACACACACACACACACACACACACACACACACACAGAGCATTAAGAGTCATGCATGAATGTCAAACTCCTCTTTCTCCTTCCAATTTTAAAGCAAGCAGTGGGGGACAAGCTGGAATCCTAGTGATTTGACTTCTTTGCGTGATTTCTAATCTGGTTTGGGGTTGGTTTTTATTAAGGAGTCAGTGAGAAGAAGCTGGCAGGGGAAGGAGCACTCTTGCTAATCCTGAAGGACGGGCTTCTCCAGAAACCCTACTTCCTGGATCCACTGTGACTGCCTCATCAGGGCCAGCCTAGTAAGCCACCGTCTGAATAATGGCTTTGCTCACAGAAAGGGATTGTGTAATGGAGAGGCCTATGTCTCCAGTACCGGGTCTCTTTGACAAGACCTGGAAGTTAAGTACCAGGTTAACCCATTGAAAAAAGGAATAGATTAAAAAGCATTCCATTAAAATGTCACCTGGGCAACAGGAAATAACATGGGGTGTGAGCCATTCAGAGGGGGAAGTAGAGATCCCCATGCAGACACATCTGGACCAGGCAAAATAGCAGTTCACCCATGGAGAGGAAGCCCTGGCAACAGTCCAAAGCTCAGCCATCTGGTCACCATGGCTACAGGGAGGCACTCAGGTCACCCCCTGGCCAGTGAATACCACTGCATAAAATCCTGTCTCCTCAGGAGTGGGAGAGGATGAGCAAGCAGGACCATTCTCCAAGGAGTAGAAGTGCTATACATTGTTGGCCCTGTGCTGCCAGTGCTTCTTAGACTCGCTCCTAAGTTGCTTATGCTGCAGCCTTTGTCTTACTTCTTTCCTATGCAATTGACTGCAGTGTGAACAAGCTTCTAGAGTCGAGGGCTCGAGGAAAGGAAGCTCCTCTTCTCTTCCTTCTCTCAGCTTCCCAGGAAAATGCCAACCCTCCAATGTATAACAGTAGCCCAGACTCTAGTGGCTCGGGCCCCATCTCTGATTCCTCTGCACAGTATGATGGATCTTTATTCTTCCCTGCCCAGGCCAAATGATTTAGTGCCCCAGATGCTTAGGGCTGGGACTCCCCGGATCGGGGGACTTAATGGAGCTGTAGACCTATGTATGTGACAAGCTCCATGGACAAGCACGGAGAAGCAAGGATAGGCTCTCCCGTCACTTTGGGAATGACGTTGATTAGCACCCCTTTTCTGAGAAGGGCTCCATGCCCTCAGATGCCAGCACCTCTCCCACAGTCACAGGAATTTCTAGTCTGACCCATCATCCTCTTACCATCATCCTCAACTCACGTAAGCTGCAGCTTAGTTGTCTGACCTGAGACCCCGCCAGGCTGTGGGCTCCCATAAAGAAGGTATAACCCTCACAGTCCCTTGCCCTCTGGCTGCAGCAGGCAGGTAAAGAAGAGTTACCTTTGCTGTCCCTGTTTACCAAAGCCATGTGATTGACCGCCTATGTCCTCCGAGTGAAGCCCGTGGCCCCAGCAGGGCCTGGCTGAAGGCTCGGATCTCAGGCCCTCAGCCCATGAACAGTGTCAGATACGGGCCTGGCCTCTGCACAGAGCCATGCACATAGGTCGTGCATGCCCAGCCGCCTTACACAGAGCTACTAGCCCCGTCCCCAAGGAAACGTCCACTCAGGGCCATCTGAAGATTTCTCATGTTTAACTTCCTAGACATCTGAGGCCTGATTCTCCTTGCCTTGGGGGAGTGTTTTGTACAATGTGCATGTATTCGTGCCAGCGTCCAAACCCTAAGCCCAACCTGAAAAATAGCTGCTCACTCTACTGGGGGGGAGGGGGGTCTCCATCCTTGGGTGTTCTTGTCCCTCGAGCCTCAGTGGGTCCCTCTTCCTGCAAACTCTGGAATGAGGGGGCCTGAGCTTTCTGACTGAGGTGCGAACAGCAGCCTCCCAAGGCTGAGGGTCACATGGGTCTGTCTTTAAACCCTTCATCCTCTTAGAAACAAAAAGCACAATTCTACATCAGTGTCCAGGGCAGCCAAGCAACCAGCGACTTAGGGCACTTCCACATCCAGAAGAGGTGCTGGGCCTCTCCCCCCAACCCCCTTTGGTCTGTCTCTTGTGGTGGTTGTACACTGAAGGCTCCTCCTTTGGGGTAAGAAGGGGAAAAGGGAACCACCAAAGTCGGTCCTGACCCAGTGTGGGCTCAGCAGCACGGAAGCAGGGCCGGGACTCGGTGGCCGTGGAACTGCCCTGGAGCACTAGATGCCGAGCAAAGCCAGCTCTACTGTGCGCTGGGAAGCCCGGAGCTTTGTGCACTCACTGGCCAGAAGCCCCTTCCACTTCTCCTGAAAGAAGCTGGCCCTGCCATCATAACGCATTTTGACTCTCAAAGGGGTTAAGCATGAGGCAAGCAGCATGTTCTCCTTCCGAGTGGCGCTCTGTTCTGAGAGAGGACTCCAAGAGTATTTAATAAATAAAATGTAGCCTGCCACCCTTTTAGGCTGTTTGCTTTCTGTCTATCAAAGCCATCTGCTTCCTGGACTTCCCCGAGACCCCTGCAGACTTGTGACAGCTCTCCTCTCCCTCTCCTCCCTCCCCCCATCCTAGAGATTTAGTCCACAAGACACCAGGTTGGGGAGTGGGAACACAGGTTGGATCATGGCCAACGTTTCTAACTTGGGTATACACTTGACAAGGAGCTGAGGCGGGACCCCACCCAGGAACTCGGAACCCACTGGTCTGAGGATTTTTTTTAAGTTGCACAAGTGATTCTTGACTATGAACCCAGGGTGCTTACATTATAGAGGATTAGTCTGCATTATGGTTCTAGAAATGGTAGTCATGGAACAGGCAGGGTGTGTGGTTTCCCCATCTCTAAGTGGGATAACGACTCCATGCCCCACTTTTCAGGAATCTTAGGAAGAAAAAGCAGAAGTTGGGGGCACTCACAAGTACAAAGTACTCCATCTATGTAAAACAGGTCCCTATTATGAGAAGCGTTTCTGTGAAGACATAAGACCAGTTAGCCCCTCTGACTTCCTCAGGGAAACATGTTCCTTTCAGGTCATTGTTTCAACACCTCCCATCCATGTGGTGTGCATGTGGTATGCATGTATGCATGTTCATGTGTGTGAGCACATGTGTGCATGTGGAAACCGAGGTTGACATGGAATATCTTTCTCCATCATTCATTCATTGAGACCGGGTCTCTGGCTGAACCTAGACCTTGCTGATTACAGCTAGTCTGGGGGGTTGCTCCAGGAATCTCATTTCCGCCTGCAAGTCATAGACTCATGGGCAGGTTCCCAGTCCCACTCCCCACCTACATACGTTGTGGGGATCCAAACTCCAGTCCTTTCAAGCATTTTCCCACTAAGCCATCTCCCCCATCAGCAAACCTTTCTTTTACAGTAGCTCCCTGCTGCCAGCGTTACTCTGCATACAACACTCAAGCTTCCTTCCTCTTCCATGTCTTCCTCCCACCACCATCTTCTCCTTCTATGTTTCCTAGAGAGGACTAGAAATTGATGACCATACCTATCTGGCTTCACCCATCTGGCTTCTCCATCTCCCTGGAGCTCTCTATCCTGTTCGCCACAACCCCCAAATGCAAGGGTCATACCCTCTTCTGTCCACACCATGGACTTTCATGACATTATATGATAAAAAAGGAGCAAGAAGTTTTATCAACCTGCACCGTACAGGCGATGCACTCCATCTGTTTTGTTTTTCATCTTAATGATGCACGAAGCTACTAAGCAGGTTTCATGATCTATCTGTGAACCACACATGCCATTTGAAGCACACTAGCCCATAGCACCTCTGAAGAAAGGGCTTCTGACAGCCCTGCTTCCAGCCAAGACCATTGGCTAGACTGTGATGGGGACAAGCCTGGGCTCGGGGTGTCCACCAGCTCCATCTCTGGTAGGTTCTCCAGCTGTGTGAAGAAAGCAGGAGGGTCCAGCTGTGTGAAGAAAGCAGGAGGGTGTTCTATCCACGTGAAGTAGTCCAGCTGTCCTGACCTGCCTTTCAGGTTCTAGGACCTGTGATCCCTATGATGTTTTAGAACTCCACAGACAGTGCCTGGATGGACGGCCAACTCTCTCCCATTTGTGATCGGTTGCCTTTCTCTGTCTGAGTCCTCATAAGGAGAAAAGAGGGAAATTATATCTACTTAGCCCTTGGACAAGACACTATCACATTTTAAAAAATAAAAAGTAAGCATGTGTCCCATTTTGACCTGGGTCATGGAGTTGAAGTAACGTCGCTGGTTTGGAGCCAGGTGCACCGAATCAGGGCCGGTGGTAAGAGGAACGTGAGGAGGACAGGTCAGCCCTGCAGTGCCTGGGCTCCCTCAGCAGCAGCAGCGAACTACTACAGCAAGACGTGGCGAAAGTCAGCAACCACGCCCTGGACTCCCGCCCCTGTGGCGAGGTGGCCCTTTGGGTGGAGAAGGCTTTCCCGCCAAGCCCAGAGGGAGAAGAATCTGCTGGGGTGAGCTGCAGCCAGAGGACCCAGGCAGAGAACGAGACGACCAGAGTGCGGCTCCTTGGGCAGCCGAGCATCGCTCCTCCCATCTTGAACAGCAGATTCAAAGAGTGACCAGAGTCAGTCCAGGAAGGGCCTTGGGAAGCAGAGTGTTTTCAGGCTTCTGCTTGCTCCCCAGGACTCTACTGGGAAGCCAGCGGGGGGAGACCCAGATGCAAAATAAAATAAAGACTCTTTGGCAAGACTGGAGGGGAAAGGGGGATCGTGGAGGGAGCAAAAGCTGAGAGAAGGCTGGAGAGCCATGCATGGGTTTGAGAGCTGTCCAAGGCCAGGAAACGGATGATTTGCCTGGCTGTGGGCAAGAGTCCAAGAGAGAATTAAGATGGCTCCCGACTCCAGGCTGGGCAGCTGGGTGGGCAGCGCGCTACACCAAGCCTAGGAGCCCGGGAGGACAAATGAGTTTGGACACATGATGAGCAGTGATGGGACGCTGGGCTTAAGGGTTACATGACTATCCCAGGAAGGAGGCTTCCAGGAGTCCCACGTGGAGCGATGATCTAAGCTAAGGAACAATCTTAAAGTTCTCAGCCCTGAGATGGCAAATGGACTCATCCTGCCTGGGTGTGCAGAGGGTAACAAGACCAGCAACACTTCCAGAAGAAGGAGAACAGGGCCCAGCACAACTAAGGCAGGGAGTTGAGAAGTGCAGGAAAAAACTGAGAATACGAGCAGACACAGTGAAGCAAGGGCTGGGAAGGGTTTCCTGGGTTTACTGGACTCAGCGAGCGCAGCTAGAGGCACCTGGGAGTCTGTGGGAATGGGGCCGCCACGTCTAATTTTCAGCGGTCACAGTCTGCGAATGTTTGTTAGGAAGCAACGTCAGCTAAGCTGATGGAAATTCAAAATACCACTGGCTCCAGCAGGTAAGAAGTTCATTCTCCCAGGGGTCCTAGCATAGCTGTGCAGTAAAGAGACCACCGGGCACCAATCTCTTCACTACAGTGATTCACCGTCAACACCCACATTCCAGCAAAGGGCAAGGAACAGGGGGAGACTCCATCCCTCCCTTCAGAGGCACAGCCCCAAGACAACACACATCATTTTTGGATTCTCATTATTGACAGAATGTTGTCACATGACCTAATATGGCAACTAGAGGATTTGAAAAATGTAGCTTTCTTTAAGTTGCATACACCAAGTGGGGCAAGTGCTTCCAAGAAGTATGAGAATCAGCTCCTGTTGAGGTGGGGGGGGACCTGATCTATCTGCACTTGTGGTAGGGTTGAACTGATTGTAATTGCAAGTGCATCAGACCCAGACCCTGGATGGAAACAAGAATCCAGTACCTGTTCTGTCACCACACCTACTCTCCCAAACTGTCCCCATCAGCAGGGCCATCTGGAAAGAAACTGGCAAAGAATTCTGGGAAATGTAGTTTTGAGACTTTTACTCCTAGCCAACTTCAGAGACACTAAGTATAAAATAGTGTACCACCCCACTAAGACACTTTAGCCTTCATAGAAAATATTACCTTACTATAAGAACTGGAGTCTAGGTGTGTACCAACTGGTCTCAGATATCAATTTGACACTTGGGAGGTGAACTTCTGGGTACACTGAGGAGGAATATTCTAGATAAGGCAGTGTTCTGGGCAAGCCTGTGATAGTCATTTTAATTACTCTGATAATGTGGGGAGACCGCCCCACATTAGTGGATGGGATTATTCCCTGGCTAAGTGAATAGAATGAAGAGAGCTGGTTGGTGATTGGCAAGCACGCAAGTTAGGAGCATTTATGCAGGATGGGTGCTTGCTGCTTTCTGCTTTGACACAGGATGTGGTATGGCTCAGCTCCTGACACCGATCTGACTTCTCTGCCATGATGAATCGTATCCTGGAATTATAAGCATGAATAAACTCCTTATTCCCCTGAATTGTTTGAGTTAGGTACTTATCACAAGATTACTGAAACTAAAACACTTGACAAAGCTAGTTGTGTTCGATCCTTTCTTTGTTTAAAAAAGTTTGTTTACCACATGGGTGGGGAGGATCTTATGTTACTTGGCCTTGAACTCCTGAACTCAAGGTCCTTCAGCCTTCAGATGAAATGTCTGGCCAAGTATACCAAAGGATGCCAACTTTCTTAACCAGCTCCTGCTACTTCCTTCACCTGTCCAAGGACGGGCCTTACCCACTGTGTGCCTAGCCTCCCTGCCAATCAGACCATTTCCTGCAAACTGGTTTGGAGTCTAATTCAACTACCAATTCTTTACAAATGTGCCCAGAACTCTAAGCCTTCAATTGTCAAGATGACACCTGTATTAACAATGATAACTTGCATCCATGTGAAGATTAACAGAAGTGATGCTTGCAACATGCCAGACTCATTCTAGTGCAGACACACATGGATATCAGTTCCCTTCTGCCCTTCCCTCATCAATCCATAACCTGACTTCACCTGTGCCAACCTGGTTATCCAGGATTAGTCACCTATCCATCCATCCATTCATCTATCCATCCCTCTAGATGTATATTATATCTTATTGTATTACATCATATATTTTTATTGAGCACCTTCTATATATAAGCCAATATAATCTAGAAACAGTAATGTAATCTCCAAGACTGGGTAGAAAAGATGACTCAGAGGTTAAGCCTATGCCCCAAAAGCAGAAGCACCGGAGTTTAGAGTTCAGATCCCATGTAAAACAGGGCGGAAATGTTGGCAGCCTGCACTTCTGGCCCTGGAAGGAGGATTCTGAGAAACCCCAGGGCAAAGCAAAAAGGAAGTAAAATAATCCATGGTGATTCCTAAAGTTACTGTTGGCCTCCAGAGGCACATGCAGTGCCCTTTGACACACAGACACACACACACATACACACACACACACACACACACACAGAGACACACACACACACACAGACACAACACACACACACACAGACACACACACACATTAAATGGAAGGAAGGAAGGAAGGAAGGAAGGAAGGAAGGAAGGAAGGAAGGAAGGAAGGAAGGAAGGAAGGAAGAAAAGAAGGAAGGAAGGAAGAAAGACTGACATATAAGACTGGATATAAACAACTTGGCAGGAAGTGAAAAGTGTCGTGAGAGAGGAACAGAAAGTGTATAGGAAGACCAAACATTCCTAGGCCTCTTTTCAAGCTTTATTTGTGCTAGAGTCTCATTTTATTTGGTAAAACATTTCTTTTTGCTTAATGAAGACTACCAAGACATTTTTCCCCTTTTACACAAGGAAGATGTCTCAAATTCTAATGATCTTAACTGAACAATGACTTTGCCTCACCTGTCATTTTACTATATTTGGGGCTTAGTCACTCCTCAGAGAACAATGTGCAGAGTCCAAATTTCCTCCCAGATTTTCATTGGTCCTTCAGGAGATGATGGGTGCATTAAAGATGGTCTTCATGAGCCGCTGCTCCTACACAGCAGTGTGCAGACCAGGAGCGGGGGCTCTGCAGTGTCTGCTAGACGCTGCATCCCATCCCTAAAGACCCCCACCCCTTTCAGTCAACCTTAAGACCAATGGAAGGAAAAAGAAAGTGCCGGAATGCTGGTTAGTTCCAAGCCAGTGCAAGAGAAAATAATCACATGTTTTTGTGGCCACAACAAGACCACCGACCCATCAACATGCCAAGTGAACATTGCCACTCCCTCCACGGTGCCAGGCAGGGCGGTCCACGTGGAGACTCCTGCAAGGATTCCTGGGAAAGCACCACCGACTGAGTTGTGGTGGTGGGCTTAGGAGCAGAAGACCAATCCTGCCAATTACCAGCTCTGTGAGGGTGGTCCGGCCCCTATAGCCTCCAGTGAGCTCTGCGCATGTAGCTGCCCCTGGGACCACACCACCTCGGCTGTGCAACTGACTTGTGTTGAGCGCTGTGGCAGTGCCCTCACTGCGATAAGGGGGGTCACAATGGGAAGCCAGATTTTTGTCCTCTTCCCAGCTCGGTACCCTCAGCAAAAGGTAGTCTTGGGCCTTCATTTCCTGCCTGTGAGCCTTACAGGTGAGAGTATGTCAGGTTCACAGCACTCAGTGGGTTTCCAGACCCTTCCCCTAGGTGTTTGCTATCCACACTGCAGAAGTCCTTTTCTTGGAGGATGGGAGGCAGAGGATCTGTCTCCCCCTGACACTCCCCCAAGCTAAGGAAGTAGCTACCTCATGTCCTGTTCCCTAAGCCTTGGGTTGAGTCCCACTGGGAACCCAATACAGGCTCAGCAGCTTCTAGCAGATAGATAGATAGATAGATAGAGAGATAGATAGATAGATAGATAGATAGATAAATAGATAGATAGATAGATAGATAGATAGATAGATGGATAAATAAGTAATTTTAAAGAGTGCTTTTCCAAACCCTCCTTCCACCATAACACCAACCACAGCCCTGCATTCCAGTCCACCCTGATACTAGAAGAGTTGAAAGATCTCAGCTCCGACACCTCAGGATCTCCCTCCTCCCCCAAGCCTTTCAGCTCCTAATTAGGCAGTTTTAGAACTCAAGGTCATCTGCCAGGGCTCGGTTACCCTGTAGGAAGGCACCCTTCACCAACTTCCCCCAAACTTCTGTTAAGGAAAGGATATGGAGATTAGTTCTCCTTCAGGATCCACTGGGTTGGGCTCCAATACGAACAGACCAATGAGATGTAGAGGACCAAACGCTCCAATGAGGTTTGCAGAAACCGGAGTTAGCCAATAAGAAAAAGCCATTTTGCTGGACTTGCCTAACCCGAAAAATATACCTGACTCTGGCAACCATCTTTGGCTCCCTTGCCCCTTATGGTACTCCACGTCTGCGGTCCATGAGTTGTGGCTTCCTTACCCTTCATGGGACTCCACGTCTGCAGTCCCACGGGTTCTGATACGAATCCCACTTCTCAGTCCTCCACCTTCAAGGAAGACCTTCTGCCTGGTAGCTGTGCTCCCCAGAGCAGGTCAAGCAAAGTCAAGGTCAAAGACTGCTCTTGACCACACTTCCTGGGCTGGGCCAAGGTCCTGGAAATCACCTCCAGATCCTGCCCCCTCAGCCCACCCACCAACCCTGAGGGTATATAGAACCCGTCATTCCCTTCTCCCCACTTTTTCTTTTTCCTCTCCTCTCCTTCTTCCCACGATTGGCCCCGGGGTTCTTGGAAAAGCTTCCATTTAATCCGTGGTGTAGTGGATTTTCGTACCTTATGTTTATACCTTACAAGTTCCTTTTCCATCTTTCCCTCGCCCTCATGGATCCGTGCCTGGAGTCCCTGAGTTCTTGGAGGCCCTCTTGCCCCTCACGGATTCACGTCTGTGGGTTCCATTCTTTCTCTCCTCTAATAAACTCTGCCTTAATCCGCTACGTGTGTTCTGGTTTCAATCTTCCACTCCAGAACTACGAACCTGGACACATAAAGACCCCAGAGGGACCTCATATCACTACCAAGCCTCTTGGGGGGGCAGATGGAGCCCCACCCCAGGGCAGGACTGGGATGTCACTCAAGTGGGCTCGTGGTCGTTCTCACTGGAGGCGCACAGCACACTCTGCGCGTGGCGCTCTTCCTTCTGGTTACCACTACGGACATCATCGCCACAGTGACGCGCCTATTTAAGGGCTGGCCAGCAGCTGGACGCTCTTCCCAGCCTTTGCTGCACCTTCCCTGTGATATTCACAAGTGCCCATTACTGTGTGCAGACCCGACCTGCTTTTCTTAGCCCTCGGGGCTTCAGTTTGATTGATGGTGTCAGCTGTTTGCCCTACGGCCTGAAGAGGGACCTCTACTGAGGCCACACCAGGAGGGTGAGGCAGAGCCAGAAATATTACTAAAGATATTAAAAAAGGTGTCAGGAGCGCTGTCGGGGTTCTCTTCCTTGGGGTTCTTGTATTTTCAGAGCCAAAGATTTGAAACTAGAACAGGTTGAGAGGTTGAAGCAGGGATGTCTATTGAAAATGAGAGAAGAGGGAAAAAACTCTTTAGATGCTTGGTCCAAGGGAGGCAAAGAGGAAGCCTTGGAGGGAGAGTATTAGAGCATAGATAGTTTAAGGTCAGAGAGAACAGGGAGAGCTGCCAAAAGCACATGGCTAGGAGAGGACAGAGCCACTAGTGATGACCAATTCCCTCTCCAAAAGCTCCAATCAGGTTTGCAGAAACTGGAGCTAATCAATAAGGAAAATCTCTCTTTTCCCTATAAATACCCCTGACCCTGCCAACAACCTTTGGCTCACTTGCCCCTCATGAATTCCTTTCTGGCCACCTTGTGAGATTCCATATCTGGGAGTTCCATCCTTTCTCTCCTCTAATCAACTCTGTCATAATCTCTACACAAGTTCTGGCTTCAGGCTTCCACTCCCAAACACAAGAACCAGGATCTCATCCCCCCCCAACTCCCCTGCAACCTTAGCATTAGCCATATACACCATTTTTGTGGGTCTCAAGTTACATATCAAAAAGTTGGTTTTTCCCTTTATATCTCTTTTGGTAAGTGAGGTGTTGGCACTGGAGATGTCTCAGAGGGAATCATAATCTGACAGAGTGAAGCCAGAAGCTACCCAGAGTTGTACCACATGTCATCTCCTTGTAAAAGGAGTTTCCGGTGAGATTCTTAGAAAACTGCAGGTTCGGGCGTCCTAGCCCCTCCTGGCACTCCACACCTAGAGTCCATGAGTTCCAACCTTTCTCTCCTCTAATAAACTCTACCTTAATCCTCAAAAAAAAAAAAAAAAAAAGAAAACTGCAGGTTCGTGGCTGGGGGGAGAGAAAGGCCTTAAGCAGGTGTTACTGTACTAGAATTCTCACTTCTCTGCTGGTGAGATGCTTCCACGGGATTCCAGAATGAGAGACTCTTTTCCCTTCTCACGTTCCCAAGAAATTTTCCTGTCTTTCTTTTCTGCCACCATGGTATGACTAAAGAAAAAGACACTTGCTAAAGACAAAGACAGAAAGGTAAACTTCGTTCAAGAGGGTGTTGGGGGAGGGGGTTCAAGTTAAGCAGTTTTAGATCAACCATTCTGGGGAGTCTTTGAAAGTCTTTTCCCACTTCTGGGATTATCCTAATAATCTAGAGGAACTGGTTTTAATGTGAAAGGATATGGAGATGAACTCTCCATTGCAGATAAGCTAAATTCCTCAAAAGAAAACAGATCAGCTGAAGTCGGCCACAAGGTGGACTGGGCTGAGTGCCCCCCCCCAATGAGATATAGGGGACCAAAAGAGCCAATCAGGTTTGCAGAAACTGGAGCTAACCAATAAGGAAAAGCCATTTTTCCCAGGCCTGCCTAACTCTATCAATAATTCTGACCCTACCAGCATCTTTGACTTCCTTGTCCCTCATAGGACTCCATGTCCTGCCCCTCCTCTCCCCTCTCTTGTCCCCCCTCTTCCTCTTCCTCTTCCCCTCCCCCTTTCTCCTCTCCCCTTTCCCTTCTCCTCCCTTCCTTCCTTCCTCTCCTCTTCCTTTCCTCCTCTCCTCTTCTCTCCCCCTCCCCTCCCTTCTTCCCTCTCCTTTCCCCCTTCTCTTCCCTCCCCTTTCCTTCCCTTTTCTTTTCTCCTCTTATGCTGCTTTCCCACTTCAATCCCGGGACACAACATTTTGGAGCAACCATTAGATGGCTTTCTTGCCCCTCGTGGATTCAAAGTCATGAGTTCCCCTCTTTCTCTCTTCTAATAAACTCCCTAATAACCCTTTACACATGTTTTCATTTCAGTCTTCCAACTCCTGAACACAAGAACCCAGACACAAAACCATCCGGGACCCACATAACAAGGACCACTGTAATGGACTCTTAGAGGGGCAGAGAGCTGGGGCTGAAATAGCTTGAGCAACTAGGTCATGATGAGGGGAAGGTACCAAGTACCTCAGGGCAAAGGAGAATCCCGACACACTCGGCAGAGTTCTTGCTGAAGACAGGCCAGGATGGAAATGTCCTTCACAGATTTAGCTGCAGATTGAGGAAGGAAGTCCAAGGCGGCCAGGTTAGCAGAGAGTCAGGGGCTTAATAAACATGGTCAAAGGAGAGTATCTGTGGGGTCTCCCCTCCTTCCTTGGGACTCTCTCTACCTGAATCCACGGGGCTCTAGGAGAGTTGCCCTAGTCATGGGGGCTCAAGTGACTGGGATTCTTTCTGGGATTTTAGGGATTGAAGAGATGGCTCAAAGGTTAGAACTCTGCCTTATAAACATAAAGACCCGAGTTCAGATCCCAGGTCCTACATGAAAATGTCAGGTGAACCAGTGGCAGCCTATATTTCCGGCCCTGGTAGGTGAAGCCTGGGAAATCCAAGAGCAAAGCAAAAATAAGTAATTAAGGATGATTCCCAAAGTCACCCTTGGTCCTCCACAGGACACACAGTGCCCTCTGATACACACACACACACACACACACACACACACACACACACACACAACTTAAGCCTTTCTGGGATTTTGCATAGGGCCCCTGAGAAAAGAAGTCATGATTTCTTACTATAGAGCCCCAAACACGCCAAGGACAAGGGATAGAAGAAGTTTATTGATCTTCGCGTGGCGCCAGGGGCTAATTCTCAAAGGGAGAAAGAGCAATGTCTGGAGATGTGAAATTTTTACAGTCTTTGAGCTTGTGGGCAGGGTGAAGGACAGAGGGGAGTGAGTTATCATCCCTTGAAATAGCCCGAGGATCATGTAAGGCTTTGCCAGCGCCAGCTGGCCATTGCGGGGGCAGTGACCAGCAAGCAGAACTTCTGCTCTGAATATGGAGGTGGAAGAAAGGAGATCTGTCACCTCCATCTCATTGCTGTCTGTAGGTGACCAAGTCCCTGTCATATAAGGGAGCCAAAGACAGGATGAGAGAGAGAAAGGACAATGTCATATGGCCACAAGGTCAGCACATTTGACCCCTGGTCAAGATTGTCCTTTTAGTAGAAGTTAGTATGGATTGACCTACTTTTTCCCCAGAAAGCAAGAGAGTTCTGGTTATTAACAACAGAAAAATAGATTCTATTGTGATCTTCATTTAAAAAATATAGAAAATGGTTTTGAGTGTCTAAGTTCTGGAAGCAGAGCAGAGACCCCTGGTGAGGTCATTTCTTTTTATTTGGGTGCACAATATATGTTGGATGACGTACAAATACAATGGCCTAGAAAGGGGTGTTGTTCCCTCACCCTGGAGATACTATTTCACTTTAAGTAAAGTAAACCCATGTGTGTAAAGCTTTATTTACATCTGTGTGAGGCCATGGAAATCACTCACATTACCCTTATCTTAAGTAGCAGGTGTCTACCTTCCAAACACCTGTCTTCAAGCCCATAGAATAACACAGCTCTCAGCCTGCATCCTTGAAGACCTCTCTCAATTGAAACTGGCCACTAAAGCAAACCACAACTTTTTTAAGGGCAGAAAGCAAGCGACTGAGGCATATTCACAGGAAATCCAAAGCTCCCCCAGTCCCCAGTGCCAAATTCCAGGATGCACCACAGAGAATGGACAGAAAGACTTTAAACCAGATCACAGGAAAGGGCGCTGACAAACAGTGCCCCCTGGATATAAAACCAATGCAGCCATGAGTGCCTGCAACAAGCTCGCCTGCACAAGACCCAGTTTGGGGCCCAAAGCCATTCACAATGAAGGAGGGAACAATTTGGGTGACCTCACGCCCTCTGGGAATGACACTGATGGCCAAAGTTGGCCACATGAAAAGGGGTCTACTTATTGCCTATGCCACAGCAGGTACCCAGGCATATGCAAGAAGAGACATTCCTTATGGGACTCAATGGGATATATACAAGAAAGGACATGGTGAGGAGGTGAGGGAGAGGGAATGGGGAGCACAGAAGGGAAGTTTGTTGGGGAAGAAGATATTTCTTGATAGGAAGTGGGGGAGAATGGGTAACTATAGGAGAGAAAAAGAAAACAACAAAAATAAATTATAATTTTAAATAACTTCAATTTAAAAAAAATCAACACCCAGTTAAAAAAAAAGATAAGTGGGTGTATTTGGTGCATTTGGAATCTGAATATTCACAGAAGTAAGTGTTGTACTTTTCTTCTGATGCCAATTAGGAGTTGGTTGTTAAGGGTTTAGATCTGGCTCAGTCAGTACGTGAAGCATCCGGGGATACTATGGCCATAAGCAACAGAAATCTGCACTCACAGTGCCTTTGGGATAATACAAAATATATTTGGTCTTTGTCCTCAATTCCTGGCACAGAGCTCCCAAAACCATTGCAATGTGCCTAGCGACAAGCATACGTTCTGTGCTTGTAATGAGGTGATTCTTGGTGGACCCCCGAGAGAACTTTAGAATGAAGCCAAGAAGCCAAGAGCAGCCAATCCCCGTGAGAGCTCAGACTTATCCCTACACCCTAGAGAAGATGAGAAGTTAGAGATTGGGCTTAACCACCAACTGTCAATGATTCAAATTGCCATGCCTATTTCATGGAAATGAATACTTTTTAAAACCCTTAAAGACGGAATTCGGGGAGCTTACAACTGGGTATCTCAAAGTGCTAAGAGGCACCTCACTGGGTACTTCACATCCTGAGAGGCACAATACCTCTAAACATCCCCATTATCTGTGCCATACCTCACTTCCATTTGTCTGTACTTAGCTATGTCCATTATTATTTAGTGTGTGTATGTGTGTGTGTGTATCACAGGGCACTGTGTGTCCATGTGGAAGATCAAGAGTGACTTTGGGAATTATCCAGGATTGCTTCTACCTCCCTTTTACTTTGCTCTGGATTTTCTAGGCTCCGCCCACCAAGGGTCAGAAGTTCAGGCCACAGCAGTTTTCACCTTAGATTTTTACATGAGACCTGGGATCTGAACTCAGGACCTTCTGCTTGCAGCAGCAGAGTCTTAACTCCTGAACCATCTCTCCAGTCTGGTTATGTCCTTTATAATAAGCCCATGATGTGGAACGCTGTCCTTTGAGCAAAACAGCCATCCCATCTTAATCAGAGCCACTGTGAGGGAAAAGAGAATCTCACTCAGACAAGATCCTGGCTCCCTCACAGAAGGAGGCGTTAGGCTTTACACCCTCACTTGAAATTCCAGCCACCCCACACTAGTCATACACATTACTCCAGCTGGGCGTGGTCTCTGGAAGGTGGAAGGTTAATTGAAGGGAGGAGATGAAATGTACAATGTACAATCCGAGGAGGCCTTGTGGGAACCCTCAAGTCTGTGGTCAAGTGGGCAGAAATGTGGAAGCGCCTCGTTTTGCAAGCTGTCATGGAGAGTAAGAGCAGTTTTTGGAGACAGAGCTCTCCAACTTTAGATAGACAGTGTCAAAATTAGATTGACTTGCTGGACAACCAGTTGGCATCGGAGGATCAGAGTCCAACTTCGATCCAAAGGAACCCATTGGTTTCGTGACTCGGAAACCTGGGCTTGTGCTGGCGTCGCGCACCCAAGGATTTCACTGATGCGTTCAGCTCGCGCCTTTTCCTGTCAGTGCTCAAATACCTCTCGTTTTTCTGAATGTCGACTTAATTCATTCTCACTGCAGATGGTCTCCCGGGGATGGTGGGTGCGGGAAGATGAGGGGAGGTGGGGACACGGCCACAGATGGTTCCAGCAACCGAGTCTAACAATGGTGGAGGAAGTCTGACTTCAATGGTGCAGCTTGATTCTGGCCGTCTATGAGATTAAGAACCAGGAACCCTGTGACTGAACTATGGAGAGGAGTCTGCCAGCAAGACTTGGGGAGGAGAATCGGACTGCCCCCCCACCCCCAACAGGCCTGAAACCAGCCACACTGTGTCTACAAATGTTCTTTATATATATCATAAAAAATATTTATTTCGTGTGTGTGTGTATCCCTGTGAAGGACCAAGGGTGACTTCAGGAATCATCCTGGATTGCTTTTACCTCTTTACTTAGCCTGGTATTTCCCAGGCTCCACCCACCAGGGCTGAAATGGCAGACCTCTGCCATTTCTGCCTGTTGTTTTCAGGTGGGACCTGAGATCTGAACTCAGGACCTTCATGCTTGCAAGGCAGAATCTTAACCCCTGAGCCATCTAGCCCTCTGTCTCTGGCGATACCCTGGAAGCACGCAGTCTTCCCTGAAGAGAGGACAGGATTTACCTGCTCTCAGCTCTGCCCTTTCAGACATGACACAACCTCCAGAAAAAAAGAAACTGATTTTCTTCCAATTTGCTAATTTTCTGGCTTGTCAGTTCTCACACCAAGGGAAAAACTGGGAGGAGTGTGGAGAAGAGAGAGAGAAAAAGGTCTTGTGAATAAGGCTTACGGTGTCCACAGAAACCTATAAACAAAGTGAATGCTCAGTAATTACCACTTAGGTCTGGTGTTCAAAATAAAAGTGGGTTCAGGTTTTATTATTTCCAGCTAAGTTAATCAACCCCAAGACAAGGCTGGGGAGAAACAGTTCCGAATGCATGAAACTTTGTTAGCCCTTTCCGTGTTACTTACAGACCTTGCATAAAATGGTTGTTTGAGAAGCTCTGTGGCAGGAGCAGATGCCTGGGGGTCAGGAGCTCTGCCATCTGCCAACCAGGCGTTCTGGGGCGTGTCACCCGGCCCCGCATTCTGGTTACACTCTGTCAGAGCAGGCACAGGCGTGACTCCACCTACCCATGCGAAGACAATGCAATCAGAAACTCTGGGGATCTCCTGTTCCTTCGAAGAACATCCTCGAACCGCCTTACTTCCTGAAGTCCCAAGGGAGGACGAACTGGTTGGAGCCTTCCAGGTGTCTGGGCTCTGGGGACACCTTGAGAAATGAAGGCATGCCCAGTGGGTGCTGAGCAGGCTCAAAGGAGTCAGGGTTCATTGAGCTCAGGGAACCATCTTACCGGCACTGGGCTGCCTGTCTCAAGGCTTCGATCACATGGGAGAAAAATAATTCCTCTCCACACGTGTCTGATGACTTGTCGATTGGCTTCATCTGTTAACTGAAAGCATGAGGAATTGTCTAGTTAAGGCCAGCCTGTAAGAGAAAGTCTTGATTACACGATTAATGTGGGAAGATATGTGCACACAGATTTTAGATTCACTACAGGAGGACCTTTCCTCTTGAAAATTTATTTTGCTTATGTTGTATTTGTAGGATCTTTCTTGAAATATCAAAGAGTAGGGATGGCAGACATCTGAAGGGTTAAAACTTTCTCCTCACAAGCAAAAGGACCTGAGTTTGGTTTCCCAGCTGCTGCATAAAAATGCTATGCAGATAAGGCAACAGCCTGCAATTCTGGCCTTGGAAGGTAGAGCCTGGTAAACCCCAGAACAAAGCAATAGGAGGTAGAGTAGAGCAATGCAGACGTCACCCTTGGGCTCCCACAGGCACACCCACTTAAGTGCCTTCTTGTACCCTTCTTATACACATGCCCATATGCACATACAAAGATGAGCAAACATAAAACTGAAATATCAAATAGCAAAATGAGCATCACTAAATATGCTTTTAGATAATTTTAGACCATTTTCTTTTTTAATTTTAATGTAAATGTGTGTGTGTGTGTGTGTCCACATGCTAAGGTCACACATGCGAAGGTCAGACAAACTTTCAGGTGGATTCTTATTTTCACCTTGTTGGGACATCTGCCACTCTGACCGCCAGGCTAGCTGCTCCTCACACTCCAAAATGATTTTCCCGTATCCACCTCTCACCTTAAATGTCTGTAGAAGTGCAGATATTGCGGGTGTGTATCACTGAAACCGTGTGTGTGTGTGTGTGTGTGTGTGTGTGTGTGTGTGTGTGTGTGTGTATCAGAGGGCATTGTGTTCCCTGTGGAGGCCCAAGGGTGACTTCAGGAATCACCCTGGATTGTTTCTATCTCCTTTTTAATTTGCTCTGGGGTAATTTATGTTCCTGGAAAGAAGCTTCACCTGCAAGTCTGACTGAGTACAACTTCAATGATGTGGAGAGGTCTGGAATGTTGCCAAGTCCAGAACCAGATTGTCTTGGGCAACCTTTACCCCCTTACTAACCATCTATTACCCATCACTGGATGTGGCCTAACATTCCTGGGACTATTAGATACGTCCTTTGGATTGTCCAACCAGATGTCTGGTTTCTACCATTCCCAAGCCTAAGAATGTCATCAGAGGGTGTCTAAGCCCTGTAACGGAGATGTCCTTCCTTTCCTGTAACCTGCCTACCTGATGTTTTCATCAGGTAGTTTTCATCAATGTAGTTGAAAAGTGCCCTGATTTATGGGTTTCTTTGCTCTGTGATTATAACACCTCAAGAAATTATTATCACGGAGGAACACACAGAATCCAGGGAAACCTGAATCTGAGTTCCCCGGCCATGGTCAGTAATATTTGGCTCCAGAAATAAACCACCCCTTATCTCTTTTGAGTTGAGAATTCTGATTTTCTGTCTACTCCTTTGGGATGGGATCTCTCATTCATTTGGAGCTCACCAATTGGGTTAGACTGGTTGACTGAGGAGTCATGGGGAAACTTCTGTCTCTGCCTTCCAGTTGTGAGGACTGAAAACACGTGGGACCACACCTGTCATGTTCATGTAGGTGCTGGAGACTGAACTCAATGCCTTGCGCTTGCAAGTACTTCCCTTCCTCGGCCATCTCTGCAGTTCTTCTATTGTTCAGTTGACACAGAGTCTTGGGTAATGGGTCTGGGTTCAACTCACCATGTAGCCAAGAATGACCTTGAATTCCTGACTCTTCTGCTCCACCTTTCAAGTGCTGCCCCATCATGACTGGCAGTCTGCATGTAATGCCTTTTGGGTGGTGGAAACTAATGATCTGCTAAATTAATACATTTTAATATTTTGTTTTGTGTGTGTGTGTGTCATGCACACGCATGTGTGTATTAAAGGGTACTGTGTGTCCCTATAGAGGACCAAGGGTAACTTCGAGAGTCATCCTGGATTGCTTCTATCTCCTTGCTTGGCTCTGGGATTTCCCAAGTTCCATGCACCAGGACTAGAAGTGTAGGCAGCTGGCCGCTGTTTCTATTTGGCGTTTTTGGGTTTTTTTTTTTAACTTGGGAACTCAGGACCTTTTGCTTGTGAGGCAGAGTCTTAACTCTTGAGCCATCTCTCCAACCCCAAATTAATACATTTCAGAAGGTTTTGCTGGATATTAGATCAGATACAGAGGAATGACTATTTGGAGAGCATCCAGAGTCCATCAACATAAAGGAGAAAGGGAGATTTATTCAGCTCACAGTTCCAGAGGGGAGATACAGTTCCTCATGGCAGAGGCGGCCTGGCTGGCTGGCCAAAGTTGAAGGAGGCAACATCACTGCAGATATCTTGGAGGCTGAGAGCTACAAGACTTTTCTGCAAAGGCAGACTCTTCCTAGAGGTAGGGTTAGTCCTTCCTTGTGACTGCCTTCCTCCAGCAAGGCTCCACCTCTCAAGATGCCATGACCTTGCAAACACATGAGACCATGGGTGACACATTTCAAACCATGACAGGGGCGTTAAAGGTCATCCAAGACAAATTAAGTTTTGGACATGTTGAATTCCAAAACTCTCAACAGCCATAGAAATTCTAGTTAGTTAATCAGCCTAGTTGGTTCATTTCCTTTCCAGGAACCTTCTAATTACATAGTGTTTCTGAGGATGATGCCTGAGGTTGTTGTCTTCTGACCTCACATTCATGCACAAATGTGCCAGCCCCTCCCGCCAGTCACATCATTCATGAGCACATGCGCACACATACACACACAGACAGTATTGAGACTTATAAGAACAAACACAATCCGTTCCTATGCTGCCCTGTTCCCTGTCTCAGAGGTAGCCAACCCTGTCGGTAGATTCGCCTAGTGTTTCAGCTCCGTATTTTTCAATAACATGATGATATGGCTGTTTTCCAATTTTAGACATTGTCTTACAAAGAGTAGCAGATGCATATGCTCACACCCTTCCCCCAGTCCATTGTAGCTCTTACACTACCACTCATTGGTATTTAAATTTGCATGCATTGAGTGAGTAGAAATCACAGTAAAAATGTGAAGTACACTATCGGGGTGCCTCATTCACAAAACACAGACCATTGTGCTGAATGCAACGAGACAGGGACCTAAAGATCGGTGCTGGCCAACCCCACGTATGAAGAATGTACAAGAGGCGATCACAGGAGTGGAACGGGATTTCTGCCTGCCTCCCTTTACAAGCACCTGCCATCGAGCCCAACATTTTCACGCGTGTCTGGGCCCTCAGGTTTCCCAGGCAAGCACTTTATCACTCAGCTACCTTCCAACCCCTTTTTACATTTCATATATCACTTAAAAGCAGTTTTTGAAATAGGATCTTGGTATGTGACTTACCAAACTGGTGGACCTCTTGGTAAAGCCCCAGCCTTAGTGTATTGAGATGCAGTTAACAGCTGTAAACCGAGAAGGCCAAGCTAGGTTAACACCATGACAGGCATCGGACTCCATACTAGGCCTAAGTTTCAGATTCCTGTAAACCGGGTGACTTTATAGAAATTCACTCAAGGAAGTCATAAAAAGCCCCTGGACTAATGCCAATCAATCAGTCCTAAGGGCAGTTACGATAAGAACAAACCACCCAGACCCTAACAGGTCTTTTGGCCAGAGGGCCTGAAAGAAGTCTGGAATGCTGTTTAGCTGGAGGGCATGCGGAAAAGCCTGTAAAACACTGTCAGCTAAACTGCTTTGGTGGGGCATGGAATCTCCTTTGTCTCTTGTGTATAAAAACTGTGTGGAGATGTATTTTGGGGCTGCACACAGTCTGTCCCTCCCTCTCCCTCTCTCTTGTCTCTCTCTCTCTCTAATAAAGCCTCTCAGTTGTGCTCGTGGTCGCCATTTTCCTCTCTTCCACAGTGGACCCCAGTATGCTGGATTGAATAAAATGCTCTTGATTTGCATATGTGTCTTGGCTGGTCTTTGAGAGATTTCAGACCCTAACATAAGCCACCATAGCTAGCTAGTTAAATATAAATGTGATAGAGAACATAAGCTCATAGTCAGGCAGTTTTAGAGCAGCCAAGCTGGGATGGTCTCTGAAGGTCTTTGAAGGTCATCCCCCACTGTTAGAATTACTCTAGAGTGACACTCACTGCTGATAAGAACTGACCTCAATCCCCCACCGAGATAAGGCAGTCAACTTTCCAGGACCCTTTGCTTGTGCAAAGATATGGAGATTAGTTCTCCATTGAAGAAACAGCCCCACTTCAAGTAGACAGAAAAAGATCCAAGGTGAGCTAACCCAGGCAGGGCTGCTGACAGCACAGCTGTAGTAACATAATGAAGCGGTCCATCAGAGGGTCAAGAGGTCCCTAGCTTGTAACGTACACTCAGGCAGTGCTGCGAGGGTACCCCGCGGCTTGCGGATGCTGAAACAGACCACTGCAACTGAGGCTCGAGCTTCTTTTCAGCATAAATGACAAAATCATTTGGGGCTCTTGGAGAATACCGCTTAGAGAATACAAACTTGTGCTCGTTGGCCAAACTCAGGCCTAAACACATAGTTTAGTTGCTTGACTGGTGGTGTTTTGCTCACTCTCTCTCTCTCTCTCTCTCTTTCTCTTTTGAATGTGAGTGATGGATGAGTATGTATGTCATGCCAAATAGGTAGAGGTCAGAGAGAATTTCTGGAGATTCTAGGTCTGCGCCTCCCATTTTCCATAGGCACATTGAGATCACAAGAGTTTACATCACTCTGTCAGCTTCGATGTGGGATCTGGGGATCTGAACCCGGGTCCTCAGGCTTATGCAGCAAGTGCTGTATGCACTAAGCCATCTCCCCTGGCCCTGGTGGTACTTTGTTGTTGTTTTATACAGCTAGGGATGAAACCGAGGGCCTCTTTCACACAAGGCAAGAACTCTAAGCAGAGCCCTAGCTAGCAGTGCTGTGAAGTTTCTGAATGCTTTCAGGTTAGGGTGCTCCCTTTCCCCCAGTTCTCTGTGTCCCACACCCAGAGACTCCAATAACCCTGAAGTTATAGAAGAGAGAAGAGAGCCAAGGAGAGGTAGTGGCCAGTTTAAAGTCACACAGCCAAGGTGCTCAGCAAGGTCTGCAGTGCATCTTAGGAAGAAGCTGCTTGCTTCAGTTCTATGGCGTCTAGTCCATGAAGTTCAGCCATCTTGTCGTGGGGTTTTTATGTCCAGGTTCTTGTGTTCGGGAGTCAAAGATTGAGATCATAACACATCTAGAGGATTAAAGCGGATTTTATTACAGAGAGAAAGAACAGAATTCACAGACATGGAGTCGGTGAGGGACAAGAAAACCCAGGATGGCTGGTAGGTCGGGGGTATTTATAGGGTTAGGCAAGCCCGGGAAAAGTGGCCTCTCCTTATTGGTTAGCTCCAGTTTGTGCAATGGGCTTTCGGTCCCACAGCTCACTGATCTGCTCATATGGGATCCAGACCTTGTGGCCCAACTTAAGGTCAAGCTGATTCTTTTGAGGAAATTTATTGTAATGCAAAGCTCATCTCCATATCCTTTCATAAGCAGAGTGCGGGTTGTCTCTGTGGGGGATTAGAACCAGTTCTTTCAGATTGGCAGAGTGTGGTTCTAAAGGATAATTCCAGTTTTGGGAGGATGACCGGCAAAAACCTTCCCAGAATGGCCCCGTTCTGAAACTGCCTAATTTAGATGGTCACTCAGTAACCACATGTTCAAAGCACAACAAAAGGAATCCAGTTTTCTTCTTTCCAAATTGGCTAAAGCATTTTTTGTTTGTTTTTTTCCTAGTTTTACAAGCACAGTGAATAGTTATCCCTGTCCCCCTTCTTTCCCACTCCCCCTCCTTCCTTCCTCTCCTCCGGCTTTCTTCCCTCTCTCCCCTCCCTTCATCGATCCATCCCACGTCCTTCCACCTTCCTGTCCTTCTTTAGACAGACCCACTGATAGGGATACTCCCCTCCACCTATCTAGCCCTAGCCCCTAAGGTTCCTACTACTTGAAATTATTTCTCCTGAGATCCTTGCTAGTCTATGGGGACATGTTATGTCAGCCATCGTGCAGGTCTGGTAAGAACAAGTCTCATTGCAGTGAGCTCCTGGCTGCAGCAGCCCTGCCCTGAGTGGAGTGTCTTGTCCAGCGGTGGACCTCCCCCTCTTTAAGCTCTTACAATCTTACCGCCCCCTCTTCCTCAAGGTTCCCTGCGCTTTTGGATGGGGAGAGATTTGGCTGGCCTGATTCTGGGTGAACATTGCAGGTCGCTGGTACGCTGCATTCTGGTTGGCTACTGTCTGTTTCACTGTTCTTCCTGCACTAGGCTGTATCCTGTCTGGGTGTTGAGATCCTCTCCTACCCAAAGATAAAAAACTGTTGAAAAAAAAATAGGACACAGTAGAGTGGGCTTAGCCTCAGGCAACCAACCACCTGCTTACTAAGCCCCCCTCCCAGCCTTCATGACAGAGAACACATGCCCAGCATAAACAGACTGGCTGAAGGACTCTTAGCTCACTACTGAACATACATATTTCCAAGTGACCAGAGATCTGAGCACAGCCTTGGTGACTTGCTGCAGGCTGCAGACTCTGTACTCTATCCATGTCCCACACTTCTCTGTTCTCATTTGAACAGTGTGTCCAATTACAGTGCATTCCCTTAGCTGGATGTAAGCATTTACTGCCTAGAAAACTTCCAGAAGTACAGCAAGGACAGGCGTCCCCAGGGTCCCCCATAGCCTTTCACTCTCTAAAAGGCAAAGAACAATTCTGCCTTTGGTTTAAAAGTCCAGCGAGAGCTCTAGAGAAGCGCTAAGCCTCTCATCCTGATGTCACTGTGCAAGGGGCTGCGAGCTCACAATCCCAGGTTAGGGTGCCTCCATGACAGGAGAGTCCCGCAGAAGGAACTGAGGGGACGATCGGCACACATCCGCATCGAGAACAGAAAGCAAGGAGTCATGGCATGCGAGGCTGCTTCTTGCCCGTGCTCCATCTTTACACAGTTCTGGTCTCCTAGGGAACCGTCCCCCATGGGCTGGATCTTCCCACATCAATTCAAGGTAGTCCCTCACAGGCATTCCCAGAGCCAACCTTAATCTCAAGATGGCTTTCAGGGGGGGTCTGGAGGTCTGCCTTTGTGGTGTCAGGGAGACCATGACTTCCAACCATGTCATCTCTTCCAACACAATCCTGACCTGGGACTGGTTGATGGGGCGAGGAGCCGGCGGCTGGTGTGGGCGGGGACCCGGAGGAAAGGTGCTAGCAGAGCTAGGGCAGGGGCAGATGACTGGAGAGAAGGCGGCGTCTCGCCCACCAGGACAGCCCTGTTCAAGTGAACATCCAGCGGCCCTGGAGCTTGTCCCGCGCCTCCTCTGTATTGCAGCGGGCTGTTTGTGGTGGTGCGTGATGCTGAAGGTGGGGACACCCAGGTGCCGGCTGGAGGAAGGATGTCAGCAACACCCCCCCACACCTGCGCGCCTCTGGAATGCGCCGCTCCTCCTTGCTCACACAGTAGGTGGCAGCACACAGAATCTCCAAGGCTGGATGGAACCTTGCCAGCTGGAAATGTGCAGAGAAATTCAAGGGTGGGGTTGTTTCTTCGAAGTGTGAGAGGGGCTGTGTAGATAGCACGTGGATCTGAGCAGCAGTAAGCCCTTGGAGGCTCTCCCGTTTTCTGGATCCGCACAGTCCCAGCCACCACGGTAATTGCCTAGAGGAAAGGAAGTAATTTTGTGTGTGTGTGTGTGTGTGTGTTAGAGGGCACTGTGTATCCCTGTGCAGGACTGAAGGTGACTTTGGAAATCATCCTGGATTGCTTCTCCCTCTTTTCTGCTTCGATCTGGGTTTTACCAGGCTCCACCCACCAGGGCCCAAGTGCAGGCCACCGTTTTTTTGCCTGGCATTTTTATGTGGGACCCGGGATTCGAACTCAAGACCTACTGCTTGTAAGGCAGAGTCTTAACTGCTGAGCCACCTCTCCAGCCCAAGGAAGTAATTTTTGTGATGGATTTGACTGAGCTGGACAATGTTCAGCAACGAACCATCACATGACAATTGTTAACAAGTAGACATTAAAACTCTATCAAGTGAAAAAAAATGAAGGTTGTGGCACATGGCCAAGGCATAACAAAATAACAGGCGGGTGACTGGATTGAGATAGTTACACTGCCTTCAAGATTTAGTCATATCTGAATCCTTCGCCATGACCCATGTTAGGATAAAAACTGATAGAATATTTTTTTTCTTCCAAGTTTAATCATTTAAGGAAGTTCCTAACTTTTGTTTGCTAGCAGAGTAAATCAAAGGCAAAGATAAAGTTTTGAATTTTTTTCTTGTCCTTTGACACTTTTACACATAAATACCATGTATTGTGTTTTCACCTCTTACCACTTAATCCCATTCTGCCCCACTTCACACTTTGTTCCTTCCAGCCACTCTCCGTCCACTGTCACATCTTTTGCATGGGCACCTGGGATGCCCATTCAGGTGCCTACGTACTTGTGGAGCATGTATGACTTCTCTGCGGTAAATCATTGGGTAAGGAAGCTCCCTTTCTCCTACTGGCATTAAAGGGATGTGGTCTTTTCGTCACCAAGTCTAGATAAGGAAGGCCCAGAGGTGCGCACCTGTCATCTCAGGACTTAAGGAATCAGCAGGGTCTTGAGTGACAAACCAGCCTAGACTACATGGAGAGACCCTTTGTCAAGAAAATAAGGCTGGAGATAGTAGGGTTCAGCCTCTGCCTTGAAGCCAAAAGACCTGAGTTCTGATCCACATCTCATGTAAAAATGCCAGGCAGAAATGGTGGTGGTCTGCACTTCAGACCCGGGAAGGCGGACTTGAGAAACTCCAGTGCAAAGCAAGAAGGAAGTAGAGCACTACAGGATGGTTCGCAAAGTCACCCTCAGGTTTCAATAGGAATGTGTGTGCCCGTGTGTGCACACAAAGAAAAAAAATGTTAAAAAAAATTAGGGCACCTCAAAAGGCCACCCAATCTCCTGCCACCATCATATGGCTCTGTGAGATAGTGGGAAGGGGGGGTGCTTCAGTTTTGACAAACTACACCCAAGAATGAGCATGTAGGCTGGAATTTGACCACAGTGGATGCTGACACCATGAGATGGGAGAAAGTTCTGTGGTGTTGAAGTTACTGCTTCTGCGTTTCGAGACACCAGGCATTCAACCAGCGTAAGGGAGAAAGGAAGATTTGGCTGATGGTTCCCGAGGGGACATACTGTCTGTCCATCATGGTGCAAAAGGCAGGTGGCAGAGGCCGGAGCAGATTTAGGTCACTGCAGCCATCACAGAGGCCAGGGGAGCAAGCTGTGGACTGCTAGAGTGGGTACTAGCAGAAGCAGGGGGGTGCGCAAAGCCCACCACTGTGACCGGCCTTTCCTCCAGCAAGCTCCAACTGCTGAAGTTGCCGCGACCTTCCCAATCAATCACCGACAACAGTTGAGGGTTTGGGCCGTGGGGAACTAGTCATGTTGAAACCATGACGTGGCAAAAGGCAGCAAGGGTTCCACTTTCCTGCTTCAAGAGATCACAGAGCAAGCAACCTCAGCCAATGTCTGCAAGCCCTTATCTCCCCCCACACTCCACAACCTGCGCAAACCAAAAGGGGCCACGGAGAGGTTTTGATTTTGCTGAGTCTCGTTACATGGCTCAGGCTGACCTCAAACGTTATGTAGTTCAGGTTGGCCTTGAACTTGCTCCTTCTCCTAAATGCTGTGACTGTAGGTAGACACTGCCCCCCCCCCCCCCCCCCCGGTGGCTCAAGTTCTAAAGCAGAGCAGTAAGAGAAAAAAGTGGTTGTGAACATAGAGGGGACATCAGTCAGAAAACTATTATTGTAAGTTGGACTGCATTTCCCACTTGGATCTAAAATTATATATCACTCTGGGTATTTTTACTGTCTTTTCTAGCCACGTCCCGTCTCCTTAGCCAAAACACACTGCATTGATGAAAACAGTTAAGATTGCCTTTGTATGTGAAAATTCTCTTTACTCATTTGTTCTCTCCACAAGCTAATTAACAATGTTTATTTCAGACCAGAGACTGGTTTTTCCTGACTATTCGGCACACGACTTTAATCAACAGAATGTAACTAACAAGCTTAGAGCCCTTCAATACTGAATCAGCAACTCTTACCATATGCTGAGGGTAAAAACACACTTCCCAAAAAAAGCTAAATGCAGAAAGACCAAGGATAGAAGATGTATTTAATACTCAAGAAGTCTAACAGGATGTGCTTGCTATGTGGAACACAGACTTTTAAGGGGAACAAGTTATTCTTTAAATATATCTACCTTAGTCACCCGGTTAGCTCTCAGTACAGTCCAAGACTTAGAAATCTCCACTCTAAAGCATCTTACCACTATCCATTTTGTTACTTTTAAGTCACATATATTTTATCCTGTGCAGGTACGTTGGAGGGGGGAATTGCATACATGCCATGGCATGTATGCAAGTCGTCAGAGGACAATTTGCAAGAGTTGATTTTTCTCCTTCAAGCACCATGTGGGCCCTGGGATCGAACTCAGGTTGTCAGATTTGGCAGCAAGCTCCTTGACCTGCTGAACCATCTGACTGGCTCCTGTTAAGGACTTTAAACCCTACCTGGTATTATTAGGACAAACATCCTAATAACAGAATAATTGAATATATGGTTTTCATTATCTTAAAACGTAAAACCATGAGCCAGAAAAAAGAGCGAGCTTGGCAGATAAGGCTCCTGCTCATAAATCCAAAGACTTAAGCTTGATCCTTGGAAACCCACATGGTTGAGAACTGACTTCTAAAAGCTATTCTCGGCCCTCCATTCATGGTACATGTTCATACCTTCTCTCTCACAAATACATATTAAAAATGTAAAGCCAAGAATGTTCTCTAAAATATGGCTACATGGCCAACAGATTTCATGCTAACAGTCAATTTAGGTTTCTAGTCTTGGATACTTTTTAAATTTTATTTATTTAGTGTGTGTGTGTGTGTGTCCCTGTGGAGGACCAAGGGTGACTTTGGGAATCGTCCTGGATTGCTTCTACCTTTTTGCTTCACTCTGGGATTTCCCAGGCTCCACCCACCTGGCGATTTTATGCGGGACCTGGGATCTGAACTCAGGACCTTCTGCTTGTGAAGTAGAATCTTAACCCCTGAGCTGTCTCTCCAGCCCCTAATCCTGCATACTTAAGTCACTTATTCAGGTTTAACTGGTCAGTTTTGAGTATGGACCAAGGTGGATGGAGGGACGCTAAATTACAGTAAAGAATTTAAGTCTACATCTTGCTTTAGATACACCAATGCCAAAAGGAAGGGGACTCTAATTGAAGGCCTGGCTGTCCTACTAGCCGTCATGTGATGAGTACCGCCCATCTGAAGCACCCTGAGCAGTCATTCAAAATGTCTTCTGACGAAACTCTAAACCTCTTTCAGAGATGAGAACAGCCTGGTTACAGCTTGGCAGACGACGTGTTTTCTTGGAAGCAGCACTGATTCACCCTGTTTCTTAGTCTTGACTGAAACCACTAGCTGACTCCATTTGAAACAGGCAGCAATAAAAACACTCTTCACAGCCAACATGGGATGAAAATGCTTCATGTGAATTTAAAAATTTCTTTTTGAATTATATAAAACTTCTTCTTAGGTCTGGCCTTTTTACATGGGACTCGGGATCTGAACTCAGGTCCTTCTGCTTATGAGGCAGAGTTTTTACCCCAGAGCCATCTCTCCAGTCCCAGTATTCTCTGCTATAGAACTATAAAAGCTTTATCTTGGGGTTGAACATTTGGTGCAAAATTCACGAGTTGAACTGTATATATAGCATGCAACAGGGTTTCCACATGAAAACTCCCCACCATCTCTCTACTGTCTGTTATGACGATCTTTCCCCATCTTCTGTAGATCCAGCCAGCCTCTAACTTCCAATCCCTTCATCTCTTCCTGTAGCTGACTACAGTAGCTGACTAAATCACAGCTCACAACACGAAGAACTGTCGGAATCCAAATCCCTATCTCACCACAGACGAGGGGTGGGAGGATGGTGGATCAAAATAGGATTCTGGACTAGTAAACTTCTTGGTCAATGTATACAGAGCCAACTAGGTTCTGACGGCAGACGGGCATTCTGGGAACCCTGGAAATGTCCTTTCTCACCTCCAGCAGCCTCACGATTCTTCATTGGTAACAGTATCTCTGGAAAATTAGTTCTTGAAGTAAATATGGGTAAAAGAAATATTGCAGAGATGGCCAGGTAACCCAAGGATTATAGGTGCATGCTGGCAAAGCTGACAACTGAAACCCACATTGAGGTTGGAAGGAGAGAATCAGCTGCATAAAGTTATCCTCTGATCACCACACACACACCATAGCACGTGCAGTCCCACACACACACAAAAATATAAGACGAACTTAGTTTTTTAAAAGAGTTTCATTGAAGGTGAAAAACGAAGACAGCCTGCCCTTCTGGTCCTGGTGGGGGAGCCTGGGAGATCCCAGAGTGAAGCAAAAAGGAGGTAGAAGCAATCCAGGATGGTTTCTGAAGTCACTCTTGGTCCTCCACAGGGACACACAGTGCCCTCATACACACAAAATGAATGAATGAAGTTAAAAAAAGTTATACTGCAAAGAAATAAGTCATCTCTAATTCTAAATGGTTTTTATTTATAAAATTCAGCATACTGTTTACTATTCCCCATAACCATTTAAATTACAGGTTTCAATTTTCAAAGTAGAGATCTTTGAAAATATGTTCAGATTAACTGTATAACAAACCCTTTATTAAGGTGACATCACAGAGCACTGGCAGTTAACACTCTAAGAAAGAAGTTAACATGAAACAACATAACTCTTATAGACAATAGCTTATCCAAGTCATCCGCATCCCACTGATAGGTCTTCTCATGTGGCAACCTTTATTCTTGAAATGATCTCATTTACAAAGCTGTTATTCTTTGCTACCACCTCAGCTTTCAGCTGTTTTAACTTTGCTGTGATGTTTTCTTCCGACATTTCAGCGAATGGCACTTGTTTCACCTTGGAGAGAAACTCCAGGATAATTTTTTCACCTTGCTGAAAGACAAGTGAACATCCCAATAGTCATTAAAATACTGAAAGTCACATGAGACAGTCTAGCTTTTTTTTACTGATTCAATCGAAATATGCCACAGTATTTAAAGAACATTTGTATTATCATCAGCAGGTCTATGAAGTCTAGAGTACACAGCAAAGACCTCAGTACCAAAGTACTCTTTTTCAGTTAATGGCAAAGGCATTGAAACTTAGTAATCCTTAAATTCCTCTGCTTTGATAATTTACACACAAACTTAATCTTCAGCCAGCAAAGAGGACTTGGTGAGGAAAAGGTGCTTGCAGTGCAACCCTGAGGACCTGCATCTGACGCCAAGCACCTCTGACTGCCACACAGAGGCCTGGCACATGAATGCTCGCCCACACATGCAATATAATAAGCTAATATTTAAAAAAACAACAACAACACTTAATCTTAGAAAAAAAGAAAAGAACTCTGGGCTGGAGAGATAACTCGGGGTTAAGTCTCTGCCTTGTAAACAAAGGACCCGAGTCCAGTTTCCAGATCTCACATAAAAATGCCTGGCAGACCTGGAAAACCACAAAACAAGCCAAAAGGAGGTAGAGCAAGTCGGGATGATTCCTAAGTCACACTCTGGCCTCCATAAGCACACAGTTCCGTGTGTGTGTGTGTGTGTGTGTGTGTGTGTGTGTGTGTGTGTGTGTGTGTATTTTACACACAGGTAAAACAAAACACCTTATATTGAATACTTCATGACCCCCATGTTTCTGCTTTGTCTACATACCCAGCTACAGTGTCCCACTTGCTATGTGACCCTTTGGCAAATACCTTAACTTTCTTCATTTACAAAATGGGGTATTACTACTATCATCTTCCCATGTCTGTTATGAGGGTTCAAATAATTCAGAACAGTTCTCAGCAAAGAGTAACTACTACATAGAAGGTCATCATTGCATGTGAAACAGAACTAAACAGCTTGCCCTGTATACAGCAGAACCAAGTGTACTCTGTTTTATACGTGACCAACGAATATGTACAGGTAAAAGGCAGATATCCACCCGGCAAAAAAGAAAAGTTTCACTATTCAAGTAGTGTAGGCTCAGATCCTAGCCTTGAGGGCACTGAGCCGTGCAGCTGAGACCTTGTCTCACAAGCAAGTAACTTTCCTGACAAAACAAAAGTGCACTTTTCTAAAAGCAAAAATCTAGACTAACAGTGTTAAGTATCTGCTTGTCTCTTTTAGACTTAAAACTTTTCAGAACATGTAGCATAATATCAAAGTACATGACTTCTGTTTTCTTGGAAACCAGGAATTACATAAAACAGCCTGCCTAATCCCATATCATCAGAAGCCATGAGTTTGATATATTAAGTAAAATGTTGATACAAAAACCATTCCATATTCTGGATGGCAATCTTCCACATCTAAAATTATGAGCAAGTTATGATATGTTTCTCCTCTCTGTATAGCAACCATCCATCCCTTAAAGAAAGAAAGAAAAAAAAAAATCACTGGGTAAAAGCTAAAATAAGACAAGTGAAAATCTGTTGCAATGTATGCCACAGTAAATGTTGCCAGAACTAGGCAGTGCATTAAGAGTCTTATTTTTTATTATTAATGAGCAAGTCTGTATTTTTTCTAAAGAAACAAGTTAGGCATATGTTTCGCATTCTGTGTGAACATCTAAATTTGACCCATTGACTCAGAAGGCTCAACATAAGATCCACTTCTCCTGTGAGAATAAACATCCTGCCCACAAACAGCTTTCTTTAATAAACATTTGCTATGTAACACTTTATGCTCTAAGACACATTCACTATTCATACTTGCTTAACTATATTCTAAACAACTGGAGGGTAGGAATTACTTCATTTTTTTATTATGATTTAAGTCAGTTTTCATTTAATTGGACACCTACAACATCTTAACTCTCAATTAATCATCAGAAGGTGGCTCACAATATAAGCTGAACACAGGACCTTGTCTACACTAAGCAGATGCTCTACCAATGAGCTACATGTCAACTTCCTTCTCTCCATCATCTGCACAACGGAAGGAAAGAACTGATCCCACAAGTAATCCTGACATGCACACACTCATGTATCTGTGATTAACCACCATATGCAAAAACACAAGACCAAGCTGACAGACCTCTCTTTCTAGATAGCACTTCTTCGCTGCTGGCTCCATTTCATCACGTCCTTGTGAGGTTCCGATATTCTGAAACTCCTCCAGCTCCAGGGCTTTCTGTTTGGCGCACTCTATGACATGCCGAGGGAAATCAGCAAGCTCTGCCACATGAATTCCAAAACTCTGATCACAGATACCTACAAAAATTGGAGGGGAGTGGGTTATAAAGAGACAGCATGTGTAAATGCAATTTATCCTCTTCATTATGCCATTATAAAACTTAATTTTAGATTATTTCAAATACATTAGCCAAAAGTTTCTGAGTAACTTAGACAAAAGATTTTAATTAAGTCTTCAATGAAGTGACACGATTTGGTATGTAGAATTGCATTTTATCTTTGACCAATGTAGTAGGAAAAGTAACATCAAAGAAAAAATTCGACAGGTAATTTGTAAAGGCCTAGTGATTAATCTAAAGACAAAAACCCCTCTATCTTTCTATATTCTATATCTTATTTCAGGAAGAAAACTGAAGTACTAAAAAAGAATACATGAGTCACCAGTAAGACAAGCATATACTTCAAGATAATCTGATTTAGTGTCTAGCCTCTGGCTCTGCCATCGTTTCTAGGGATGTCCACAAGAAAGTAAGATGAACACAGAATTTATGGAATTTTTTTCTTGGCAAAATTATTCACTATTATTACATAATCTTATTCTGATTTACTGCAAAATGTGACAAAAGGATTTTCACTCAAGTAACCAAAAAAAAAAGTATAGCTACAATGTTATTGCACAACTGGTCTGACTCAATTATCCATCAACTGTAGGGAAAAAACTGGCATAATTATTTATTACATGTAGTCTTAAGCTGACAATGCACAATTTGAAATAAATGAAAACAAAGTAGAAAGAAACATCTAATACATATTCACAGGGAAGAATGAGTATTACTTCTATCATCTCCATATTTCATCTAACTCTTAAAAAAAAAACTGAAGCTATTCTATGGCACCCAAAATGTAAGCAATATTTTAAAGTAGAATCACAATTTCATGCTTACTGCCAGATCCACTATAAATACTTGCATTCTCTAACAATAATAATAATGAAAACAGGAAAAGTCAGAAAAGTCTCACTGCATTAGAAGCAAAAGGATGAAAGAATCAAGACAAGTAGGAAGACCAGTAAAAAGCACATTTGTGGGAAGTCAGTTATCTGAAAAACATTATTTTGATAACTGTAAAACCAAGCATATGATGATACAAGAAACTTCTAACATTTCGAAGCATGCTAGTACCATCAATTCAGTAACGTAGAAAGTTCCAGACTCAGAACTGACGAGCTTGCCAAAAATACCAAGCAAGAGACAATCCATTACATTGGCCATTGTTAGCATTTCAAGACATCTAAACTGCCAATGTTTAAATCAACATGTTTCTAAAACACAACCTTAAAAGCACAATCAAATAACTACAACCTCTCTTTCTTCTTCTGCGTGTTTTTTTTTTTTAATTATTATTATTTTTAAACAAGTCTAATCTTGAATTCACTCTGCAGCCTATGCAGGTCTTGAATTTATAAACCACTTGCCTCTCTCTCAAGGAGCTAAGATCATAGGCTTGCACTGCTGGTCTGAATTGGTTGTTTGTACTTTATGAAGGGTCTTGCCGTAGCACAAGTTTGAAACCCTAACCTTTCAGCCCCTGCTTTCCAAGTGCTGAGATTACATGTATGTGTCATATTGTCCAGCTAGATAGAAGAAACATTTTATCAAGCAACATAACATTTCGAGCCCAGAACCTCAAACCCATTACCTGCTATGACCTAGAAGCTATTTTGACTAGAAACATACTACCTGTCATGGTTTGAATGTGAGCTCCTCACCTTCCCACTCCCCCCACCCTGGTTTATGTGTTGCATCTTTGGCTAATGTTAATGTCTGGGAAGGCTGTAGCACCTTTAGGAGGAAAGGATGTCATAGGGGGTGGGCCTTGAAGTTTTTTGGCCCAACCTTGCTTCCTTCGGTTCACTCTTGCTCTCTGTGCCTCCCTGATGGCTGCAGTGACCTGAACCAGTCTCCAGCTTCTGCTTCCAGCAATGCCTTCTACTAGGAGATTCCCAGCTTAATGGACCATCTACCCCTCTGGAACCAAACGAATCTCCTTTTATTCTTAAGTATTGTCCCATGGCAGCAGCAAGTAAGTAAATCCCTGCGGTAATATTTAAAGGCACACATTATTCTTCCTTCACTGCCTCAGAATGAGTAGTCAGTCCTACAAGACTGCACAATGCTCCTGCCTCTAGACTAACATTTACTCAGAGGTAAAAAGGCTGTCCAAGTTCCACACTGTCACATTCTGCACTCACATATCAGTATTTACCCACCTTTTTTCACCTGATAAAGCATAGTTAAGGTCTCTTCGGTAGTTAGTGCTGTGACATGTAGATTATTAACAGTTGGTATCTGATTGGCCAAAGCGGTAAGTTCATGAAAATGAGTTGCAAACATGCAAAAGGCACCAATCTTTGTGGCAATGTAATCTGATATAGCCCATGCTAACCCAAATCCATCATAAGTAGAAGTGCCTCTTCCCAGTTCATCTATGATAATTAAGGAGTCCTTGGTTGCAGACCTGAAATGCATAATTATACAAAACTTTTTTATGACATAAAATGTAGCAAAAAAGAAAAACAAACAACAATAACAACCCGCGCATACACATGAGTTGGGCCTGAGAGCAGAGGCCTATAATCCCAGTTATTAGATGGGTGAGATAAGAGGATACATGGGCTACAGAATGTGTTGAAGACCAGCCTGAGCAATTCAACAGACTGTCTAAATTAAAAAAAAAAAGTAAATAATATTTTTTTTAAAGACTTGGAATTTAATTCAGCAACAGAACACTCGCACATGCTCAAAACCCTGGATTCTAGTCCTGCTGCTCTTCCCGAAGGTCGGGTGTGCTGGAGCAGGCCTGGAGCCTTAGCACTTGGCAGTTAGAAGCAGGAGCATCAAGGAGGTCATCTTCAGATTCACAGCCAGCCTGGGGACTTGAGACACTGACTTAAAAAACAAACCAAGCAAAAGAGAGATAATGCCTAGGGAAAGTCACGAATGCAATGCATCCTTGATGCAATTCCAAAGTAAATAAAATTCCAAAGTAAATAAAAAACAAAACAGCAGGAAAACAAACACAAATGATAGGAAATGGAACGAATAGCATTTTAAAAATACAGTATTTTTAATAGAACCAAGAACTCCAGAAGCGCAAAGGCTAGCCACTCGGCCTGGCTTATGCAGAAGCAGTGAAGAGCGCAGCTCAACAGGGTGGAAAGGCGAGGAACAGCACTCAAGGCTTGTCCTCTCTGCATGCACATCGCGGTGGGCATATGCCAGCAGCCTCCTTCGCTCCCCCTGCCCCTGCCCCTGCCCCACTGGGCACCACTGAAGGCAGCACGAGCAGTGAAAGCAAAGGTACTAAAAACATTACACTTCAAGTTTTTCATGACTATCGCCAGTTGCTTGCTCTACTGTCCAGGCTGGTCTCATCCTAGACTGAAGTGGGCCTCCCACCTCAGCCTTCTGAGCAGCTTGGACTCCTAGTGCTTCAAGCTCCAATCACCCTTTTAAGATAAAGTGCACGCCATTCACTAACATAAATGAAGAATCTGCAGGTGTGTCTCACAAGATGAAAGCACACATCCCCACTCAGGAGACTAGGACATCCACGTACCTGAGGATGGAAGCAGTTTCCAACATCTCAGCCATGAACGTGGAGACTCCTTTCAACTGGCTGTCACCAGCCCCAACCCGAGCCAAGATACAATCCACAATGGACACTTCTGCTGACTCGCATGGGACGAAACACCCGATTTGGGCCATGAGCACTATCACTCCAGTCTGGCGAATATATGTTGACTTACCTCCCATATTGGGACCTATAAAATACGTCATATCAAAAAGCAAAACTATTAATTTCTTTCTACTACTAATCCTAAATTATACACTGACTAATTATCCAAATCACAATAATAGAAAATTAGAATCCCAACCAGAAGACACCCAAAAACAGACAAGAGCAGAGGCACTGCCCATGCAGCAGCCCAACGGAGGCTGTTGTCTCTACACACAAGCCTACACTCGACCCTTTAGCAGAGAGGAAGAGTCCATACACAGAATCATACATCTCCATTGGCTCAGAGATCCTGCAGATTAATTTAATGATTTCCAGAGCAGCATAGACCCAACCGATTATACTTAGTCCACAAGTATTACTCACTAGTAAATGGGTTTACTAGTGAATGAACAGTTGGGCTAAGCTCTTCAAATCACTTAAATGCCACACAAAAATTGTAGGACATGACTCTTCTTTTGCCAGATACATGATTTACTTATTAGGGATATTTTAAAAAGGCAATTTAAAAACTTGTTTGGGGAATTAATAGAATGCAACCACAACTGTTTCCTACTAAATATGTTAACCCAAAGGACTCCTACTTCCCATGTTTTCTGGTCTTTAGATCTCTGAAAACATCTCAGTTAAAACAAGTTTCACATGAATATGAACAAAGTACCATGTCATGAGAAATGCAATTCTGAGTTTTTTCCAAAAGGCAAATTCTCCTGTCCTTTAGTAACCTCTCACCAAAGAACTGACTCTAGGGTGAGCTTTGACAATGGGTTAACATTTACTTTTCAATATATTCCTAAGCAGAACATTACACTCTTTTTTCTAACGTGAAGGACTTGGGTTTCTTCATCGATTTAAAACGTATTTATTTCTAACCTTTAAAGAAAAAGTGAAATGTCATCCCTCCACTCACACACACAAAACAAACAAAACCAGAAGCTAGAGTTTTGATGTGTCCCCACCCCCCCCATTTTTTTTTTTTTTTTTTTTACCAGTAATGATGTGGAACATCTGTTTGTCTTTTTCAAAGTGTACATCGTTAGGAATAAATGCAACTTCATCTTGGACTTCCACACAAGCGTGCCTGGATGCTTTCAGTATAATTCGTCCTTGTCCTTTCTCCAGAATGACGGGTCGTACATACGGAACAGGTGCTCCGTTTGACACATGAGCAAAGCTGACAACAGCATCAAGCTGAGCCAACACATCATTGAGTGTCTGCATCGGCTCCACGTACCCTGTGAAAACAAAATAGGAAATGGGCACAGGAATTTCAAAGAATGAAAAACATTTAATCTAGAACCTGTTTCGAGTTTATACATTTTCAAAAATTAACAAAGCTGGGTTGGAGTAAAAGGCTTTGCCTCGAATGGAAGGATGTGAGTTCAAATCCCAGATCCCATATGCCATGCAGAAAAGACCAGCAGCCTGTACTTCAGGCCCTGGAAGGTAGAGCCTGTGAAAGCTCAAAGCAAAACAAAAAGTAGGTAGATGCAATCCCGGATGATTCCTGAAGCTACTCTGGGATCTTCACAGGCACATCCTGTGTCCTCTGACAGAGAGACACAGCCAACACGCACTGCAAAAATAAATACTCACGAGTAAATATTCACCCCATCCCACCCACCCAAACGCCCTGGGAAAGGCATCCCCGTGACACCTAAGAGTCATGTGGGGCAGGGGACAGCCACAGCACACAACAGCAGAGCCCACTCAAATCCAGAGAAGCTTTTCCAATAACAAAGTCAGACAACCTCATCTGACTCAGGAGAGCCAAATACCGCTATCAAATAAAGCAGACACAGACTTGTACACAATGCCTGATTCACACTGTAAAACCATAAAATACACTAAGTACTAAGAAAACATGTCTCCTACAAAAAACACCGATATCCATCTTATAGATTCCAGTCAGAACCACTTCCTATTAGTCACGAAAGCATTCAGAGGATAATGTCTTCCAAAGACATGTTATTGACATGATCAACAAGCTTTGTAAAGAATTACAAAAGAAGTGTAAGGAACTCAGAGTACAAATGAATAAGTATGACCTTATATGAACAGGAAAATAGTAAAAATTATCTGAGATGAAAAAGGAAATAGAGAGCTGGATCGGTGGCTCAGGGGTTAAGCCTCTGCCTTGCAGGCAGAAGGTCCTTAGTTCGGATCCTAGACCCCTACCCTCATAGACGCCCGGTGGAAGCGGGGCTGCATTTCTGGTCCTGATAGGGCGGAGCCTGTGAATCCCGGGGCAGAGTAAACGAGGAGGAGGTGGTCCATGGTGGTTCCCAAATTCGTCTGTGGTTCTACACACACATACACACACACACACACACACATACACGTGCACAATTGAATAAATAATAAAAAAATTAAAAAAAAAAAAGAAAAAGAAAATAGAGGAAATAAGAATAAGTTTAGAACAGGTGAAAATACACCAAACTGGAATTTAGCTGGAATTCAAAGGGAAACTAATTGTAATTGAAAACCTAACAGAGAGTATTACACACAGAATAGATCAAGTAGAAGACAGAATATCAGATCTGCACAGGATTGTTCAATTGAAGAAGTTGAAAAGTCTAAAAAAAAAAAAAAAAGAAAGGAATATTCAAGAACTATGGGATATCATGAAAAAGCCAAACCTACGCATTCATGAAATCCCAGAACATGACCCCCCCTCAAAAAACAAAAACTCCCGCTCAGATATTTCAGTCAGTCATAAATGAAAACTTCTGCATTTAAGGAAAGAGTGCAGCATCCAAGTACAAGATAAACACTGGACACCAAACAAGTATTACCAAAATAGGAGCACAACAAGGCAAATAATAGTAACAACACTTCAGATACAGGACAGAGATTGTTCTGAGAGCTACAAGAGAGAAAAACCAGTCACATTTCAAGGCAAGTCTACTAGAATATAGTTGAGTTCTCAACGTAAACAGTTCAAGCCAGAAGAGCATGGAAAGGCATTCTTCAAGTCATGAACAATCACAGATGCAAACCCAGGAGGCTACATCCAGCAAACTATCAGTCAGGCTTAAAGGAGAGAAAAAAAAATTCTTGATAAAAATAAAGTCTTTCTTATCTACAAAACCAGGCCTGCAGAAGATACTAGAAAAAATTCTCAAGACAGACAATCAAGGGACTGGAGAGGTGGCTCAGCGGTTAAACCTCTGCCTTGCAGGCAGAAGGTCCTGAGTTCGGATCCTAGACCCCATGTATAGACGCCAGGCGGAGGCGAGGGGTGGCCTGTGTTTCTGGTCCTGGTAGTTTCCGAATTCGTCCGTGTTCTACACACACACATACATACGCACACATACGCACACATGCATATGCACAATTGAATAAATAATAATAATAATAAAAAAAAGACAATCAACACACTCAAGAGGAAAAAGGGAAAAGTAGTATGAATACTACTACTAGGCAAAGAACTGTCAACACAAAAAAATCCAGTAAACTCAAAAAATGACAGGAATCAACAAAAACTTTTCATTTGTAACTTTAGACATCAATGGGACCAACTCCCCAATCAACATGCTGCCTCCAAAAACCACACCTCACTTTGAAAGATAGGCACAATCTCGGAGAAAAGGATGGTTAAAAATACTCCAAGCAGGAGCTGGAGAGATGGCTCAGGGGTTAAGACTCTGCCTCGAAAGCAGAAGGACTTGAGTTTGGATCCCAGGCCCAATGTAAAAAACTTCAGGCAGAAACGGCGGTGGCCTGCACTTCTGACCCTGGTAGGCTGAGCCCGGGAAATCCAGAGGGGAGCAAAAAGGAGGTAGAAGCAATCCAGGATGATTTCTGAAGTTGCTCTTGGCCCTCCACAGGGATACACAGTGCCCTCTGATATACACACATACACACTAAACATTAAAAAAAAAAAAAAAAAAAAAAATCAGTGGCTTCCCTATACACCAAGAATAAACAAAATGAGGGGCTGGAGAAGTGGCTCCGGGGTTAAACCTCTGCCTTGCAGGTGGAAGGTCCTGAGTTCGGATCCTAGATCCCACGTATAGATGCCAGGCAGAAGTGGGGGCAGCCTGCGTTTCTGGTCCTGGTAGGGCGGAGCCTGTGAATCCTGGGGCAGAGTAAACAAGGAGGAGGTGGAGGTGGTTCATGATGGGTTCCGAATTCGCCCATGGTTCTACACACACGCACACATACACAATTGAATAATAATAAAAAAAAGAATAAACAAAATGAGAAAGATTTGAGAGAAACAATACCACTTACCATTGCTTCTAAAAAAAATGAAATTATTTTAGAATACACCTAACCAAGGATGTGAAAAATCTATACAATGAAAATTTTAAAACCCTAAAAAAAGAGATTACATAAAAGACCCAGGATACCAAAAACAATCCTGAGTAATAAAAACTGATGGAGGTATCACCATACCAGACCTTAAACTATACTATAAAGCCACAGTAACAAAAACAGCATAGTACTAGGTCCAAAAAAAATATAGACCAATGCATTGGAATTGAAGACTCAATTATGAGTATTAACTGATCTTTGACATAGTTCAAAAAAAAGGAAAAAGGACAGTATCTTCAACAAATGGTGCTGAAAAACTGGATATCTTTATGCAGAAGAATGAAACTGAACCTTTACTTGTCTCTCTGTATGAAAATCAACTCAAAGTAGATCAAAGGCCTCAATGTTAGACCAGAGACAATAAAAATCTTAGGCGAAAAAGTAGGGAATACCCTGGAACTGATTGATCTTGGCCAGTATTTCCTCAATAGGACCCCAAAGGCACAGAGAGTTGAATCCAACACTAAACAAGAGATTAAACATAGAATTAAAAAGCTATTGCTCATAAGAGACTGTTTAATTGACCAAAAAGGCAACCTACAAAATGAGAGAGCCATTTTCACTAATACATCGGATAAGAGGATTGATACCCAGAGTATACAAAGAACACAAAAATTAAATACCAAGGATATAAACAACCCCATTAAAAACTGGGCTGTAGAACTGAAAAGAAACTTCTCACAAAATGAAATTCAAATATCTAACAAACATCTTAAAAAATATTCCACCTCCCTCATCATTGAGGAAATGAAAATTAAAACCACCCTGAGATATCATCTCCCTCCAGTCAGAATGATTAAGATCCAAAGCACAAGCAATAGCAAATGCTGGCAGAGAAAGGGGGTGCTTATATACTATTGGTAGAATGTAAACTTATACAACCCTTTTGGAGATCAATTTGGAGGTACCTTAAAAAGTTAAAAATTGAAATTTAGCTACACCACTTCTGGGAATGTTTCCAAAGAACATTGAGACATGTACAACCACGTTCATAGCAGCCATTTTCACAACTGCAAAGAAATGAAGCCACCTAGATGTCAAGTAGTTGAGGCAAGTTAATGAAAATATAGGACTATATAGAATGGAATACTACTCACCTGTCAGGAAAGATGAACTAATGAAATTTGCCAATAAATGGATGGAACTTGAAGAAATCATACTGAGTGAAATATCCCAGATGCAGAAAGACAGACACTATATGCTCTCCTTTATCTTTTTGAAACTTTACTGATTGATTGATTGATTGATTGATTGATTGTGTGTGTGTGTGTGTGTGTGTGTGTGTGTGTGTCAAAATCCAGAACAGACTCTAAATGCTAACAGGACAGAGTGGCTGGCATCACAGACTCACATAAACCACCACAAGAATGTCAATCATATCAACTATTTCACTGCATTCACAATGGAAAAAATTCATTTTAGAAAAATACAAAATTTTAATTAAATGGCTCCAAATCTGACTCATTTCTAATGGTCTGCCATAAAAGTAATGTTTTGACAACAATTAACTTATGTTTCATTATAAAAGTATATTTCTTTTGCCTAATAGAATTGTTAAAAAGGAAAGGAAGCCTCACACAACACTTTCAGAGAACAAAAGGAACTTATAATATTAACTATTAATGGAGTATGTATTGAATGCATTTATTTTGTAGTGATAGGGATCTAGCCCAGGCTTCGCGCAGGTTGGGACGAACACTTTACAGCTGTGCTCTATCCCTCTTCTTAACACATCAAGAATAAATTTAGCTGGTGTGATGATGCATGCTTGTGATCTCAACGCCAGAAGGGAAGGACAGGTTTAGGAGTTCAAGGCCAGCCTGAGTCCATGAAAGCCTGTCTCCAAAAAGAAAAAACACAGCATGGGGGGGATTGGAGATGTGACTTGGTTGGCAGAATGGCTAGCATGCACCAGGCCTCAGTTCAGTACTCAGCACCACACAAACCAGGCGTGATGTGCACACCTGCAGCACCAGCAGCCAAGAGGGGGAGGGGAGATCAGGAGGTCACACCTGGACCACCAACAGCTAAGGAGGGGAGGAGAGATCAGGAGGTCACACCTGCAGCACCAGCAGCCAAGAGGGGGAGGGGAGATCAGGAGGTCACACCTGGAGCACCAACAGCTAAGGGGGGGAGGAGAGATCAGGAGGTCACACCTGCAGCACCAGCAGCTAAGGGGGGGAAGGGGATGATCAGGAGGTCACACCTGGCGCACCAGCAGGTAAGGGGGGGAGGGGAAGATCAGGAGGTCACACCTGGCGCACCAGCAGCCAAGAAGAGGTCAAGGTCAGCATCAGCTACTCAGGGAGTTTGAGGCCAGCCTGGGACATGAGAATCTGTCTCAATAAATCAATGAATAAACCAATTTTTGTTTAAAGCATATCTTTGAGGCCGAATTGGGCTATTGTTATAGTTAAGCACAGGTATCAACTTGACTGTTGAGGGTTTGAGCTCTAGGCACAGTTGTAGAGAGTTGATGGTTGAGTTAAGCCCACAGCAAAACTGAAAGACATTGTCCAGCTGATGGGGAAGACCCAGCCCATGGTGGGTGGGACTAGGCCCTGGATAAATCACAGAGTTGGCATTCTTCTGTATACTTGGCCAGACATGCTGGTCTGGCAAGTAAGGATTGTCCATCTCTCAGCCGTTATGCAGTGATGGTGTGGCCAGTTCCCTCAGCCCTGGTGTTGGTGCGTGCTCTCCCGTCAAGCTGGCCTAAGAACTGTAACCAGACTGTCGTAAGAAAGTAAACTCCTTGTTCCCTTAAGCTGTGTTCTGGTCATTTATCAGCAACCATGCAGGCGACTGCAACAGCTATGTAGACAGCTTAAAGCCTGACTGAGATGATACCATAGGAAAGGAAAAAAGGGGAGGAGAGAACCTTAAAAAATGATCGATTACATCTTTTTAAAAATTAATTAGTGCGTGTGTGTGTGTGTGTGTATCAGAGGACACCGTGTGTCCCTGTGGAGGATCAAATATGACTTCAGGAATCATCCTGATTGCTTCTACCTCCTTTTGGCTTTACTCTAGAATGTCCCAGGCTCTGCCTTCCAGAATCAGAAGGGCAGGCAGCTACCATTTCTGCCTGGCATTCTGAAGTGGGATCCAGGATCTGAACTCAGGTCTTTTTGCTTATGAGGCAAAGTCTTAATTCCTGAACTCTCTCTCTAGCCCAATCTATTACATCTTTAAATGAAGCAGATTTTAAGTGTGTATCAGACTAAGATGAGGTTGGTTAAATTCAAGCTGACTCCAGACACAAAGCTTTCCATTTCAATGCTGTAAAAACCAGGCCCTTAACCTGTGGCTAGGTGGTGAGTATTAGTTTCTCACTTTCATTTTGTTTTTGAAGACTCATGGTTGACATAAGTAGGATTCAGAGTCCTTTAAAATGCAATCTAGGGCTAGAGAGACCTAAGATTCTGCCTTGGAAGCAAAGCGGATCCCAGGTCCCACATAAAAAAAAAAAAAAAAAAACCAGGTGGAAATGGCTAAAGGCACTTCCAGCTTTGATAGGCGGAGCCTGGGAAATCCTAGAGGGAAGCAAGGACATAGAAGCAATCCAGAAGGATTGCTTAAGTCACCCTTAGCCTTCCACAGGGATACAAAGTGCCCGCTACTACACACACACACACACACATCCACGCACGCACATGCATACACATAAAATAAATAAAATATTTAAAATACAATTTAGGTTCAAGAAAATAATTCAGTCAAATTATCATGCTACAGCTATCTTTACAAACCATACCCATTTATCTAAACACCAATACATAAAGCACAAAATAAAAGTTTTCTGATGCTTCTTGCATTATGAACATTCATATCAGTAAAACAATTTTAAAAACTAAATATGACAGAATGATTCTCAAGCCAGTTACTCATAATGTCATTAACATATTTTAGAATGTGGACAGTCTATTGTAAATCTCCTATTGTGCTTTCCCACTTGCTCCACCAGTGTTCGCTATAGCTATTCCAACTCCATCCCTAATCTTTTAGTCACACTGTGGTTGAACACTGAATTTGGTTGTCTAGGTCTCCTTTAGTCTGTTCTTTTAAAACATCTTGACAGGAGCATTTTTAAAGAGTTACGGCCTTAAAAATGTTCCACAGCTCAAATTTATGTGCTTTTCTTTTTTATTTATTAACAGATTATAAATATTTTTATTAAGAACAGTATGCAAGGGCTGGAGAGGTGGCTCAGGGGTTAAGCCTCTGCCTTGCAGGCGGAAGGTCCTGAGTTCAGATCCTAGACCCCATGCAAGATGCCGGGCGGAAGCGGGGGCGGCCTGCGTTTCTAGTCCTGGTAGGGCGGAGCCTGTGAATCCCAGAAAAGGATGGAGGTGGTCCATGATGGTTCCCGAATTAGCCGGTGGTTCTACACACACACACACACACACACACACACACACACACACACACACGAGCACACATGAGCGTGCACAACACACAACTAAATAAACAATAAAAAAAAAAGAACAGTATGCAGATGGACTGGTGCAATGGCTCAGCAAATAGGAGCTTATGCAGAAATCTGGCAACGTAAGTTCTAACCCTGAAGCCCAAAGGGTGGAAGGGCAAAAGCAAACTTCTAAAAGTTGTCCTCTGACCTCTATAATAAAATATAAATAAATAAAAAAATAAGTAAAAGAAAAAATAATACATACAAGAGCTGGCAAGATGGCTCAGACAGTAACAAGTACGCATGCCTGATAACCAGGGTTCAATCTCTAGAACCCACAAAAAGGAGAACTGACTCAACAAACTGTCACAAACATACACATATATGTACACATGCAACATACACATATATGTACACATGCACACACACATGCACATGCTTTCAGTAGCATACATATACACATACAAATAATAAAGTGTTTTAATTTTTGTTAAAACATGTGTGGTATAAGAGGGCACTTTAGTATATGTGCTTGTGTAAGCCCAAGGGAAATTTTGGGTATCATCCTGAGTTGCTCTACCTCCTATTATTTTCCTCTGAGGTTCCCAGGCTTTGTCTTCCAGATTTGGAAGTTTAGGCCACTGCTTACACGTGGCGTTTTTTACATGATATCTGGGATCAGAACTCGGGTCTTTTTATTTCCAAGGCAAAGGTTTTAACCTCTGAGCCCAAAATAGTGTTCCTCCCTTTGTACCCTACCAGGCTGATGTTGTTTTTCTTTTATCTTAGGTATTTCTAAAAGGCATAATAAAGGTTATAGTCCATATCTTTCAATATGCCCTGTGCTAAAAAGGCATTCCAATCATTCTGAAGACAATAATATACAGTACCAAGTCAGGTTTTCCCTTTAATTACATCATCTCCAATGGTGTAACTATAAAAGGGCACACAAAATTCAAAACATCTTGTCTCATATAACTGAATTAGTTTTTTACTTATACTGATTTCTACAACCTAAAGTGTGACTCCATTGATAAACAAAAATAGTATATTAGTGGTATTTCATTGGTATTCCTAGCACTTGGAAGAACAAGGCAAAGGATCACATGAGCTAAGGAACTGGAGACTAGCTAAGACAACAAGGGCAGACCCTGCCATTAAAAATACATAGGATGGGTGAAATGGTTCAGCAGGTAAAAGTACTAGTCAGGCGAACCTGATGACCTGAGTTTGAGGCCTTGAACCCACAAAAAGTAAAATGGGTGGCTGGCATTTACGATCTTAACACTCCATCTAAAAGCACACACACTCGCAGAAACAAGAAGGGCAGGGGACTCCTAATCGACAGCTGTCCTGACTGCCACCTCTGCCACGGTAACCATGTGCAGTCATGTCTCTCTTTCACACACATGCAAATCAACAAAAAAATAAAATTAAAGCATAAGATACTCTTCAAATATCCTGATACTTGTCTATTAGCAAAAAGCCAGGTTATATTCAGAACACTTAATACATTGGCTCGATTAAATTTACCTGAAGAAATATTGACAATTTCTTTAACAATAGCATTCTGGGCCTCTTCATATTCCATTTTATTTTTCGTATACTCTTCATTTAAAGAGGACAATTCACTGTAAGTCAAATATGAAATTACTAAAAATATCAAAATATTTTTAAGTTAATATACATTATACAAAAACATATCCAGAATATCTTATGAAGCATCAAAATAGTAATTACAATGGAAATTTGAATAGAAAATGGGTAGCTCATGAGGTACAAATGAGACCAGGATACTTGATGGTTGAAAAAGGGAAGGGGAGAAAAATGGGTAACAGTTTTTTTTTTTTTTTCAATTCGGAACATATAAAAGGTATAATATAGTAAATGGCCTTATTGAAATTGCTAGACATCTTCCTATTTTTATATCCAACGAAGTGTGAGATTTTAAATGAAATTTTAAATGATATCAAATGTTCTTTGAAAAAATAAACACTAAATAACTAAAGCAGGAACTAAAGCTAGGGGACCTAGCTTAATGGATATAGATAGAATCATAAAATAATTCATAATTCAATCTATTTTGTATTGACAAAAGATTGACATGCTAGTTAAGGGAAAAAATAGCCACTACTTATTTTGTTATTTGAGACCAAGTCTTCTCAGTTTGTGGCTCAAGCTGCTGTAAACTCATGGCATTTCATTTGCCTCAGCCTTCCCAAGGTTGGCTTACAGGTGTAAGCCAACACAACTGGCTGAAAGAAATCTTAACACATTTTAGCCAATGAGGAGAGAGAGAGACAGTTTAGGCCTTTCATCAATTAACAGTAAGTAAAGTAAAAACTTCTTATCTCCCAACCCTTTACTTGTAAAAGAATATGGAGATTAGTTTTCTATAACAGATAAGCCCTACCTGGAGGTCAGTACAAGACCAACTGGGCTGGGTTTCAATATGAGATAACCAATGAGGAAAAGCCATTTTTCCCTGGCGTTACCTAAATGCACAAATATACCTGTCCCTGGCAGCTACCTTTGGTACCTGCCCTTATGGCACTCCACATGTGGAGCCATGAGTTCCCAGGTGCCCTCAGCCCTCATGGTACTCCACATGTGGAGTCCGTGAGTTTTGGTCTTTCTTCTAATAAACTCTATTAATCCTCAAAACAAAACAAAACAAACAAAGCCTGCATTTCTGTCTCTGGTGTGTGGAGCCTAGGAAATTCCAGAGTGAAGCAAAAAGGAAGTAGAAGCAATCCAGGAAGATTCCTGGAGTCACCCTTGGGCCTCCACAGGGACACAGTGCCCTCTGACACACACACACACAAAAAAAGTTAAAAAAAAAAAATCTTATCATAAGACAATTGCCAAACATTAAGACATTTTATCAGAGAATCTATAGAATTTCCAAAGGCTTAAAAGTATAATAGACTTGCAAACCTGTTGGTAAATTTTACACCATTCTTTTGGATATCAACTGTACTAAAGTTTTTATTGTTACGAAGGACTTTTTCTTCCTTGCAGGTTACACGAAAATAATATCCAAACTGTGAACTAGAGTCCAATTTAATCTGTTTGCCGGGGTCCAATCCTTCATGAACAAAAAGAAAAGATTAGTACACCACTAATAATGTACAGCCATTTTTCAATGTTTAAGTCATTATATCTAATTATTGCAATATATTTAGGACATAACAGCATATTAAAATTATTATAATTACCCTGGGAAAGAACAACATTCTGTTCACTTGAAAACTATACAAAGTAAAGATATCTGTAGAACCTTTATAGTCTTCTACAACTGCAGACTTATGATATAAATGCTATTTTGGGGTAAAACTACTCAAGGTGGAGAACACCAGTGTGGGCAACATACTGTTCTAGAAAATGGGTAAGGTAGGGCCCATGCTTAAGGAATTTTACACAAGTCTTCTCAAACAAATATATGCAGTTTCCAAACAAAAACTTGACTCTGGCAAGACTCTTAGAAACACTAGGACACATATTTTCTGTTAAGTGCAAAATATTTCATGATTTTTAAGATTTTAGTGACCTCTCAAAATTTCACTCAAAGTAGGGCTGTAGAGATGGCTCAGCGGTTAAGACTGAGGTCCTGAGTTCAGATCCCAGGTCCCACGTAAAAAAACAAACAAACAAACAAAACTGCGCCGCCGGCCCTGGTAGGTAGAGTCTGGGAAATCCCAGAGCAAAGCAAGAAGGAGGTAGAAGTAATCCAGGATGATTCTGTTATACACACACATATATACACACATTAAATGAATAAATGAAAACTTTTAAAAAATTAAAAAAAAAAGAATTTAGCTTGAAGCTGCAGAGTAAACATATAAATTAGCTGGAATCCATAAAGGTAAACTAACTAAAAAGGAAAATTAAAAAAATTTTTTCACTCAAAGTGATCATTAAAAACATACCCTAAAAGACAAAAATACTATACAAAAATTTATTGGCTAGAGCCCAGGGAGGTAGCTCAGCAGGTACGGCTGGCTCCTGCTCGCAAACCCAGCAATCCAAGTTCCATCCCGAAAAGCACATACGATGGAGAGAACTGACTTCTGACACCTGTCCCGACTTCCCCTGTGCATCACAACATGCGTGCATTCTCTCTCTAATACGTAAATATTTCTTTCTAAGCGTAATGGCTGAAGCATGGTTCCTGAATACTAGGAAGAACAACTACAGACAGCCCTCCTGTGTATAGAAAAGAAAAGGACAGTAGAGAACTATGCATAAGCAGAAACAGGATTATTTAATAAAGGAATCTCTCATAACGCTCCATGGGAAGTGGAAGCTTGAGAGTGAAAGTCTGTAATCAAGAAATGATTAGTCTCAAGCCGAATCTGTATTTGTCAGGAACAGGGTGCTGTCTTGGGGATGAAAGCATAGTAAGGCGATTCTGGTACCAACATGGACACTGAGTAGACCTCCATGAAGACTCTTTCTTACCAAGACCGCGGGCTGCACTTATTAACGTGGACTGCATCTTCTTTTCCAGGCCATCCATCACTTCTCTTAGTTCACTCAGATTTGGATCAAAGGAAGACTTTACAAGGAACTCATGGTTTTCCACCTATAAATAGAACGAAGAGTAGGTAAGTTATGAAAACAATGAAGACAGGTATGACAAGAAGTAGGAAGGCAGCTCAGTGGCTACGAGTGCTTACTGCAGTGTGAGGACCCAGATTTCTAGTACCCACATAAAAAGCTGGGCATGGCTGAATATGAACCTATAGCCCAGCATTGAGGGGGTAAGGGAGGCGGGAGACAGGAGGTTACCAGCCTAGCTTCTAGCTCAGAGAAAGACCCTGTCCCAAGGGATTCAGTAACAGAGCAAGATACCTGGCATCCTTCTCTGGCCTTGCATGCACCCAACATACAAATATATACATTATTTTTATCTATTTATTTAACTGAAATTTGACTAAAGTTTTGAGGTAAATGATTTACTATCCACAAATTGTAACTGTTAAGGAGCTTCTATCTACTAATATGTGTATGTTTGTTATTAGGAGTTTAAGAGCTATATATACATATATATGTCTACATATAGTGATAATGATGCATGTATCCTTAATACTATTTTTTCCTGCTGTGTCTGTGTGTGACCCTGTCCCTGTGTATCAGAGGGCCACCAATAACATTCATTAAGTTCTATATCTGCTTTAAATATTACTGAAACATATTAAAAATTCAAAATCACACCTGACTGTGGCCTTTTCTAAACCAAGCATCCATCTTTTTTTTTTTTTTTTTTTTGCTATACAATAACATGTTTATTTAGAGTTTTATAACAAACTTCCTTAGGAAAGAGATGAGAAATGTACATATTGACTTTAGTGTTTCAAATCCCTTTTTTATTTTTAATACATTTTTTATTATTATTTCAGATCATACAAACTTAATAGGTACACCAGTTCCCTCCCCCCCTCCTCCCCCCGAACCCCCTGCTCCCCCCCCCCCCGTGCCTCCTGCCCCAATTCCCAGAGTCCTTTCTTGTGCATGCCTGACTCTCCTCTGGGCCCTCCTCTCCGATGACGTACAAGGACCCAGTGGCCTTTCCCTGAACCCTTTCCCGTGTTCCCCTTAAGTATAGGAACACTGCTGTGGCTGCCAATCCCTTGCCTCCAAGGATCTTGGTGCCTTTAGCAAACCAAGCATCCATCTTAAGAATCCCAAATATCAGCTGGAAAGATGGCTCAGGAGTTAAGTCTCTGCTTCAAAAGCAGAACCTGCATTTGGAGCCCAGATAATGCTGGGCAGAAAAGGAAGGCAGAACCTGGGAAACTCCAGAGCCAAGAAAAAAGGAGGTACAGAAATCCAGGATGATTCCCAAAGTCACCCTTGGGCCTCCACAGGGACACATAGTGCCCTCTGATACACACTGACACACACACACACATGTGGGGGGAAAAAACCTCAAATATTAGGGGTTGGAAGATAGCTTAGGGGTTAAAGCCTTTGCTTCATACACAAAAGGAGCTGAATTCAGATCCCCAGATCCCACATAAATATGGAGGAAGGAACTGGTGGTGGCCTGCACTTCTGGCCCTGGAAGACAGAGCCTGGGAAACCCCAGACCAAAGTTGTAAGGAGGTAGAAGCAATCCAGGATGATTCTTGAAGTCACCCTTGGTCCTCCAAGATCCACACAGTGCACACACACACACACACACACACACACACACACACACACACAAAATAAAGCTAAATTTTCAATTGATCTATTTTTAAAAAATGAAGATAATCATTCTTGCAAAATATAAAGGGTATTTTGTCAGGGCCCTTGTTTGCATGTAAGCTATTAAATGCACAAGTATAAGCACCTAAAATTCAGATGAGAGAATGAAGTAACGCAAGGAGAATGCTTCAATAATGAAAAACAGGAATAAAGAAACCCTGACATAGTATTCTACAGCTTCCTTCCCCAGTATGTCTCTCCCCATCTGCCTCCCCCTCAAAAGAAACTGCCATCAAATACTCATGAGGCTCCAGTTGAAATTAGTACATTTGATCATGTAGTAATTAAAATGTAAGAAGCACAACTCAGGATGTTTGTTACTCTCTCACACTGCAATTCCACTGGAAATGCAATTGAAGGAAATGAAATAGAAGCAAAACCCAAGACTGAATAAAACCTCTGCAGATTTATTCGTTTACAGTACAATTTGAAGATAATACGGCACAATATTTGCACAATCATTCAATAGGACAGTTATTTAAACAGAGATGGAAAATATCCAAAAATAGGGATCAAAGGCTTATGTTAATTACAGGGGAAAGTACTGCTACAATGGTTAACTGAAGGTGCTATGCAACTTGCTTCTTCCAATGAACCTAAGAGAGGTGAGGCAGAGGTCAAGCCAAGTTTCTCTCCTCACCCCCCCATCATCCAGAATTCTCACATTACCCCACATCCTGACATTTTTCTTCCTGAGATAGGTAAGCACTGTTTTGAAAGACAGCTAAAGAGATCCAAGCAAAACAAGGGAAAAGTGAACAGCTAGGCTCTGGCTTACTAAACAAATGCTCTTATGGGTACACATCAAATTGAAAACCCTTCAGCTATATGAATCACTGCCTCCAAATATGGCATCTGCTTTCCACTAATTGTCTTTCCAACAGTTGCCACCCAACAGCACTAGAAAGGTCACTGGACTGAAAAGAGGCAGAACAAAGCAGGCATAGAGTCTATAAATGGAATGAAACCAAGAAAAAAGACTGAGAAAGAAAAGTCAGGCTGTGAAAAATCAGGAACTACAACACAGAAGACACCATTGGAATTAGTATCAAACTGAAAGTCTTTCTTAAGACTTGAAAAATTCTCTCTCTCTTAGAAGGATGCACGTTAAAGACACAGGAAGAATTAAGACATGTAAAAGATTTTAAGCATTTTCTTAAATATTTAAGAGGAGCTAGAGAAATGGCTCAGGGGTTAAAGTTCTGAGCGAAGTCGCCCCACACTGTAAAGATGAACCCAACCTGTCAATGGTGGTGAAACAACAGTTCAGAAGTGAGTCCCAGACACAGGGCAGCCGCTGTCTGGTGCTGCTGTATCCAGACTCCCACGATGAAGACTAAACTGCTCTTGTTTTTCTTGTTTCAGCCATCATTATTTACTCTGGATTTTTGTTTTATTGTAGCTAAACCTTTTGGCTAATAAATTTGGAAAACCTCAATCTGTGATGAGAAAACCTCCAAAGGTTTTCTGGTATAATTATATTGTGGGGTATCTGGCAAAAGCAAATTTTGCTTGAGAGGATTTATGTGACTTATACAGAATCCAGCTAAATAATAATTTATCACCTAAATATACAAAACAAGAAAGACAACAAATTACTAAAGACAAAGGTACACATACATTCACACACAGAGATTCAATTGGAAACAAGGTCTAAAGAAGATTTGAGAGATGCGAGTGGTATAGCTCAGTGATAGTGTGTAACACCTTGGGTTCAACACTTAGCACTAAACAAAATAAAAAACAAAAGGAATTTTAGATGCAGAACATTAAAGTATATTTTAAACATTTAAGAAAATGTGAGAGAATAACATAATTAAAAAAAAACTACCTAGGAGTTAAAATGAACTAAGTAACTTAAACACACACAATAAATAAACAAAAGTTTAAAAGAATAGATATATCTTGATTACATGGCAAAACACATACTAGGACTCTTCTAGATACATATATATATTGAGTAGTGCTGGAGAGATAGCTCAGGGTTAAGCCTGTCTTGTGAGCAGAAGGTCCTGGGTTTGAATCCCAGGTCGCACATAAAAAATGCCAGGCAGAAATGGCAGTGGCCTGCACTTCCAGCTTTGGTGTGTGGAGCCTGGAAAATTCCACAGCAAGCAAAATGGAGGTAGAAGCAATCCAGGATGATTCTTTAAGAGTCATCCTTAGTCTTCCACAAGGACACACAGTGCCCTTCACACACACACACACACACACACACACACACACACACACACACACACACACACAATAAATAAATGTTTTTTCGTGTGTGTGTGTGTGTGTGTGTGTGTGTGTGTGTGTGTGTGTGTATGTGTGTGTGTATCTGATGTAGTAAAACACAAACTAGGGCTCTTCTGAAAAGATCCACAGTGAACTAGAACATCTGAAGCAATAGAAAAGAGGATAGTACTGCCATGCATGGCCTAACATATGCCCAATTACAGTTTGAGAAAATGAGACCAGAAGGAGCGCAGTATTTGAACAGATAATGATTGACAATTTTCCAGAATGGATTAGAAACATGAATTTAGTCATTAAGAAATTAAGTCTAATTTAGAAAAAAAAATAAACCTACCTTTGGATACCTGGAAACAAGAATTCCAAACCCCAACAAGACAAACCAAAGCAAAGTGCAATACACTTCTATGGTATCTGAAGGAGCAACTATGAGCCTAGAACTGTACACCAGAGAGTACTCTTCATCAGCAAGGGTGAAAACAGATTCTTTCCAGCAAACAACAAAACCTCACTAAAATATCTCCTACAAAGGAACTTCAAATGTCAATTCAGTAATTATTGTACAGAATGGAAACTTGAGGAGTAAAAACATAGAACTAAAAATACTGGCCAATAATAAGGAAATGTAAATTGTTCCATGCTAATAGAAATGGCTTTGCATGTGTAGTTAGAAAAACACTCCCAACAGTATACCTATCATCCAGGTATTTGGACAAGGCAGGAGTTTGAGGTGAGCCTGAGTTATATGGCAAGATTTTGTCAGGAGGATGGGGGATAGGCAGAACAGAGCGCATTCACCTTATAACTTCAAGCAACCCGAAAGCAATCGTTACTTCTCCTAAGGACTTGCCTATCTCCACATTTTCCTTGCCTCTCCTAACCCATCCCTTCATCTGTAGCTGAAAGTACATTCAGTAGTGAAACTTATGTTTTCCTTCCCCAAGTTTTACTATAAAAAAACTATTCTTCTTAAAGTACATGTCATTGGTTCTGGCCTAGCTACTTGTGGACCCATGTCCCTAGGCCTATTGTTGTTTTGTTTCTTTTTTTTTTTGTTAGCATCTGCAATGCACAGTAAACTGTTTTACTTAAGGAATTCTTTTAGCCTCTAACTGTACATTCCTCCACTCCATATTTCACTACCAAGAACAAAAACTCTAAGGAGTTAGATACTCTCTTCTCTTCACAATTTATGTACACTCAAACATCAATGACACAACATATAACTGTATCTATTTTAAAAAGTCTTTTTCAAGTTTTTGGATGGTATTTTTAACAAAAATACTTAAGGCGGGCACATAAAATGGCTCAATGGGGAAAGGTGCTTGCTGTGCAGGCCAGAGACCTGAATTCAATCCTGGCACTCATGTAGTGGAAGTAGAAAACCAACGCAACTAAACCGTCCCCTGACTTCCCCCACATGCATTGTCATGACACATATAATAATAATTTTTTTAAGGATTAAAGTAAAGTTTATTAGAGGAGAAAGAGAACAGAACTCATGAACTCCAGGCATGGAGTGCCATGAGGGGCAGGGGCACCCCCCCCTTTATAAACAATAAAAAAAAAATTTAAAACAAACTTAAAGACATTATTTTCCCAACAAGCAAAAGGACAAGCATATATAAAAATTAATATTCAAAGTTAAAATGATCCAGATGCAGTACAGGAAGGCTTAAATTTAATGCAATTCATTGAGTTAGATGATTTAAAGGAAAATGTTTATTGTTTTGTGAAAATCATTGCCCTCTTTGACCCCTGTCTTAAGGTAATTTGGATCTACATTTATTTCAATAATTTGTAAGACTTATGGCAAAAAACCCACAAAAAAACCTATGGGGAGCAGGGACACATCTTTGTGTAAATGATGGATCCTTAACCATGTGAACTCAAGGGCACAGCTGGAGAACAGTAAGCGAGGCTTCAAAAATTGCACATGAAACAATTGATATTCCCTGGAGATTTCCTCAAAGTGGTTCTGAAGCATAGAATTTAAATGCCTAAATTCATTACAAATATCTACCATGACAGTGAAAGACTGAATTCACTTCATAACCCAAAATAAGCTTATCAGTTTGCCACTAAGAAAAAGGTAGCTTACTAGGTCAGCTCCCTAGAGGGCCCAGAGCAGATTTTAACTAGGAATGAGGTGTTTAAAAGAACACTAAAGCTTCCAGTTATAGCGTCTCTGCCCGGGTTCACTGCACCCCCACGCCCAGTCTCCACTGCTGTTAATTATGGACACACTATTGCACCCAGCTTTTTATATGTGTGCAAGGGATCTGTTTGTGTGACAAGCACTTTACAACTGAGCATCTTCCCGGTCCTTTTCCTTCTGAAAAGCACAATCTCATATGCTGCAGGCCAGCTTCACACGTACTATGTAGTCACGGATGCCTGTTCCTCCTGAATGCTGAGATTACAAGCACATGTCATCACGCCTGGTTTACGAAGTGCTGCAGATTGAACCCAGGGCTTCATGCGAGCACCGACTCAGCTACATTCCTAGACCCCAACAATGACCCCTTCATGGTCTTAGTCTTGGGCACACGCCAGGTGCAGTTTATTCAGTAATTAAGCTGCCATGTAGATGGAGGTTTTTTTTTGGGGGGGGGAGATGGGGGACATGACCAGTATTTCATCTTGGAAACAAGGACCAAGAGATCTATGCTTTTAATTACATGAACTGAACTATACTGAGTTTTAGGTTCTGCAAAATAAAGAATCCTGGTCTATCCAGAGGGAAAAACAGGAAGGAGAAGCCCACAAACTTAGGCCTTATGGGCAAGGAGTTTATGATGGCATAAAAATGATTTAGCACTATAAATAAGCCTTTTATTTTAAAAGCTTCCCTTATTTATTAAAAAAGAGCAACTTGAAACAGCTAAATTGTCATAAACCCTCTCTAAGAACAGACCAGGAAAGAAGAAACCAAGATACTAGACAGACATTGCTATAAAACTGTTTTCTCTCTTCTATTCTATTAAGGGCCCATTCATCTTTCCTAAGCGTTTGTTCTGGACTTCATGGTGCACACCTGAAATCTCAACACCGGAGAGGCAGAAGAGGACCCCTAGTTTGAAGCCAGCCTGTGCTACGCAGTGAGTTCCTCTCAAAAAGACAAGAGTTAGGAAGGTGGTTAGATAACTAGCCAGGTAAGACACCTGTTAGAAAACTTGGAGACCTAAATTCAATCCCTGGAAAACCACAGTGTGAAGAAGCAAACTGACTTCCAAAAGTTGTCCTCTAACCTTCTCATGGCAGCATGTGTGCTTCTTGCTTTGACTTTTTCTTTTTCTTCTTCACCATCAAAAACAAAACAAAACAAAAAACCCGTGTTAAGAATGTAGCTCAGTGGTACAGTGCTTGCCTTTCATGTGCAAGGTCCTGGATACAATCCCTGGCACATGGGGGGAAGGCCATGTGCTCCAGGAAATGCCCCTCCACACCCCCCTATTAAGACAGTATATATAATCCCTAAGCGCCAACAGCCTTTTCTCTGCTAATCTATCTCTTGTCAAGTTATTTGCCCCAACCAGTAAACCTAAGAGAAGGAAATTTTTTTTTTCTTCCTGGAACCACTGAACCTTCTACTATCAAATTAACAAATTGAGGTTTGTATCTGAAGTGGGAGCAATGACCCGATTTTTCCAATTTATTCATCTATTACTTCAGTATATATTTTTCCAAAATCTACATTCTTCCCATATACTTCAAAAATCTGACTGACTCCATTAAGAATACGTGTTAGGGCAGGTAAATAGCTCGGTGGGTAAAGGCGCTCACAAGTTACCCTCTGAACCTAGAAGGTGGAGCCTGGGAAAACTCCAGAGCAGGGCAAAGAGGAGGTAGTGCAATCCAGGGTGATTCCCAAAGTATCCCTGGGGCTTCCACAGACATACACAGATACATACAGACCACACATACCCCCTACCCCCCAAAAATCTTCTGACTTCTACAACACATACTAAATATTTTTTAAAAGTTACCACGTTCTACAGTCACTAGAGTCTAATGTACCAGATATGTTTTAAGTATTTCGGGTAAGTTTAAGAAAAGAGACCCCCAACCCATACTAGGGAGTCAGAAGAATCACACCGCGCTGGCAACAATTTACCTGAAGGATAAATCAAAGGAGGTCACAGAATATGAAGGGGATTTGCTTGATGTATTTGATTTCATTTTCTTTTCTCTTTTAGCTTTTTGTTTTACTTATTTGTTCAGGTGGAGCTGGGGTACAGGTGCATGGTCAGGTGGAGGTCAGAAGACAACTTATGGGAAGGCGTTCTCTTCTAAAATGTAGGTTTCAGGGACTGAACTCACACCATCACGCTTAGACAGGTGTCTTTACCCATTCAGCCATGATGACAGCCCTTAAAGGACCCTTCCAAATATGCTACTTTGACTTAAACATTATCTTGAGGTGAAGGAACTGAGAAATAAATGTGGAAAGAACCCCCCCAGTTTCTTCCTAAAGCACAACATCTATTCCCCTTTCCTACTCTTTTTTTATGATTCTATGGGAGAGGGAGAAAGACCCCCCACATGTATGTAGGAGCACATGTGCACACATGTTCGTAATAGCAAAAACCATCTGTATTTGTTGGCAAAAACCATCTGTATTTGTTCTTCTACATAATCTTGTTTTTTGAGACGAAGTTTCTAATGAAACCCAGAACTTGCTAAGAGCTGGTTTAATCAGCCAGTGGCCCTGGGGATTCCCAGTCTCCATCTTGTGAAGAGGAAATTACAGGTGGACACCACACTGACCGGGTGTTTTATGTGGGACTGGAGAGCTGAACTTGGGTCTTTTGTTTGCATGGCATACACTTTACTGCTGAGCTATCTCCCCAGATCCCCATCTCAAGTATCACAGACTTTTCTTTCGGTATTAGGATCCAAGCCCTGGCCTCACTCATGCTAGGCAAGCACTCTCCTACTGTACGGTCTCTCACTGGGACCTGGGATATAATGAGCAGCTTACACTGGTTGGTTATCAAGCTTCAGGGACCTGCCTCTCCAACACTAGAATTACAGGCATGTGCCACCATGGACTGGACTGGGGTCTTCATGTCCATGTGCAAGAACTCAACCAACTAAGCTCTTTCCAGATCCCATCACAAACACTTTTTAATCTTTAGATTTATGTGCACAAGCACACATGCCACAGTGCTCATGTGCAGGTCAGAGACAACTCTGTGGAGTAAGCTCTCTACTTTGACCTTTATGTGGGTTCCAGGGACTGACAGATTGCTGTACTGGTTGGCAAGCTCTTTCACGCATGGAGCCATCTCAGTCAGTGAGATAGCACTTTACTGAAATCATCCTTCTTGTTCCCTCTGTATACTTACATTTCCATAATTTACTACCCGTAGAAATCCAAAACCCTTTTGTCAAGAAAGTTTTGCCTAATTTGTTGTCAAGTACATACATATGCCAAATGTCAAAATAATACATAACATCCAAGTTAGTTATTCATTTTTTTGCAGATTAAGGCAGAGTTTATTAGAGGAGAGAAAGAACAGAATTCACGGACGTGAATCTGTGAGAGGCAAGAAAGCCTCCAAGAACTCACGCACTCCAGGCATGGAATTCACAAGGGACAAGAAAGCCCAACTCACCAGATGTGGAATAGCATGAGGGGCACGGAAGCCCCGTTTCAGTTACATTTTTGAGACAAGCTTTAGTTCACGCTGTCCTCAACTTCCTATGTAGCCAAGGATGCCTGAGCTTCCAATCCTGCTTTCACCTCTAGATCCTGCTTTCACCTCTAGGATTACAGCTAAGGCTCCTATGTCCAATTTAATAATGATGGGATGGAACCCTGGACTTCAGGCAGGTCAGGCAAGCACTCTATCAATCACACTATGTTCCTAACCCACTTCTTAAAAAAAAAAAAAAAAAAAAAAAAAAAAATCAAAGAACAAGCCTTAGTACTCACTTCAGCAATACATACACTAAAAATTGAACAATACAGAGATTAACATGGTCTCTGCACGAGGATGACACAAATGAAAAATAAAAAAGAGAAAATACAAAATGACTTTAAAAAGTATTGAAAACTGTCCTTCTAACTGCCCCTTGTAATTACTGTGGTAGTAGGATCAATATATTAATAAGTGATAAAACTATAAATGAGACAAAAGAGCTTGGGGGCTTGAGTTCATGCTGTAGCCCCTGGTTTGAGGCTTACCTCAGTATCTAAAGTCTAAGAGAGCAATAAGGTGCTCTCTAGAACTCTAACAGGATTAAATGTATATTTAATTCTTTAATATATATTATATAAGCCTTTATATAATACATGTAAATGAATATATATTTTAAATTCTTTTGGTATTGGTTCTAAAGAATATATTCTAGGGGCTGGAGAGGTGGCTCAGGGGTTAAGCGTCTGCCTTGCAGGCAGAAGGTCCTGAGTTCGGATCCTAGACCCCACGTATAGACACCGGGCAGAAGCGGGGGTGGCCTGCGTTTCCGGCCCTGGTAGGGCGGAGCCTGTGAATTCGTCCGTGGTTCTACACACACACACACACACACACACACACACACACACTCGCGCACACACGCATACACATACAATTGAATAAATAATAATAAAAAAATTAAAAAAGAATATATTCTAAAAAGTCTACAGATCTTAACAATTCTCTGAAGAGTCTCAATTATACAAACCAATCTTTTCCCCAATATTCCCCAGCAATTGCAACATTTCAGTGAGGCTAAGAGTAGAAAGAAATCACTCAGTTTGAAACCAATAATATTCCTTATATGAGAAGCAAAGACTTATCAAAATGCACTGCTCAGACAGGCAGCGTCAACAAACTAGAGCAAGTACTAAAGATGTAAATTCTCAATCCCAACTCAATTTCTTAAAAAAATAGATGCTGGCCCTGGGTCCTTGCACCTCATTGGAGAGGAGGACCCAGAGGAGAGTTTGGCATGTACAGTAAAGGATGCTCCAGGATTGGGGGGGAGAGGCACTTGGGAATGGGAAGGGAGGAGAGAGGAGGGGAGGGGGAGGAGGAGGAAGGAAGGAGGGGACTGGTGTACCTGTTAAGTTTGTACGAGCAGAAATAATAATAATAATAAAAAAAATAGATGCTGGGCTTGGAGTCTAGCAAACAGCTTTCACAAGCCCTCCAGGGTATTGATACCAGCTTAGGCCCTGAAAACCACTGCAAAATTTTATCACTTTAAGACAAAAGTGGCCAGGATAGTCAAATCAACTGTAATGCTTCGGCAGAGCATGGCTTGGAGTCTTTGCTCCTTCACTGTAATGACACTGAAGGCTGGCTTGTTCATGCCCACATTACAACTTCTGTTAACCATCAGAGGTACCTTCACTAATTTCCATTTAAAGGAATATTTACAAATATCCTTTCCCTGTTCAACCAAAGACAAAGCCACATCCTCAGAAAGGAGGTCAAACAGCTCAGCTTATAGACATGTCTCAATAATGCTTCTTTCTGCCTTCCTCTGATCTAAAAGCCGAATAACCAAAATCCACTCCACTTATAGCAATATTAAAGAGGAATCTATTGTTGAAAAGCAAGCTGTTTTAAAAAATGAATAATAAAAAAAATTTTGGTTGCTAACTAGCAAGCAAATGGGAAATATTGCCTATTGTTCATGAAATAGATTTGGGACGGGAAGTATTTATACATAGTCTTTCTCTCTCTCCCTTCCTCATCCCCCTATAAAATCCAGCAATCAAGTTGGATATGGCAGCTCAGGTCTCTAATCCCAGCACTCAAGAAGCCTAAAACAAATGGATCATACATTTAAGAGTAGACTATGCTATGAAGAAAGACCCTGTCTCAGAAAAAAATAAATAAAATAAAAAATTTAGAAACCAAGGAGCAAATGGATTTAATTTCTTCTTTTTGGCTCGTTTGTTTTTTGGAAATAAGGTCTTTATCTTGTTATGTAGCCTGGGCTGGTATCCAACTACTCCTGCCTCCACCTTCCAAGTGCCAGGGTTAGGGTTATAGCATGTACCACCACACCTCACTAAATTGGGTATGATGGCACATGTGTATATGACCTCAACAGCTGAAGTCTAGAACGCTCACCTAGGCAAATGACATAGCATAGAAGGACCCTGTCTCAAAAAAAAGAAAAGAAAATCCTGATACTGTTACTTTCTAAATAACAACTTTTGAGACACTATACTTAATGGTTGCAGCTTGCTAATCTTGTTTATATAAACAATTTTAACATATGAAATAAAACTGCCATTTTACTGATTTTCTGTTGAAATTCATTTTTATATAAAGCCATTTTTGATTATTTCAAAAGTTATTCCTACATTATATACAAAAAACTTCTCTTCTGGGAAAATAAGTTTTTTTATATCCTATACTTATTTCTAACTTCTCTTTTTTTTGGGGGGGTGGAGCGGTGAGACAGGTGTTCCACTGTAGTTTAGACTGGCCTGGAACTTATGCAGTCTCGTAAGTGCTAGGATTACAGGTGCGAGCTACTATTCTCATCTCTAACTTCTCTTTTCCGGTGAGTAATATTCCTTTTCTCTTGAAATTAAACAAAATAAAAATCAGTTCAATATGTGAAACCATTTACTTGAAAGATTATCTTTAAACTTGGGATAGTGGCACATCCCTGTAATTGTAGCATGCAAGAGGCTGAGGCAGAAATAATCCAAGTTCTACTCTATACAACGAAAAAGGGCTATAAAAAATGTTTCTTTATTAAAGCTACTTAAAATCAACAATCATTTCTTATGCTGACCCGTATTTTCAATGAAATAATTCCTGTTTAAAAAATAAAGCCTTGGCCTAGCAAGCAAAAGGACCTAAGTTCTGATCCCAGATTCCACGTAAATACACTGGGCAAAAACTGCGGCAGCCTACACTGTAGGTCCTAAAAGACAGCGACTAGGAAACCCCATAGCAAAGCAAAAAGGAAGCAGAGTAATCCACGATGATTCTCTCAGTCGCCGTTAGTCCTCCACAGGCACAGACACTCAAGTGACTCCTACATGCACGCACGCATGCTATTTATGAGCACACAGAAGCAAAAAGTTTTTAAGAAGGGAGAGACTGGAGATGCAGTACAGTGATGGAATTCTTGTCCAACATGTTCAAGGCACTGGATTTAAACCCTAGATCCATCCCCGTTCTCAATTCCATTTCTTCCTTTATATCACTCAATTTTATACCTTCCAGTTATCAAGGTACCACATAAGAATGTCAAAATTAGACACGAAAGAGAAATCTGACTTTTTTCCTAACGTGCTTTATTTATTCATTTTTGACTGTTCTTTGCTTTTCAAACTATTTCGCTGCTTGAATTAAAATGTATATTGGGGGCTGGTGAGATGAAAGGCTCCTGAATGCAAACTTGGTGATCTGAGGTCAATCCCGGGAGAACACATGGTAGGAGACAACTGACTTCTGAACGTCGTCCCCTGATCTCCACACGCATGCCCTGGCACATATGCACGTATGTGTAGACGGTCTCATTCTCTCTCACACACATATAAAAATAGAGTATTTAAAACAAAATGTATACTGCATACCTGATCCATATCTAAAGTTGTTTCTATCATTTCCTGAAATTTTGAGAAATCAGAACGAAGATCAATAAGAGGAGTCACAAAAACTGCCAACAGCAATGTCTGGTGTCTCCCTACAACAAAGTAAAAACAAAAATAATTAAAAACAGAAGATCACAGAAACTTAATAATAATGCCATTTGATCAAGAAATCACAAACTATAAAGGTCTCCAAAAATCAGTTTTATTTATGTATTTTAACTCAAAATTAGTACTCTATTTTACTTACTTTATAGATAAGGATGTAACATAATAGAGCTCAAAACTTCCTATTAATAAAACATAAGAGATGTAGAAACGCAACTTTAATTAAACCAAATGCACTTTATTTCTTGATCTACTAATTCAAAATCAAAGTCATGGAAAATAAGACCTCTAACTCACACTTCTAATTTCCACTAATAATACAATGGTCCAAATAACACATGGTAAAAAAGTATTTAAACTGGAACTTGGCTGGTTGTTTTTTAAAAGTACAAGCTGGGGTATCAATTCAGGGGAAAGTACAGGAATCAACAGAGCAAAGGGACTGGAAAGCAAGGGTCGACAGCACGACTCGGGTTCCAGTTTTGCAGCTGTTGGTTTTGTGATCTTTAACATGTTGCTCCGAGCATTTTTCCTGTCAATAGAATGGAGTATTAACAACTACCCAGAAGGTGGACACATAACTACGTAACAGCACTTACACAGTACTCCACACTCAGCATAGTCACTGTGCATTACTACTAGTAATCACCACTAGTAATGCAGGACTTTTTTTCCCCCAATTGCCAGTAAATTCTGATAGGAATTCTTTTTCTTTTTTATTTATTCAATTGTGTGTGTGTGTGTGTGTGTGTGTGTGTGTAGAACCACGGGCAAATTCGGAAACCACCATGGACCGCCTCCACCTCCTCGTTTACTCTGCCCCGGGATTCACAGGCTCCGCCCCACCAGGACCAGAAACGCAGGCTGCCCCCCGCTTCCGGTCGGCGTCTGTGGGGTCTAGGATCTGAACTCAGGACCTTCTGCATGCAAGGCGAGGCGTAACCTCTGAGCCATCTCTCCAGCCCCCTGATAGGAATTCTTAAGTGATCTCCACCACATTGAATTTTGCTCTAGGAGCTTAAACTTCCAGAAAGTGGAACAGTTTAATAAGGGAAATGTTAAAATTTATGTTTTATTATTAATCGCAACAGTATCTACATGTACCAAGAAAATAGAAATTAGTATGAAAATTACACAGACAATAAACAACACTTTGCCTACGTGATGTCTGTTACAGTGCCTGGTTCTTTATTCCTAGCAGGTTTATGCATCGCTGCTAATGAGGATGAATGGTAACCAATCTGAGCTATAGTGTTAGATCATAAATAATTCTAACCTTCAACCCCATTAATGTTTTCAAATGATCAAGGATTGTGACATACACCTATAATCCCAGGACTTGAGAGACTGAGGCAGGAGGATCACAAATTCAAGGCCTGTGTGGGCTACGCAGTGAGATTCTGTCTCGAAAAACTAAAAATTACATCCAAAAACATCAAATGATAAAGACTCAATCTTAGCAGTGAAGATCTGAGGATCTTAATAACTTAATATTAACTGTGTATTTCCCACCATGTTAACATTTTCAAATGAAGGATATGAAAACACTGTCATTGTTTTTTAAAGAATAGACTGAATGCTAACCTTCAGCAGACTTGTATTTTTGATGAAACTGACCTCTAATAGAAGCAAATATCCCGAAATAAAATAAAATAAAATGAAATATCCTTAAAAAAAAAGAAGCAGCAAATATCCCAAGGATTATGTTTCAAAGAAGGAAATATGAGTCTCAGATTCTAGGGTTGCAAAGAGTTCACTAATGCTGTTTCTATTAAGTTTATTAATGCTTTTGTGGGTAAAGATTTGCAATTTCCCATGTGAGATTTGCTTCAACTCTGTTTCCTATAAGTTGTTATTCTTCTAGCTCATGACTTTGAATGAGGATTTCTAAGAATTTCCATAGTATATCTACAGAAATACTTGTACAAATGTCAGATTTGTCATCCTCAATGTCATAAGAGGTTTACTCCCTGATGCAATAAACTGTGCCTAGAAAGAAGGCAGAGAAGAAGAGAAGGAGCTTTTCAGGTAAAACCCACAGAAGAGAATAAATTTCACCTGCTTGCTCTTCAAAAAGAAGAAAAGTGTTGGGGCAGTACCTCAACAGCAGGACACTTGTCTAACACAGGAGGCTGGTGGTTTAATCCCCAGTACTACCAGAGAAAGAGAAAACTTTTAAGGTAAAATCATCAGGCAAGATCCAAGGCTAGAAGAGACAGATGTCTGAATCTGAAGGACGGCACATATTAGGATGGCATACGTGATATTCCAGTGTGTTCCAGTTTACCTGGATTGAAACACCAAAGCACTTTTTTAAATGATGGGTCTTCCTCCACCATGGGCATTAAGAGTTAGTAAATCTTTATTAGCATTTTTCAATGCAATAAAATTAAGTGTCAGAATACATACCATTTTTTTCAGGTTGTGTGTGTGTATGTGTGTGTGTGTTTGCCTGCCTGTCTGTCGGTCTGTGTATGAGAATACACTGTGTGTGCCTGTAAGCTCAAGGGTGACTACAGGCATCATCCTGGATTGTTCTTTTTTTGCTTTGCTCTGGGATTTCCCAGGCTCTGCCTTCCAGGGTGGGACATGCAGGCAGCCTCCATTTCCACCTGGCTTGTGAACTTGGTCTTCAAGTCTTCCAGGCACAGTGATTACAGGCATGCACTACCCCAGAATATTATATTTATATTGGTCCTACCAATATATTCCTTTAGCCTTCTGCAGAGTCAGTTCTGTTGAAATGCAACGAACATATTGCTAAAAAAAAAAAACAGCTCAATAAAACAGTGCCAAAAGAGTTAGAGCTGAGACTGAACCTCAGTGGTTTTCTAGCATGCAGAAGGGCTTGTATTTATCAGAAGGGAAAGAAATTGCAAGGCTTATGAAAAAGACAGGATTAGGATATAACATTCAGACACTTCATAAATGACATATTTTTTAAAACACAGACTGGGTATTGTGTGTACCTGTAATCCCACCAGGCGAAGTTGGGAGGTTGACAAATTCAAGGCTACTGTGAATTATGTAGCTGATTCAAGAGGAATATGAGTTATATAGCAACATTCTGTCTTCAAAAACAATCAAGAAAATAACCACCAGAGTTGGAGATATAGCTCAGTGGTGGAGTACTTGTATGACATACACAAAGCCCTGAGTCTGATTAAAAAAAAAAAAAAAAAAAAAAAAGGAAGGACTCGGCTGGAGAGAGCTCAGAGGTTAAAATTCTGCTTTGAACGCAGAAGGACCTGAGTTCAGATCCCAAGTTCCATGTACAAAATGCCAGGTGGAAATGGTAGTGACCTACAGGAAGGTAGACGCCATCCAGGACAACTCTTAAAGTCACCCTTGGTACTCCACAGGGACACACACACACGTTCAATAAATTTATAAAGAAAGAAGGGAGGAAGGGGAGGACTGACCAAAAATGCTGGTAGTTTTTACATTTTAAATGGTTAAGAAACACAGTCTAGTATAAGAAATAATCCACCATGTAAAACACATGAAATTTACAGACATGGACTTATGCAGGGCTGCAGCTTGGATGCGATTGTAAAATGGTTATTAGGAAAGGTGGTTGCCTTAAAGGGGAGCAAAGTTGTAACACCACATGTGAATGGGTGTGGGTCATAACATCAGAAGATATTTGCGAGATGTCCATAGATAAGTCTACTCACATTAAAATGCCCCTGTACTACTTAGTTGAGCTGATGCAATTGTCTGTGTTCATCTAATGCTTCTCAAAACAAAATTATGCATAAGCAAATGTGAAATTCACATTATGTTCAAACTGTTCCTAATGTACTGACCATACTGAAACAAATTTTTCAAGTGAGTATTGCAGAACTGATTGTACATGATTTTGCTTTAGCCTGAAACAGTATATCCAAATAGTTCACAATGACCTCATCTGGATGGGATAAAGCATATGGTTTTCTACAAACTAATAAACATAAAATTGAATATTTCAAAACTATAAAATCTTTAAAGAAAGCTTTTATGCTGAAGTTTCAAAAGTGCTGAAAATATCAAATGAATATATATGAATATGTATCAGCTTTGTAGAAATGTTACATAAATTTCTTTTATGCTTACCTTCTATTTAGAAGAAAACTGAACAATCAGGTTAAAAAAAAAAATGTGATTATGGGCTGGAGAGATGGCTCAGGGGTTAAGACTCTGTCCTGGATTCCAGATCCCATGTAAAAATTCCAGGTGGAAACTTCTGGCCCTGGTGGGCAGAGCCTGGGAAATCCCAGAGAGGAGAGGTAGAAGCAATCCAGGATGATTCCCAAAGTCACCTCTGGTTGTCCACAGAAAAACACAGTGCCCTCTGATACACACACACTCACAAAATAAATAAATATTTTAAAATGTGATTATAAATTATACTAACTGTCATAGTTAAGCACAGGTGTCAACTTGACTCTTGAGGGTTTGAGCTCTGGGCACAGGTGTAGAGAGTTGATGGTTGAGTTAAGCCCAGAGCAAATCTGAAGGAGATTGTCTAGCTGCTAGGGAAGACCCAGCCCATGGTGGGTGGGATTAGGCCGTGGATAAATCAGAGAGAGCTGATTGAGAGAGTGGGCATCCTTCTGTATACTTGGCCAGACATGCTGGTCTGGCAAGTAAGGATTGTCCATCTCTCAGCCGTTATGGTGGCCAGTTCCCTCGGCCCTGGTGTTGGTGTGTGTTCTCCCATCAAGCTGGACTATGAACTGTAACCGGACTATCGTAAGAAAGTAAACTCCTTGTTCCCTTAAGCTGTGTGATGGTCATTTATCAGCAACTATGCAGGCCGACTGCAACAGAATTTGGTACCCAGGAAGTGGGGTGTTGCTGATAAATCTGACTATGTGGATTTTGTGGCTTTTGAACGGTTCTGCTGGACAAAGTTGGAAATTCTTGAAAATTTTCACTTTGTGGATTTACAAATACCGTTCTTCAGCATTTAGTGGGCCAGTTGCTGAGAGACATTGTTTGGGCCCAATTTGTGATGAGGGAAACAAGGACTTTGGAAAAACTGAATATAAGGACGATGGACTGGTTTGCTTGACAGAGGAGAGCTGTGTTGGCAACCTTGGAGGTTTGGATGTGCAAAGGGCAGGCAGCAGAATATCAGTTGCTGTTGGACAAATGAGTATCAGTGAAGGAAAACCTAGTGACTTGCACTGAGACGGTGGAGGACGTGGAAACCACCATATGGCAAGTTCGTGGTTTGGAAGCTCAGATTCCTTCAGGGGGCGAAAGCCCAAGTTAAAGCAGTTTCTTGCCCTTTGCAAGTTTGGTTGCCTAGAAGAGAGGCTTTTCCAGCGTCAGCGCGTTGAAGTTGGTGCAGCTGTGGCTCCAGTGGACTAAGCTGCGTTTCAACCTCGCTTCGGAATCTGGCAGCGTCCCTAAGGTGATACTGGTTTTCATGTACTACTGAAGGATTCATGGAGAGCAGCAAAAGCTTGGCACCGAGAGGCAGGCGTAGAGTCCTGCAAGAGATGGTGAAGCTTAAAGCTGCAGAGGAGAACCCAGAGTTGTGTGTGAGATGCCAGAACTGTGGGACTGCTGCTGAGGACAACTGCGAGTGGAGATTCAGCCTGGTTCAGAGGAACTCTGCTTTTACAACATTAAGCTGCAAACAGGGACTGGGAATGACTCGAATCTTTGAGCCGCCTTGATTACATAATGAGCAGCAGAAGATGGACATTGAAGTACAGGATGCGGTGATTTGCTGGACTCTGTTCTTTTTAATGTTTTCTTATTAAGATCCTTCTGTTTTAATGTTTTATCTGTTTTAAAGTATTTAATTTAAGGTTAAGAAACTTTGAACTTTTAAAATATTGGAACTGAAGTTTTAATGAGAGAACATTTTAAATTTGTCCATGGAATGTATTTATACTTTAACATCTGTGGGGACAAGGAAAGGTTACAGTTTAAAAGTGCTATTGTTTTTGTGTCAAGTTGACAAGGGGTGGAATGTCATAGTTAAGCACAGGTGTCAACTTGACTCTTGAGGGTTTGAGCTCTGGGCACAGGTGTAGAGAGTTGATGGTTGAGTTAAGCCCAGAGCAAATCTGAAGGAGATTGTCTAGCTGCTAGGGAAGACCCAGCCCATGGTGGGTGGGATTAGGCCGTGGATAAATCAGAGAGAGCTGATTGAGAGAGTGGGCATCCTTCTGTATACTTGGCCAGACATGCTGGTCTGGCAAGTAAGGATTGTCCATCTCTCAGCCGTTATGGTGGCCAGTTCCCTCGGCCCTGGTGTTGGTGTGTGTTCTCCCATCAAGCTGGACTATGAACTGTAACCGGACTATCGTAAGAAAGTAAACTCCTTGTTCCCTTAAGCTGTGTGATGGTCATTTATCAGCAACTATGCAGGCCGACTGCAACACTAACTTACCATGTTATTTAGGATTAAAAACCTTGTTCATTTAAAAAAACAAAACAAAAAAAAAACAAAAAAAAACCTTGTTCATTTGATGAACTACTGAAATTTCCAAGATTAAGCTCATATATCATTCTCTTAGATGAAGCCACTCTGCTATTCTCATGCCTAGAGCTCTCTCTAGTTTTGTTGTAAAAGGCATTTATGACAGGGGAAATGAACGAAAGCACTAAATTAAGTGCTCGTCCCATCTAGAGACTGGAAGGTCTTCACTGAGTGTTCAAGAGGAAGCATCGAGAAGGCTGACTGGAGAAGGCTGACAGGAGGCACAGGCAAGGTCACATGTGCTAAAACAGACCAATGAGCTTAAGGAAAAAGAAGAGCTAACTACAGAACCCCACCTAACTCAAAAAGCCTCCGTTTCCCAAGAGACTGGGTTTATGGGCATGTGTCCCCACACCCGGCTTACAGAAGTGTTTATCGGAAGTGTTTCAATCTTCTGGAAAGTTGCAATTGAGAGTCAGGTGAAGCCTGAGTCACGGTCCACAGTCCTACCCAATCCATTGCCAATAGCTACTGTTTCTTTCCCTGCTGGGGGGCAAATACAAAGTAATGAAGAAGTAAACTCATAGTCATGGTAATAAACTGCTATACTCCTAACACTGGAAAGGCTGAGGCAGGAAAATTCCAAGTAAAACTCTGCTCTAAAAAAAAGAAAAGAAAAGATTCATAGAAAAATAGACACGGCATGATGGTGCCTGCCTGTAATCCCAACACTCAGGGCTTTGAGGTAGTTTCAGAAGTTTAAGGTCATCCCTGGACATAAGCATTCGAGGCCATCCTGGGATACATAAAATCCTGCTCCCCACCTCAAAAAAAGTAGTAATATTATCTTAGATGATTAATTGGACATAGGGAAAAGATAATACACCTTTTTTAATAGTATAATAACTATTACAATAAAACTAATCAACAAAAAATTTAAACATTAACATGAGTTATTTGCACTAAATGTATAATATCGTTGTTTTAGGGTTTGCCCCAGCATTTGCAACAAGACAAATAAAAGGGCCAATTATGTTTTTCCAAATATTTCTCGATATGAAAGTGATCTGGCTACAATGTTTGTCATCCCATCAATAATCGGGGTTGACGCAATGCTATGGCAGGCTACGCAGAGCTCACGCTCCGTCCACATCACTCCATGGGCATCTAAAATGAAACTAGGCACTCAAAGAAGTTCTGCAAGAGAGACAAGAACACCTTGCCAAGGGCATACAAGTGCTGCATCACTCTGCTAAGACCCTTCAGTCAGTCCTGTTGTAGTTACTCTGCCTGTTGCTGATTAATACACAACCAAATAGCTTATGGGAGAACAAGGAGGTTTTATTCTAGCTTAAATAGTCTAGTTAACGTTCCTTGTCCAGCTTAGCAACAGAGCCCACACCAATAACAAGGCTCAAGGGAACTGGGCACACCATGTCCATACACTCACATGCTGAGAAAGGGACGATCCTTACTCGTCAGACCAGCATGTCTGCCTAACTATACAAAAGGATGCCCATCTCCCCAACTAGTTCTCTCCATCTTGTTCACCTGCCTAGGGACTAGTCTCATCCACTATCAACCAGGTCTCCCTGTCAATTTATAATCTCCTACCGGCTTGCTCTGGGCTTAACTCAACTAGAGTTGTCCAAAGCTCCAAACCTTCAACTGTCGACATGACACCTGCATTAACTACAACAAAACCCTAAAATGGTTATTTCTTACAGAAGAAAAATGAACAAGAAAGCTTTAATCAATCAATGTGAATATGTTTTTCATAATGCTGCTGCCCCCTAGTGTCTGTGAATCCAACATACTTTCAGACTTTTTTCTGGATTTATAGAGCATACAATTCAAAAACAAAAATACCACAGAATGGCAGAATATACGATTTCTAGAAAAACAGTAATATAAAAAAATCAAATCATGGTTTTGCTCTGAAAATATAATACATCTGCTTTGTTTTGTCTCTGAATTAGTCCCAGGTTTGATTTTCTCTATGAAATTTGTATACCTGTTACTATGCTCAACTTTGCAAAAAATAGAACTTAAAGGAAAGTTAAATCTGGAGAAGAAAACCCCACAGAACAAGAATAAAACCAGAATCACAACATGTTTAACAAGACTGTAAAACTCTACAGTAAAGCCTACTAAGGCACACACTATCTGTTCACTGGATTTAAAAGCAAACAACAAATATCAGTTCAGTCCTGTGATCAAAGATGGAAGCCAGATGAATGAATGGAAGATGAAATGAAGACGTTCAGAAATTTGACTGGGAAACAGATACAGATAGTGTTAAAAACAGGACACAGAGACGAGAATGCCCCTTTGAAAACAAGATAGATGTGAACATTTTAAGATGTTTGGTGGTACACAGCCAGTAAAGACACTAAAGAGAAGTGAAAGGTAGAAAGGCCAAGAAAGAGATCCAGCAGTTCCTAACTCAAAAGCAGCACCTTCTCAAAAAGTAAGAAGTTGTCATGAAAAAGACACATGAGGGGGAACAAGGTCAAAAGTAACATGGTAAGTGGTGAGACCGTCTGTCGTCTACAGTCTATCTCCATAGTTATAGTACAATTCAATTACCTTTTGATGTTACCAAACGATCCTGTCAAACAAGACAAAAATATCACATAAAAAAGATAAGGTATCAAAAAGTAAAGTTACAGGATGAATAAATTGAGACACAAAGAGGATAAATGTAGTGTGGGGGTGGCCAGAGGGCTCAGAAAGATAGCACTTGCCTCCAATCCTAAGTTCAATTCCTAGAACTCAAATATTGGAAATTGTCCTGACGTGTAGAACATGCATGCATTTGTGCATAGAAGTGTACACACACACACATACATACACACACACACATTATATAGAAGCATTTTCTAGAATAGGATTTTTTTTTAATGCAGACACTTGGAAAACACAGGATTTAATTACCTCTTACACTATAAGGAAAAACTTACCATAAAATTTAACTTGTACCCTGTCATCATACAGCTGAGTTTAAATCTGGGGAAAAAAGAAACTTTCCCATAAAAATTACTGACAGGTCTGTTTTTCAATACAGGGACTCAAACCCATGCTACATGAAAATGTTATAACACATGCTACATGAAAATGTTCTCCAACAAGTGATATTCCTAGTCCCTAAGCATGAGCTCTTCCCCCGCCCCGAGCACGCACACGCACTCACGTGTGTGCGTGCGTGCGTGCGTGTGTCCCTGGAGGACCAAGGGTGACTTCAGGAATCATCTTGGATTGCTTCTAAAGAGGTATGCTTTAACAGGTTTTTTTGTTTGTTTGTTTTTGTAATACTAAGGATTGAACTCAGGACCTTGTATATGCTAGGCAAGTGCTCTACCACTGAGTTATTTATATCCCCAGTCTGTTGTAACAGTTTTAAGGCATGTTAATGTGTCATTGAAAATAAACATTTTAACTAAAATTGTTGCAGAAATGAGCAACTTTTAATTTAAAAGCAACATCTACATGGCAAGGTGACTTTATTACTATTCTATAAATCAACTATGCTTACTTTATTAACTTTTATTTTTAGACAAGGTCTCATGTAGTCTAGGCCAGCCCTGAACTTGCTATTGATGTAGAAAAAAAGGTTTAAACTGCTGCCAGCCAGGGAGGTCAGTTCCCCCCTCCTCAACCTTTGGGGATGAAAACATCTTTGGTAGTGCAAAGATAGCTGGATGACTCCCCACAGCTGAGAAATGAGGGAGGCTATATATGGGAACCACAGTGACCACACTGACCTCAGTTGTAAACAGTTAAAAATGTAAATTGCTAACTCATCTAACTGGATTGAAGGTATCCTACAAAGTGGATTGTGACTTAGGTAACAGAGTCGGATTTGAGGGAGTTTTCCTGGAATTTGTTCCATATGTGCATACATTTTTGTCTTTTGTTCAATAAATACATACATGTACACACATGCACACGCACGGAGACACGCAGACACACACACACAATAAGTAGCAAAAATTCTAACTTGTTTCATGATTTCTGGCCTTAGTCATGAAGCTGAGCTCAGTAAAAAACTATCAGAAAACTGAAACCTGTCAGAGAGAGATAAGAACAATTATCAAGCACATGAAAATGATGTAAAATAAAGAATAAAACTGTTTTGTTACCTTCATATTTTTCCAGAGCCTGTATAACATTAGGGAGTTGATTTATACCCTGATAAAGTCGATAACAATCTTGTAAGTTTGCAGCTTGCCTTTGAAATTTCTTAGCAAGTCGGTTAAGATCTGGAAATCGACGAAGTAAATCTTCCTGTAAGCTCTGCCTCAGTTCTGAATCTTCAACAAACGCTTCCACTAAATTTAATCTGAAATAAATTATATTAGAATTACTTAATATTTTAATGTAAAATCAAGTCTGTTGACTACAGCCAGGGATACAGTTCAGTGGTAGAGGGCTTGTTTAAATACAAAGCTCTGGGTTAGGTTTCCAGCACTGCCAAAGGGGGGGAAAAAAACTGTCAACTAGGCTTTTTAATCTCAGCTAAATAAACTAAAAAATTCCACACAAAAGAGCTTCAATATGTTCTAAAATGTTAAGCTTTTTTAAGAGGGGAGAAACTCTATAAGACTATGAAAGAAAAATTTCTCAATTAGCCAATGGTCAAACTAATTGAGGTCATGTCATAAGATATGAAATACATACAATTTTAACTTTCATGAGAATTACTTTTTGTTTTGTTTGTTGCTCTTCCTGCCTCCAGTTCATTCTCAAAGGCTGGGCTTACAGGCAACTGACATTTCTTAAGTAGGAGAATTTTCGTTACTGAAACATTACTGACACATTGCTATACATGTAAATAGTGATATTTAAAGAAACAAAATTACAGTCTAATAAGGCTGCTACATCCAATAATTATTACAATAGGTCTTAACAAATTTTCACTTTATTTTACCTTATTTTAGGGCAAGGTCTCATGTATCCCATGCTACCCTCAAACTCAAGGACAATCTTGAACTCCTAATCCTTCTGTTTCTAATTCCCAAGTGCTGGGATAGAGGTGAATATCACCGAACCTGGCTTACAGGGTTCTGGAGACTGAACTCAGGGGTTCCAGCAAGTGCTCAGAGGTGGAGCACGGGCCTAGCAGGTGTAATGCTGGGATCTGTCCCTGCCCCCCTGTCACTTTTCCTTTTTTAAGACGAATGTTTTATTTTTATTCATGTGTGTGTTACTGACTGGGTGTGCTTGCACGTGTAAGTAGAGGTCAGCTTCATCTCTGGCTTCAATGTGGGTGCTGAAGGCCCAGCCAGAGCTTCATGCTTGAGCAGCAAGCATTTTACTGATTGAGGGGCCTCCCCGGCTTCCTTCAAGTGTTTTAAAAAGCATCACATGTTATTGGTTACGAAAATCAAATAAAAATAAACACTCTTCAGTTTTTCACTCTTTCTTCCTTGGTGGTTGGTATTCACTTATTAGTGCTAGCTCAAATTCTTACTTTTTCAGGACTTTTCTTCCCTTATGTAAATGTAAATATAGATAAATAAACAGGAACCTACTTTAAAAGATCTACATTATATCATGTAATTATGACTTTGTAAAAAAAATTTCTTAATATTTTATTTCTGAATATTTCAGATATGTAAGATAACTTACAGTTTGTGTGTGTGTGCGCGCTTGTGTGTGTCAGAGGGTACTGTATGTCCTGTGAAGGCCAACACACAGAGTTTAAAATTCAATATAAGACAGTTTCTAAGATGCACAGAATGAACTTTCCTTTGTATAGGAAATTCTTTCAGTTCATAGATGGGGGTGGATTCTGTTTACTTTGAGAGGAAACAACAAGAGCACACTTCATCCTTTATATTCTGAGATACTGCAAAGAGCTACAATCATAATCCTTTTGTTATTAGTTGAATCAGTTTACCAACAGATATGTCTTTTCTCAAGCATCAACTCTGTGTTTCCCATTTCTTAACCAAATTCCTTTCAAATCTTACCAAAAGGCCAAGAAACAAACAAACCTAATAAATAACCAAACCAAAACTAATAGTAAAACTGCCAGTTCAAGGCCAACCTGGGCCACACAGGGACAAACCAACAAAAAAAGAAACAAAGCAAATCAGGAAAAAAAATTAAAAAACCAACAAGGTGGAAACATACACTCCAGTACTTAATCTTGTTCCTCCTGATTTCACCAAAACCTGTAATCAAAGGTGACACCTTTCATTCTAACTGGTTTTAAAGACAGTCAAATTACTTTCAAATTATTCAAATACTTTACCCAGAACAAATTTTCACTTTCAACTAATTCTTCCACTTCCATAGACAACACTCTCTTTCCAAACTGAGTTTTACATAAACTATCAAAATTCATTTTGTGGGCATGCAAAATAGCCCTTGTTTCAAAACCCTGATGCTGGTTCCAGGTAAAACTATCAGGTGACAATGGTGGCAGCCTGCACTTATGGGCCTGGAAGACAAGCGCCTCGAAAATACTAGAGCCAAACAAAAGGAGATAGAGCACCTGAGAAGGAGTCCTGGACTCACCTTGGGCCTCCTACAAGCACACAGTGCCCTCTTGTGTACACACACATACCCCACATGCAAAAATAAGTAAATAAAATAATTACTCGCTAAAAACAAAACTGATGTCTGATGACTTGGGCCTCCCACAAGCACACAGTGCCCTCTTGTGTACACACACATACCCCCACATGCAAAAATAAGTAAATAAAATAACTAGTTGCTAAAAACAAAACTGATGTCTGATGACTTGAGTTTGATCTCTGGACCAATGTCATTTGTAATTCCAGTAAGCCTATGTCAAGATGAGGAGGAGAGACGGAATCAGCCAGAGGCTCACTTAAACAGAGCAGCAGCATAAATAACAAGTCCTGCTTCAAAAACAAGTTGGAGGGCTAGAGATACCTTTGTAAGTAAGGCGCCTGCTTACAAGGGATCAGTCTATTTAAACGCTGGAAGTTCACATAATGGAAGGAAGAACCAACTGCTGAAAGTTTTCCTCTCATTTCCAACCATGTTTCATGACATGCACATTTGTGCTCTGTCTCGCTCACACACATACAAATAAGTATTAATAAAAAGAGAGAAAAGAAAATTAAGTTGGAAGGAGAGAACTAGGACTACTGAAAAGTTGTCCTCTGACATCTAAACATGAAGTGGCATACATATACACACTCACACATGAACAGAAACATACATACACATACACCAAAAAATCCTTTTGCAAAATTTCAATAAATCCTTTTATAAAATTTCATTTTTGGGCTGGAGAGATGGCTCATGAGTTAAGACTCTGCTTCTTAAACAGAAGGTCCTGAGTTCAGATCCCAGAGCCCACATAAAAATGGAAATGGCAATGACCTGTAAGTCTGGCTCTGGAAGATGGAGCCTAAGAAACTCCAGAGCAAAGGAAATGGGAGATAATATAATCCATGGTGATCCTGAAGTCACCCTTGTGCCTCCACCAGCACACACAGGGCCCTCTGATACATACAGAAATGCACACACACAGAGAGATACACATATAGCAATAATAAAGCATTTAAATTTTTTTTCATTCTAAATTTCTGGAAACTTTACAATCAAGTGACTACCTTCACATTTTTAATCCCTAAAATTTAAATATACAAAGGAATATGATGTCAAACTTAAATTGACTTTAGGCAGTTTTTTTTTTTAATTTGAGAGAGGCAAAAAGCACACTTGCACATACAAGACAATGCATGGGTATCGAGGTGAAAGAACAACTTTTCAGAAGTTGGTTTTTTCTTTGCTATGTAACTCAGGCTAGCATCTCTCTCTCACCTGATATTAGGTAACCAAACTCAGGATTATGCATGTGCTACGCAAGCATTCCACCACTAAGATACATCACCAGTCCTCAATCTGGCCCCGTAACTTACTATTCTTCTGCCGCAGCTTCATCACAGTTAGAATTACATGTGGGCAATACACATGTATGAAATTGTCGAACAACAAAATTCACCAATAAGAAAAGTAGGGAAAAAACACAAGGTGACCAAAACCAAAGGTTAGAATAATTCCAAAGTTTGGAGTGATCAGAACAGGTAAGCACAGGTAAGACAAATAAAATTTCAAAAATTAAAAAAAAAAAAAAAAAAAAAAAAAGCAAGAGTGCTAAGAAAAAGCAAAAGGAAAAAACCCTACAAAACACAAGAGACCAGGCACAGTGACAGGTACCTACACTCAGAGCATTAGGGAGGGGGAAGGATCGGAGGTCTAATGCCATTTTTAGCTACACAGTAAGTTGACTCCCACCTGGGCACATGACATCCTATCTCAAAAAAAGGAAAACATAAAAGGCTTAGTAAGTTGCCAGTTTCACTAGTCTATTCAGTATACACTTCAAATATAATTACAGTATTAGTTTATAGTTCTGGCTGACAGAAGTTTTTTTTTTTTTTTTTTTTTTTTTTTTTAAGAGTTCTCTGTTTCCATGACAATGTCACCTTAAATCACAATTTTAGAAATACAAAAGCTACTACTGGCACAACAAAGTAAACCTATCAGTCATACCTGACTAAAATTGCTCAGTTATACACAATTTAATACAACATTAGTTACAAACTGGCTGGAATACAAGACAAATTTTTAGGGTCAGTTAATTCTTAAATTTAACGGTATTCCTTTTGAAATTCCTTTTGAAATTGAGACTCATGAAATATTTAGTATTTTAAAACCAACATCCTGTTACTTTTTAAAAACTTCCCATGTCTGAACTCTCTTTAAGAAAAGTTGACTGGGGCTGAAGAGATGGCTTAACAGGTTAAGACCTTATAAGCAGAAGGTCCTGAATTCGGATCCCAAGTCCAACCTAAAAAAGGCCAGGCAGAAGGGAGCAGCCTGAATTTCTGACCCTGATGGGCAGAGCCTGGGAAACCCAAAGCAAAGCAAAGGGATGATTCCCAAAGTCACACTTGGTCTTTCACAGGGACACACACACACACACACACACACACACACACACACACACACACACAACACACACACACACACACACACACAGATAACATTTTTAAAAAGTTAACTGGTCTGAGAACATAGCTCAGATATAGAGCATTTGACTGGTGCACAAGAAGCACTGGGTTCAATTCCAGCACCAAGTCAATGTGCAGCACCTTATAAACTGATGGGATGGCAGCACCTGCCAGTCACCAGGGAGGAGGAGGCAGCAGGAAGATCAGAAGCTCATGGTCTTCAGCTACATTGTACGATCAAGGCCAGTCAGGACTATGAGACCCTATCTCAAAAGAACTTTTTAAAAAGCTAAAATATGGATGCAAAATTGTCTATCAAAATAACTGGAATTGTTACACAGGATAATAGCAAATTACTAAAATGTAAGAAAAGCAAGTCTGGATGTACAGCTCAGCTGAGCAAGCATGAAATCCTAGGTTTGAATTCCTACACTGTAGAAACAGGCCTGGTGGTAGAGACCTAGTACTTGGAAGTTGGAGACATAGGATCAGGAGTTCATGGTCAATCTCTGAACTACATAATGAATTTGGGCCAACCTGGGCTACATGGGACCCAAGAAAGGGAAAGAATGGGAAGAAGGAAGGGAAGAAGAAAGGAAAATAAAGAGAAAGAAGAAAAAGAAGTAGAGAGAGAAAGAGAACAATTAAGTAATTAATATACCTCTCTTCTATCCTATTCTTATCCATGAGTGGTTGTTTAATCCACTGGTTAACTAGTCTTTGTCCTTGAGCAGTTTTGCATTTATTCAACAATGCAGCCAGAGACTGAGAGCCAGTGGTATCTTCAACAGAACCCTAAAAAACAAGCAAGAATGGTACCCTCAGCAAAAACCTTATCATGCTATGAATTACATATAACTAATTGGGAGAACAAAAATATATAATATTCTTTAAATACAGATTGAGAAATGACCACAAACTTCTTCCTAAGCTGAAGCCCAACTTTCAATCTGTTAATCTGTATTTTAAATTATCTGCTTTTCCTTAAACCAAAACTACTTCATAATTATTTCACTTTTATATATAAAACACTTCTCAGAAAGCAATTTTAAAGAACTGTTGTTAATACGCAAAATTATTCAAAATGCCAGGACAGGGACCTTCGATCTTGAAAGACAAAACACAGGAAATTAAAAACAATTACTTAGTCAGAGAAAAGTAATATTAAAAAATACAAGTTCCTTCCTCAAGTTAATATTTAAAAATACAAGGATCTTCAGTATTTGTCAAAGAAACACTTATTAACACATGAATTCTTACCTGGAAAAGGTTGAGGGCTCGAACTGCCGCCATGTCCAATTTCATGTACTGACTGAAGTCAAAAGTAGTCAATTCAAATTGTCCAAAATTTGAATCATCTGATAAGAGTTCTAGAAACTTGATTACTGCTGATAACGATGACACTGCAACCTAAAATCAATCATTTGAAAGACCCTTCTATTATTCAGACTAGATTATTAAAAACACAAAACACAAATGAGGTGAAAATAAAATGAGATGAGCATGGTGGCATGTGTCTGCGATTCCAAACTAGAAAGATCTGTAGGAAGGAAAATCGAGACTGAGAGGCCAGCCTGAATACTCCATATGCTTGCGGTGAATTCAGGATACACAGCAAAACTCTGTCTCTAAAAACAAAACGAAACAAAAAAGTAAATTGGAAAAATTCTAGCCTATTCAACAGTAATATGGAATACCACATGACAGTAAATTTGAGCACGAACAATCCACAACTGTGATATCTGATTCATAAATAATAATTAGGTATGTTCGAATTCATGAAAATTTAGTTCAGTGTTTTGGTATATGCACCTTTCCACATGTACCTTTAAGCAAAATAAGGTCAAATCATTTATCCATGCATACTTTTTTTAAGTTATCAAGATAAGATAGTGAAAAATACAAGACATCAAACTGATAGTGGCAAATTACGCCTATTAAAATACACTTTGGGGGCCTGGAGAGATGGCTCTGGGGTTAAGTCTCTGCCTAGCAAGAAGAAGGTACTGAATTCAGATCCCAGATCCCATGCAAAAAGACCAGGCAGAAATGGCAACGGTTTGTACTTCTAGTCCTGGAAGGCAGAGCCTAGGAAACTCCAGAGCAAAGCAAACAGGGGGCAGTGCAATCCAGGGGGATTCCTCTTCGGACCTCCACAATCACACACAGTGCCCAACACAGACACACAAATAAAAGAAAAAGTTTTTTAAATTTTAAAATAAAATACATTTCGAGGATTACAGAGACATTTCCATGGGTGAGGCACCTGCTTGCAAACCTGGCAATCTTGGCTTGATCCCCAGAAGCCCACATGGTGGAGGGAGTGAACTGACCTCCAAAAGTTGTTCTCTTACCTTCAGTGTGCCACAGCATGTGCGAGTGTACCCATCTCTCTCTTTCTCTTTCTCTCCCGCCCCTTGCCTCCTTCCCTCCCTCAAGTAAACAAATTAATTTAATTAAACACACTTTGAGGTACGGGGATGCAGTGCAAGTGGAAGTGGGTAACTGGGTATGGATAAGGCATGCCCAGCATGCATAAAGGTCTAGCTCACTCCCTTAATACCACATAACCTGGTGCGATGGTGCTCTCTGGTAACCCCAGCTGGAAGGAATTGAGGGCAGGAGGATCAGAAGTTATTCAACAGTGGATGGCAGTGGGCAAGGTGGCTCAGCAAGTAAAGTTGCCCGTGCAAAATCCTGGTAATCTTAAACTCAATCCCTGCAGGCCACGTGATGGAAGGAATGAACCGATTCTAGAAGGTTGTGGTCAGACTTGCACACCCATGCCATGGTGCAGGTGTTCTTGCTGTTTCTCTCCAGAAAGACCCGACAATTCCATGCCATCCTTGACTATAGTTAGTTCGCGGCCAGCTGGGATTCCATGAGACTCTGCTTTACTATGAATGTGCTTATTTCTTTTCCCATCTGATAACAGTAATTTAACTGTCTTTGCCAAACTGTTACATTACCAGGAGACCCACATAAAGTTTTTTTGTTCTGTAAAGTTTTTAGCCTGTGCTAGTCTTGAACTCCCAGTAACCCTAAAATCTCAGACTCCCAATGCTAGGATTATCAAGTGTGTCTGGCTATAAAACAACAACAACAAAAGAAAAACAAAAACAATAATCTTTGAGTGCTTTCTCTTCTAACCTCTCTTTCAAATACATAAATTAAATATACCTAAATAAGTTTCTTCACATTTTTAACAAGAGGGTAAGAAGTTTCTCTAATTCTAGGATTACTCATCTATATTAATTTTTATTTACTTTTTTTGAGACAAAGTTTCATATAGTCCAGGATAATCTCAAACCCATTATGTAGCTGAGGTTGGCCTTGAATCCCTGATCTTCCTGCCTCCACCCTCTGAACCATTTTTGAAAAATTTTTCTCACAGAAAACAAAGAAAATATACTTTCAGCCTTATTACCTAATAATTTTCAGTATCAATTATTCAGTGCAGGAATTTTTAGTCTTACTTAATAGAAAATTAAGTTGCCTCTCAGAGAGATTTGGCAATTTGTGAAAGACCTCCACAACTGGTACATAATAAAGAGAGACAGACACCACCATGTTTTCTCTCCTATTTAAGAGACAGGAATAGGGTTCTTTCATGTAACAATTCTGTGTTTTTTAACACTTTAACTTTTTAAAAATTTTTAAAAACTTAATTTATTTTCTATGTACGTGTATCTATCAGAGGGCACTGATGTGTCCCTGTGGAGCCCCAAAGATGACTTCAGAAATCATCCTAGATTGCTTCTAACTCCTTTGCTCTAGGATTTCCCAGGCTCCTCCCACCAGGACCAAAAGTGCAGGTGTGGGACCTGGGGATCTGAACTCAGGACCTTCTGCTTGTGAGATCAAGTCTTTTTTAAACTTTATTTATTTATTCATTTATTTTGTGTTATCTGATTAGAGAATAACTTACAAAAGTCAGTTCTCTCATTCTACTATGTTGGTTCTGGGAATCACATTCATATCAAATTTAGTGGCAACGGGGGAGAACGAGGGGGAGAGGGAACTGGTCTACCTATTAAGTTTGTATGAGCGGAAATAATAATAAAAAATGTTAAAAAATTCAAAAAAATTCAAAAAAAAATTTAGTGGCAAGGAACTTGACTGTGTTAGCTCATCTGCCTGATTTTTGCTTTTTTATGACGGCACACATGTTCGTGGGGAGCACAGCACCAATGCATACGTGAAGGTCAGTTAGCAGTTGTACAGCAGTCATCGTAGAATGGTCTCTAAAGGTCTTGGAAGGTCATCCCCCTCTGCTGGAAATAAAGAACACACCCTTCACCAACGTCCCCCAACCCCCTCTGTTCATGAAAGGATATGGACATTGCAGCTAAGCCCTACCATGGGTTGGGCACAGATTAAATGGGTTGGACCCCAATATGGACAGACCAATGAGATGTAGAGGACCAAAACTCCAATCAGATTTACAGAAACTGGAGCTAAACAATGTGGAAAAGCCATTTTCCCCAGCCTTGCCTAAGTGTAAAAATATACCTGACCCTGGCAGCCATCGTTGGTGCTTGCCATGCATGGCACTCCACCTGGAGCCCGGGAGTTCTTTTGGGCTTTCTTGCCCCTCAAGAATTCATATCCATGAGTTCTATTCTTTCCTCTAATAAAAGTCTGCATTAATCGTCTGGACACACACAGACCCCAGATTGACCCCACAACAGACATGAGAAGTCAGTTCTCTCCTTCTGCCACCTGGGCTCTGGAAATTGAACTCAAGTTGCCAGGTCTGCACAGAAGCACATTTACCCACTGAGACAGGTTTCATACATCTCAGGCTGCTAGGTATCAAATGACCTGAAATTCCTGATTGTTCTGCCTCTGCCACCCAAGTGCAAGAACTATACTACTACATTACTATTACTATTACTATTACTATTACTATTACTATTACTACTACTATTACTATTACTACTACTACTACAACTACTACTACTACTACTACTACCACTACCACTACTACTACTACTACAACAACAGGCTCATGTAAAATAACACCGTCCCTCATCCTACAGATACATGCCATGTAAATATAAGGCTATGTTCAAAAATTTCCAACCATTTCCTTGTATTTCCCCAAACTTTATCATAGATACTTAACGTCATTGATAGACTATTATAATTTAGGAATAAATTCACATTTGTAAACCCCATACCTGATTCTCCATTTCTGGCAAGGCGGCACTGTTTATCTGTTCTCCCTTTTTGCCTTTCAGTAACCGGTTGAGGTCCTGATAAATGTCTTTTGTGGAAAACTCAGTTCTTTTTCTTTCAGTGATCAGAATTCCTCCTCTCTGAATAACCTGCATTACAAGAAGCATTCGAATTAGTAGAAGGAAAGCAGTGAGAAAAGGAAGATTGTAACATTAATATAAAGTAACCACAGCTTGAAAGACCACTGCTCTATATCAAATCTTTTTGGAATGTATGAGACTCTAATATCTTTCAAATCCACAAACTAAATTCAACTGAATTTTAAAATTATCTGGACATAAAACTTAAAAAAGAAAAAACCCACTCCTAGGATAATTAACTCAGTTATGGAGCACCTGTCTAGCAAGCACAAAGCACTGGATCCAAAAAAAAAAGAGAGACAAAAACCACAATACTCCCTTGCTTCTTATGTTGGTTCATGCCTTTAATCCTAGCACTTGGAAAGTTGAGGCATGACAAGACGCTGAAGGACAGCCTGAGCTAAGAGGGAGACCATGACTCAGAAAAGATGGTTAAGGGTACAGCACAGTGCTAGAGATTTTGTCCAGCATACTGGAACCTCTACAAATCCTCAATACTTCAAGAAGAAAAAAGAAACCATTGATATATAGCTGAGCATGATGGTACACACCTGTAAACCTAGAACTTGAAAGAGACAAGGTAATCAGAAGTTCAGTGTAGACACAACATCCTTAATACTTGTCAGCCATAGTGCCCAAGCCTGCAGGCTGAAGAGGAAGCAGTAGAGGCAGAAATATTGTCAGTTTACAAGGCAGCTTTGGCTGCATGAGACCCTATCTGTAGCAACTGTAAAAAAAGGAAGGGGGAAAATACTACCTAATAAACCAAGCTTGCACAAATTTAAGATAAAATGAAAGGATCAGAAATGTGTGTGATAGGACACACATGTGGTCCCAGCCCTTTCCAGACTGATCTAAGAATCAGGCTAAGAGCTACAGAGATGATTTAGGGGTTAAGCCTCTGCCTCAAAAGCAGAAGGACTTGAAGACAGTGGCCTGAAGTTCAGGCCACGGAAAACAGAGTTTGAGAAACCTCAGAGCAAAGTAAAAGGAGGTAAAGCAATTCAGAAGATTTTCTGAAGTCATCCTTGCCTCCACAGACACACACAGTGTCCTTTGATACACAGACACACACACGTACAAACAAATAAACAAAAAATAAGATACAAGGTAAGACTCTGTCTCAACAAAAATTAAGCCAGGGAGAGAGCTCAGTGGGTAAGGAGTCTGCGCAAAAACCTAGCAACCTGAGTTCAATTCTTGGAAGTCTACATGGTGGAAAAAAAGAACTGACGTCTGAAAGTTGTCCTCAGACCTCTACCCATGCACCAATGTATGCATGTGCTCTCCCTCTTTCTTTCTCTGATAAATACTAAAAATAATTAAAAATAAAATAACTTCTTGGTGTGTCAATACAGCCGAGTGGTAGAACGTCTGCACAGTATTTTTCTAGACAAGATCTCAAGCACCACCCAAAAGGAAAATCCTACATTATTGCACACCATTCTACACATCATTTATTGGAACGAATTATGCTAAATACAGGGCCAATGAGCAAGGCACCTGCTTGCAAGCCTGTGGACCAAAGTTCAATCTCCAGAGGCCCACGGTTAAAAGGAAGAGAATTGATTTTTACTCATGTACCACGTCATGCATGCCTGCGCCTCCCCCCCAACACAAAACATTAAATCATGCCAAATACAGTAACATTTACTGTAATAATTATTCTTCTGGAGTAAAGGAGGAAGAAAAGAGAAAATGAAGAAAGCCAAGGTAGTATAGCAAATTTCACAAAGAAACAGGCTATTCTGATGTCCTCCTAAGGATCCTAAGTTATTTTTTCAAAGCTAAACATCAAGATGACACTCAAAACATTTTAATTAGATTTTTTAAATGACTTTTACTTCCCCTCATCCCCCCAAAATGTCATAGGCTGGAACTATCAACACAATAGCAGAGCACATGTCTACCATGCTTTGTAAAAGACTAAGTTTAATTCCCAGCTCGGGACTGAGTGATGGGGCAGGTGCTGATCAGAGCCTTTCCTAGACAGCATCCTCCATCTGCAGGCTGGATTCCCGTACCTGTCTCAGTTTCGCCATGTCTCCAGCAGTCTCTCCTCCTGGCAAAACACATTCCTTGGGTCCAACCTGAATCAGAAGAGCCTCTAGATTGGAGAACTGGTCATTGTCAGGGAACTCGCACAATCCTAGCTTTCTCTGCACGGAATCAACAAACCCAACTCCAACCTGTCTTTGACCATCAACTGTGGACATTTTTACACCTACAACCCCAATCGAAGCAGACATGTCATTGTTGCCAAAAAGAATGTCTTCAAACTGGGAAAGATTGCCAGGAGAAGCCTATAAAAAAAAATAAAGGAAATTTTATATTTTAAAATTTAACTAACAAACAATAACCATATAACCTTCAAGAATTCTATAAATAAAATGTTTTCTTATGAAAAGTTGAGAAGAGAACATATGAGGGGTCTTCAGGGAGAGAGGGAGAAGTGGGGAGTAGGAGGTGGGTATGATCAATATATACACATGTATGAAATTGTCAAAGAATAAAAAACTTGCTTGTCACTGTGTCTTTATTACTATATTCACTATAAAGTACCCCTCTTCCTCTCCAACTGTCCTATTTAATGGGGCAAGATTCCCTGAAGCTCAGAATGGTCTAAACTCCCTATGTGGCTCAGGGTGACCTGAAATTTGTGATCCTCTACCTTAGCTTCCTGAAGGCTGAGATTACATGCCTGGCTCTGACTATTTTCTTTCTTTTTCTTTTTTTAAAAATTTTATTTATTATTTATTATTTATTCAATTGTGCGTGTATGCATGTGTGCGTGTGTATGTATGTGTGTGTGTGTGTGGTGTGTGTTAGGTGTGTGTGTGTAGAACCACGGGCGAATTCGCGAACCACCATGGACGCCTCCACCTCCTTGTTTACTCTGCCCTGGGATTCACAGGCTCCGCCCTACCAGGACCAGAAACGCAGGTCGCCCCCGCTTTCTCCTGGTGTCTATACGTGGGGTCTAGGATCCGAACTCAGGTCCTTCTGCCTGCAAAGCAGAGGCTTAACCCCTGAGCCACCTCTCTAGCCCCGGCTCTGACTATTTTCATAACACCTGAGCATCTGTAAAATGAATTGTCTAAAGTGATTTTCAAAGTTTAGCATGATGGCACAAACTTGTAATCCCAGCACATGGGAAGCTGAAACGAGAGAATTCAAAGTTTGAGGGCAGCTTAGGATACATACCAACGTTAAAAACCAACTTCAGTTACACAACAAGAGCCTATCTCAAAAAATAGGGTAGGGGGAATGGTTCAAACCACTTCTGGCAATGAAGGCTTTGGAATCTCAGCACGGTAGAAGATCACAAATTCAAGACCAGCCTTGACTGCGCACTAAAGCCTCATCCCTGAAAATAAAAAGGGAAGGAGAAAAAAAAAAGCCAAGCATATTAACACATGCTTATAAACCTAGCACTAGAGATGCTGAAGCAAAAGGATTCAAGACCAGCCTGGGCTACAAAATGAGTATCATCAGGCCAGCGAGGACTACGTGAAAGACGTCTCAAAACACACAAAAAAGTTTTTACCCTAATGGGCTTTTACAGGTCTATAAGAAGACGTACAGAAAGTATATAAATGAGATATTAGAGACAATAAAAACTATCTGATACACTTTAAAAATGGTAAAAACAAAGCCAGGTGTGTGGTGTATGTCTATAGATCCACCACCAAAGAAACTGAGGCAGTATGAGCACCCTGGCCTGTCTCATAAATAGAAAAATAAAGTTCTTGTTTGATGTTCAGGTTTCATCCACAGACATGTTTTAGGAACAGTGATAGGCTCAGAGTACTTAAAATTGTTTTAGAATACCTACTAAATTTCTAAATTGTGATTAAACTAGTTTTTTTTTTTTTTTTTAAAGCTATATGCTGGGAGGCTGGAGATATAGGTTAAGACTCTGCCTCATAAACAGAAGTCCTGAGTTTTGGATCTCAGGTCCCATGTAAAAATGCCAGGCAGAAATGGCGGTGGCCTGCACTTCCAACCCTGGTGAGCAGAGCCTGGGAAATCCCAGAGCGAAGCAAGGAGGTAGAAGCAATCCAGGATGATTCCTGAAGTCGTCCTTGATCCTCCACCGGGACATACAGTGACCTCACTCACACTCTCACACACACACACACATACACACACACACTCGCGCGCGCGCACACAAACACGAAATAAATAAATTAATTAATTAAAAAAAAGGGGGCTGAAGAGCTGGCTCAGGGGTTAAGCCTCTGCCTTGCAGGCGGAAGGTCCTGAGTTCGGATCCTAGACCCCACGTATACATGCGGGGCGGAAGCGGGGGTGGCTTGTGTTTCCGGTCCTGGTAGGGCGGAGCCTGTGAATCCCGGGGCAGAGTAAACAAGGAGGAGGTGGAGGCGTCCATGGTGGTTCTTGAATTGCCCGTGGTTCTGCGCACGCACACACACACACACACACACACACACACACACACACACGCACATGCACAATTGAATAAATTTTAAAAAATTTAAAAAAAAAAGCTACAAGCTGGAGCCAGAGAGATGGCTCAGGGGTTAAGCCTGTGTCTCAAAAGCAGAAGATTCTGAGCTCAGATCCCGGATTCCATGTAAAAAACCCCAGGCAGGAAAGTTGTCAATGGCCTGTACTTCAGGTCCTGGAAGGTAGAGGCCTGCGAATCTCCAGAACAAAGCAAACCCGAGGGAGCCCAATCCAGGGTGATTCCTGAAGTTACCCTGGGACTCCAGAGGCACACACAGTAATCTTGAATACATAAATACACATGCAAAAATAAAAAGTAAATAAATAAAAATAAGAGCTACATGCTAATTATATCAAAGTTTTCCAAAGCATTTTACTATCATGACCTGGTTAAAATATTAAAATATTAAAATTATATATAGCTGAATTCTTCGCTTTTTTTTTTTTTTAAATCTTAAAAGAAAGAGTAGGGCTGGAGAGATGGCTTAGGGGGTTAAGACTATGCCTCAAGGTCCTGAGTTTGGATCCCAGGTCTCTCATAAAAATGCCAGGTGGAAAGGGCAATGGCGTGCACTTCCAGCCCTGATAGGCGGAACCTGGAAAATCCCAGAGTGAAGCAAAAAAGGAGGTAGAAGCAATCCAGGAGGATACCCTTGGTCCTCCAGAGATACACAATGCCCTCTGATACACACACACACACACACACACACACACACACACACACACACACACGAATGAATGAATGAATGAATGAATAAATAACGTTAAAAAAAGAAAAAAGTACATTAAATAGGAAGATAATTACCTTAAATGCCAAATACCAGTCATTTTCCTTGGATGCCTTATTTCCAGCTCTATTCTTATAAACTTCAACTCTATACTGCCGAACCAGAAGTAGATCTTTCACAAAAGATTCAAAGTTCATTTTACTAAGCACAACACTCTGCAGTGTCTTTGCTCCTAAAAACAAATAAAATTAAATATTAATGTAAGTATGTGTATTTGTTTAAGCTTCTCACAATTCTTCCCAATCCACAGCATTCTCTCAGAACTTCAATCTTTAAAGGATCTGTTTATCAAGCACATATTCTATGTCCCAGGGACTAGGTAAAGAGCACGAAATGCTGAATACTCATAGCTCCTGATTGCTATGAAGCAACATATCAAATCAAAATATTCTTGGTCCAGCTCAACAGGTAAAAGCGCCTGTCCCAAAAGTCAAAAGATCCTTGGAACCCAGATGAAAGGTGATAATGTTGCCACAAAGTTGTCCTTTGACTCCAAAAATGTGTAGCCTGAGACACAATAGCAGCTTTTTTTTTAATTAAGAACTCTTTAACATTAAAAAATGAGTAAATACATATATAGCTAACCTTAATCCTTTTAAAAATTATTTATTTGCAGGCGCGCACGCGCGTGAGCGTGCACATGCATGTATCAGAGAGCATTTCTGCCTGATGTTTTTACATAGAAGCTGGGATCCAAACTCAGATTCTTCTACTTTCAAGGCAGAGTCTTAACTCCTCAGCTCTCTCTCCAGCACCAACTTGTTCTATCTTATTTGTTTTGACAGATGGTGGAGTGTACATCTTCTTCACATAAGCCAATGGATTGAACACCCAGCACCAAATTCAAATAATCTTACCTCTTTTATACAATTACATATTACATACACTGTTCTCTTATTACTTAAGTTTAATATATTTTGGAAATTGTTCCCAACAATATTAATTTGCTTCTATTCTTAGTTGTAAACATCCCAGTGACTACAAGAATATAGTAAGTAGTACAATGCTACATGAAAACATGCTTCAATCTCCAAATATATTGAATAAACCTATAAGATAAAATCCTAAACTGAATTTATGAATAAATATTGCCAGACTTCCCTCCTCACCGCCTTTAAGAGTGTATCTATTCCTAATGTTTAACTCTGTTGACGGTGATCTCTCCAGCCCCTGGTCATGTTTTCTTAAAAATTGAAGTGCTTAGTTGAGGGTGATTTTGCTCCACCACCCCCCACTCTAGTAGACATTTAGCAGTGCCAAGATTGTCACAAGAGAGACGGCACTATGGAATCTACCAAAGGCAAGAAAGCCATTAAATATGAATAACCCCTCATGACAATGACATTCAGCCCAGAGTATCAATAACGCCAAGGTTGAGAATCTGTCTCAGATGAAAACAAAATATGTCAGGCTAGTTCTGATTTGTAAACAGCTCTGTCATGGTTTGAAATGTGTCCCCCACAGTCTCATGTGTTTGGCAAGGTCATGGCACCTTGATAGGTGGAGCCTTGCTGGAGGAAGGCAGTCACAAGGGGTGGGCCTTGAGGTGGATTAGTCCCACCCTGCCTTCAGGAGAAGTCTGCTTTTGCAGCAAGCAGTCTGCAGCTCTCAGCCTCCAAGATGTCTGCGGTGACTTAGCCTCCTCCAGCTTTGGCCAGCCAGCCATGCCACCTCTGCTTTGAGACACTGTACCTTCCCTCTGGAACTGTAAGCTGAATAAATCTCCCTTTCTCCCTTAAGTTGATTGACTTTGAGTGTTCTCTCACAGCAATAATTAACAGTAACCGTTACAAGCTCTATAAAATAAAATCACCCACATTCATCAATTGGAAGCAAAACTCAATTTTGGGGGGCTGGATGTAGCTTAGTTGGCAAAGTGCTTGCCTAGCATGCATGAATCCCTGAAGTGGACCCCCAGCACCATGTAATGGGCCTGGTGCCTAAAATCCCAAGATAATCAGCTCAAGGTCATCCTTGGCTACATGGTGAATTTGAGGTCAACCTGGACTACATGACACTCACTATCTTTAAAAAAATTAATGAATTAAAAAAAAACTTTTCAATTCACCAGTACCAGTTTTTATGGTCACGTTTTCTTTTCTTTTTCTAAAATATCATTTATTTATTTTGTGTGTGTGTGTGTATCAGAGGGCACTCACCGTGTGTCGCTGTGGAGAACCAAGGATGACTTCAAGAATCATCCTGGATTGCTTCTACCTCTTTTTTGCTGCACTCTGGGATTTCTCAGGTTGTGACCACCAGGGCTAGAAATTCAGGTTGCTGCCAGTTAGTTCTTCCTGGTGTTTTTACATGGGACCTAGGATTCAAACTCAGGACCTTCTGCTTAAGAGGCAAAGTCTAACCCCTGATCCATCTCTCCAGTCCCTGATCATGTTTTCTTAAAAAACTGAAAAGACTGCCATTTCTTTAAGTTGCATTTAAAAGCAAGTTGCATGAGAACATGCGTCTTGTCAGCAGGGACCGATCCCACAGAAGCCTGGCTACTCTCAGGGACACCTAATACGTGGTCTGCACAAAGACTTCTTCTCTTAATATTTCCCAATAAGCACTCTAAGAAATCAGAACCTTGAGTAGAATGGCAGGCTCCATTTATGCTATTTATCTTTTTTGGATAGCATATAAGGTCACCAACTCATCCAGGTTTGTCCAAGCCTTTCTTAATTTAGCATATTGAAAGTTTGTTTCAGGAGCCTTGTGAGTCCCAAGTAAATGGAAATGACCATTAGCCCATCTAGCAGTATTCTAAGGCAGGAAAATAGAAACCTGGACTCCACTTGGCTACACACACACCTTCTCCTAACATGGAATCCAGCAGCAACCCATTGGTAACCTAGGACCTTTATCTACATTGAGCTGCACAAACATCCCTCTCTGAACAAAGGAATATATCTCTTCTCTCTTAACAACCATTAAACTTAGTTTGATTTTCACTTTCCAGGCAGGTTGCCAATCCAGCCAGAACTGGTTTTGGGTGCATGAGCTCAACAAGGTAAACTGTATCTGCAAAATGAACTTTTAGGGAGAATCTGCTATTTTACCATTTTATAGGCATTCATATAATTTAAATCAGATGCACTATGGAAGGGACATAACAAGAGGGCAAAGATTTGGTAATCCAAACCCATTTACTAATCCAAATGGCAACCCACCCTATGCCATGCCTCTTAGCAAATAAATTCTTCCTTCCTTTGAACCACACAGGACACCCAAACAATAACTAGTCTTGAGTATTCTCACACTTGACCCACAGCTTATTAGACTTGTTCTATTGCTTTATTTTGAAGTTATCTTGCTACTTCTGCAATCTGAGTGAGCCTTTATTTCAATTCTTTAAATAAGAGGCCAAGAACCTTGAGAAGACCAACATGCTGTGCATATAATAAGACATTAACAACAACAATAAAAGTTCGAGGGCCCAGGTCCTTCATCCTAACACTTGGGAGGGGCAGGAGTGTTTGCTGCAAAGTTTAAGGCCAGCATATGCTACATAGTTCTAAAGTAGCCTGGGCTATAAGAACTCGCCCTACTCCCTAACACACACAAACTAACACACAAAAAAGCCAAGCTTATTATTGGATAGCATAGCACCAGAGTTAATACAGGATGTGGGGTGAACCTTTACAGAGCTGGCGATATAGCTCTGTAAGTAAGGTAAGGTGCCTGCTTGCAAACCTGGTGACCTGAGTTTGATCCCTAGAAGCCCCATGGTAAGAGAGAATTGATTTCAGGAAAGCATCCTCTTACTGACCTACACCTGTACACAATAACATGCAAGTGTTTTTTTTTCTCTCTCTTTCTCATGTATTAATTTTTTTAATTTTTTTATTTATTTTATGTGTGTGTATATTAGAAGGCACTGTGTGTCCCTGTGGAGGACCAAGGATGTCTTCAGGAATCTTCCTGGAGTGTTTCTACCTCTTTGCTTCCATCTGGGATTCCCCAGGTTCTGCCCACCAGCAGGAAGTGCAGGCTGCCACTTGGTGTTTTTTTTACATAAGGCTCTAGAATCGGAACGCAGGACCTTCTGTTTGTGAGACAAAATCTTAAGCACTGAGCCATTTCTCCAGCCCCAGGATTAATATTGCTTTAAAAAATTTTTTAAGAAAATTTTCCCAAGACACTCATAATACTACTACAGCTATTATTAAAAGCAGTTTTCAGGACCAGCAAGATGGCTCAGTAGGTACAGGTGCTTGTGTGGAAATTTGATGACCTGAGTTTAATGCCCAAATCCACATAGTGGAAGGAGAGAATCCCTTGCAAAAGTTGTCCTCTGAACTACACGTGTGCCTGCTTGCACATACACATGTAAGCAAGTACCCTCACTTGCACTCTCAAGTAAGTTTTCAAAAATAAATAAAATAGGGAGCTGGAGAGAGCTCAGTAGATAACGCCTTTGCCTCCAGAGCAGAAGGACCTGCCTCTGATCCCAGAGCCAAGATAAAAACACCAGGCAGCAATGGCAGCAGCCTGTACTTTCTGCCCTGGAGGCAGAGCCTGGGGAAACTCCAGAGCAAAGCAGTAAGAAGGTAGAGCAATCCAGCCAGGATGATTCCAACATGTCACCCTTGGGCACACAGAGTGCCCTCTTCTACGCAGAAAACAAATAAGTTGGATTGCAGTTTTGACCCCCATGAACAAATGATGCCACCCATATCTATTTCTGGCTGGTCTTAACTGGTTCTATGACTCTACGGGCTAAGCGATCCAACGACGATTAATGTTTACTGGGCAATCTTTAGACCTCGTTGCCTACGAGCTAAGCCTCTCACAACCCCAGCAATTCCAGAGGACCCAGGGTCCCGAGTTCAAGGACCACCTGCGCTACCTGGGAGATACCGCCTCAAAATAAAGCCGGGAAAGCTTGACTTGGTGGGGAGCCCTGCCGCACGGCTGGGGGCTGATGCACCGCAACGTGAGCAGACACGGGGCTCGCAAACGCCTGCAGAGGGGCGCCCGCCCGCCCGCCCGTCCTCACCTGCCGGCCCCATGTACTTGATCACACCCTGGGTCTTGAACACCTCGCGGGCCGCCAGCAGCGCGTCCTCGCCGTGCGTGGTGTAGAAGTCGCCGCGGTCGAAGAGGCGCACCGTGGTGGTCGGCTTCTCGGGCATGGCCTCGAAGAAGCGCACGAAGCCCACCTCGGCCGGGCCCTCCAGCTGCAGCGACTCCTTCGGCTGCACCGCCATGTCGCAAGCGCCCCACACACCGCTGAGAGCCCCGTGCGACCCCGCACCCTCCCGGAGCTTTCCCGCCTCCCCTCACCGCCCCCTCGGCCTTGCCCGGCCCCCCGCGGACACACCCAATCAGCGTCCAGAGCTGCGCTTCGGTGGGTGGGAGCTCACCACGTCAGCCAATCAGAAGCGGACGTGGCTCAGCTTCCCGCGCACGCTAGCGGAATCTCGCTACTGCGCGTGCGTAAGGTTCGGCCGCGCGCTGACCCACAGACGCGCATCTTTAAATACACCTTGTCTCGCAGTTTCACCGTCTGCCCCACCGGACGTCCAGGTGGGCGGGCGGGAGGCTCCGGCAGGCAGGCAACGGAAAGGAAGTTCTGGACAGGTTTATTCTGTGACCGGAAGCTTGGACGTGAAATCACTAAGATCTTGTAAACAAAGAAAAAAAGTCTTCCAACTTCCATTCTCTTTTTACCTACGCCCGCATGCATTCATATAGCATTTATATATGTAAAACACTTGCTGTGCAAGCACGAGGATGTGATCGAATCCCCAGAATTCACGTATAGGAGATGTTTGTAATCCTAGTGATTTCCTAGTGACAGGCACTAGAAGACCCTGTCTCAAACAAGGTGTAAGACTAAATGAACACCCAGAATTGTCCTCTGACTTCTACATGTGCATTCGCAACTTACGCAGGCACACACACACACACACACGCACACACACCATAAACGTATGCCCATACACACATAAATACACGAAGATTTCGGCTTATTCTTCACAGACTCCCCACTAACCATTTTCTCAGTTTATAAACCTGTTGATTAAGTCATTCGAAAAACCTGGTTTGGACATTGAGTGTCATGTCATGCGCTTGACATCCCAACACTTGGAGGTGGAGGCAGAAGGCTAAGAAGTTCAGTCATCCTTTCACATATGAGTTCTAAGCCAAATGAGACCTTTTTTTTTTTTTTTAACTAAAAAGGCTAACGAGATGGTTCAGTGAGCAAAAACACATACTGCTCAAACTGAAGATCTCAGTTCCATCACTAGAACCTACATGGTGGGAGGAAAGAACTGACTCCCAAAAGTTGCCCTCAGACTTCCACATGCCATGACAGGTGCAAACGCATACACACAATAAATGTGAAAAAAGAAAAAAAAAAGAAAAAAAGTCATAGTTTTTGTTTCATATTCTAGTGAGTGGATTCAGATAATATAGTACGTGATCCAAATGATGTTTTAAAGGTAGGTCAAAAAAGAAAAGAAAACGTATGGAGAGCTCATGAGATGGTTTGGCAGGCAAAGAATCTGCACAGAAATCTGACAACCTGAGTTCAAGGCATGCGTGTGAAGCAGAAAAATAGTTAAAACTGCTTCCCACCAGACGTGGCAAAGACAGAGTCATTCCCTCCCTCCCCCAGCAATTGTGTTAAACATTCTACAAGGCTGGTGAACTGATTAAAACTCCAGTGATTGTGCACAACTGGAACATTACAGGTATATGACTAAATTACGTTGAGCCAAGTTTGGCTTCCTACATGGACATTAATTAACCCATCTCTGTGTTTAACTTAGCATCCTACGACTGACAGGTAAATTCTTTAGGGAATGTACAGATCCCCTAGCTCTCACTGCCCCCCCCCCCGTAGTCTAAAGAGTATCATCAGATAATGTCTGAGATGTAAAGCAGAGACTTCCCCCCACTTGGCTGTAATCTACTTGCTGAATGTTTTCGCCAATGTATTTGAAAAGTGCCTTGATTTATAACTGTGTTCAATTCTGTGCTTTTCACATTGCTGCAGTAAACTACCTGACCTGAATAACTTAGGGAGAAAGGAATCTCATTAAGCTCACAGCTCCAGGCTCTACAGTTCATGGCAGCATCAGAAGCCAAGTGAACTGGTCACATCTCATCCACAGCCAGAGCAGAGGGCAAGGACCAATACACACGTGCCTGCCTGCCTGCTCAGCTCTCTAGCCACCAGCCCAAGAAATGATTCTGCCAGCTGTGGGCTGGGTCTCCCCACAATTTTAAAAAGTTAATCAAAGACCATGAAGGAGATCAGAATCCATCCTATTGAGTTAGGAAGCTCTCAGCAGTAACTTTCTCATTTGCACTCATCTGCATGAAAATGGACCCTAAGTTTAATTCTGTAGCCTAATCACTGTGTGGGTGGGGTGTTTGTCTGTTTGCTTTTTGAGACAGTGTCTTAGGTAGTTTGGGTTGACTTCAAACTTGCTATTGAAAATAAGGACGATTTTGAAACATTTGATCCTCTTTCCTCTTTAGTGCTGGGATGACAGAAGTGAACAAGGATGTGTATAACCCTAACTCCTTTCCCAATATTGTAAAGAGGTTCTGGGGTATTCCTGACAGTCCAACTTAGAAACTATGATCCCATAAGTTAATATTTACATGCCTTAGAAAAGCAAAGAAAATATAGACAATCTCAGCGTAGACTGCATTTGTAGCTTGGCAACACTTTTTTTTTTTGGTATTATTTATTATTTATTCAATTGTTGGATCTAGGATCCAAGCTCAGAACCTTCCGCCTGCAAGGCAGAGGCTTAACCCCTGAGCCACTTGACCCGCTCTTGATGCCTCTCTCCTACACTCTGTATGACAAACTCCAGGTCACCCTTTAGTCCCTGGATCACTGCCTGCTCAGTTACCGCAGGAGTAGTTAGCTGCCTTTCCCTCCAAGGACCCTCCTTATTTACATTTCTAGTACAATACTTGCCACATTGTTTTCAGAATATATCTATTTACCTGTTTTTCTAAACACCCATGTTTATATATATATTATATATAAAATATATACATTATATATATATTGATTGACATCAACATTTACTAGTTTGATTACTGTTTGGGAATGTTATTACCTTTCTGATCGATTTTAGTGGACATAAAGTCAAAAAAATTGGGGGCTGGAGAGGTGGCTCAGGGGTTAAGCCTCTGCCTTGCAGACAGAAGTTCCTGAGTTTGGATCGAGACCCCACATACAGGCGCTAGGCAGAAGCGGGGGTTGGGGGGGTGGCCTGCGTTTCTGGTCCTCGTAGGGCGGAGCCTGTGAATCCCTGGGCTGAGTAAACAAGGAGGAGGTGGAGGAGGTGGAGGCTGTCCATGGTAGTTCCTGAGGCCCGTGGTTCTATACACACACACACACACACACACACACACACACACACACACACACACGCACACACACGCACACACACGCACACACACGCACAATTGAATAAATAATTTTTAAAAATTCATCTAGCTAGATGTCAGAGAAGAGGGACCTTTAGCCAGACTTAGAAGACGATAGCATCCCAGAATGGCCTCAGACTTGCTATGTGGTCATGATGACCTTGAATTCCTGATCCTCTTGTCTCCACCTCCCAAGTGTGGGGTTACCGATGTGCACTACCATTCTTTTTCCCTTTCCCTCTTGGAATTGTAGAAACATTAACAAGACAAAGTGCCAGTTGAGCAGTGAAAGAAACTTTTATTCTTGGCCAAGAATACAAGCAGAAGCAGGCAGTGATGGAATACTGCTGGAATCCTAGTACTTGGGAGGTGGAGGCTGAAAGATCATGGGTTTAGGACCAACCTAGATTACTTAAGAAATTTGCAGCCAGCCTGAGCTACATGAGACACAGTCTCAAAAAACAAACGAGGAGCCGACTAGATGGATCCATGGACAAAGGCATCTGCATGCAAGTCTGTCATTTTGAGTCCGATGCTTGAAGCCCACATGATGGAAAGAGAGAACTAACTTTCCAAAGTTGTCCTTTGGGCCACAGAGATGAGTCAAGGCATCCTTTGCCTTGCAATTGCTATCCTTTGACCTCTATCCATGTGCCACGGCACATAAACATACACTCTCGCAAATACATATTTAAATTTTAAAAAATAATAGAGCAGAAGGTAAACTCTCAAATTGTTTCTCAACCAATTGGTTGTTGGAAGGATGAGATACAGAATAAAAGAGAGCTAGGTATGGCGACCATTCCTGTAATCCCAACCCTGAGGAGGTTAAGGCAGAAGGATTGTAAGGCAGTCAGTCTAGTTACATGAGACTGTGTCTCAAAAACATGAGCATATGTAAAAGGACATCTGTAGATTAAGCTTGGCCTCTGGGCATGTCTGGGAGGGACATAATTGATGTGGGAAGACTCAAGAATGGAGAATTTAACAGAAGTAAGCATCCATGCATTCATTTCTTGTTTTCTCTTCTTGACTGTGGATGCTTGTGACCAATTCCCTCACTGCTCCCAAGATTTCCCTTCCATGATAGACTGTGATCTGGAATTGTTATTCCAGTGACTCCTTTCAACCCTTAAATTGCCTAGGTCAGATATTTTGTTGCAGCAGAGTGTAATGAGACTTGAACATAGGATAAAAGAAATAAGGAGTGAATGGTAGGATAATGAAAGAGAGAAATTTTAAGTTATAGAATGATACAGGTTTTTCTGTAATTTGGGCACCACCTCCTTTCACTCAGTTCCTTCTGCTTGCAGAAGTTGTTAACTGTCACGGTTCATTTGTGGGTATGTTATTTAGGGCACAAATAGGATTATACTGAAGTTGGAGGTGGCCTGACAATCACTTTGGAAAGCACTTTACGTTAACTGGTTTTGGCTGACTCACTTGCTAAGGACTCATGACCTATGAGCATTCTGTCCTCAAAGGTAGACACAATAGATAAGGGGTAGGAATACATGTAGGTCAAGTAGGAAGTTCAAGTTAGGATGGGTCTACTAGATTTTGTGGCACAGGCCTATAGTCACTTGGTACTTGGGAGGTGGAGGCAGAATTGCAAGTTTGAGATCTGGTTGTGTAACTTAGTGAGCATCTACCTCAAAATAAAATGTAAAGGGCAGGGTTATAACATTATAGTAGATGTGACTGCTTTGGGTTAGAACTGTAGCTCAGTTAGGAAAGAATGTTTGTGTATTATATGCTAAACCTACCCTTAGCACCACTTAAACCAAGCATGGTGACACATATCTATGATCCTAAGTTTAGGAGGCAGACACACCTAAAGTGGTATGATCAACTCTAGGATGTGAATTTGGGGTCAATGTGGCATTTGGACTGGTATATTAGTTGCAAAGAAATCAGTGAAGGCAGATTAGAGAAACATTTGCTTCTGTTGGAGAAACAAGGACTAGGTAAGAAAGAATCCAATAGTTGTTCATAGTGATATCAGTAATTGATTCTAGTTTCTGTTTCTCATTCGTTTAATTTTTTTTTTTTTTTTTGAGAATGGCTCTCACTAGTGTAAACATGGAATTCATTTCACACCACAGTAGCATAAAACTCACAGAACTCCTCTAATCACTGCTTCCTAAAGGCTAGGACTACAGGTATGCAGCACCATATCTATTTACCATTAGATTCTGAGATAAAATGGGGTCAAGAATGTAGTTCAGTGGTAGAGTGCTTACCTAACATGCATAAGGCCTGAGTTCAATTCCCCGAAGAGAGAGACATGTGAAAAAAGTCTGTGGAGAAAGGTGATGAAACTCCTCAGGGCTAGTTTAGAGAAACAGTTTGGAACTCAGAGTGACGGTTAGAGTTGGAGACAGTGCATTTGGTATCATCTCAACTTAGATGGTAAGTAACCAAGACAAGAAGATAGACAGCAACTCCAACAGGAAAAGTAGAGTGATCCAAAAATCCTAGAAACTTGAATATTTCGGAGTCAGTAGACAAGGAAAATAATCAGAAGACACACACCAAGGAAGAAAATGTATAAAGAACACACTGGTAAGGAAATGGGATTGTTATCATAGTCACAGGCTGCGGAGAAAATTCACATTGGCAATCAGTAGGTGTCTTAGTTTCGTTTTTTTTTTTGTTGTTGTTGTCATGATAAAATACTAGCACAAATTCAACTTCATGGAGAAAGGTTTGTTCTGGCTCACAGGTCCAAGTACAGGCCATCATGGCAGGGAAGTCAGGGTAGCGGAGCTTGAAGCAATAAGCAGGGAGCAACGAGTGCTTGCTCAGCTCACTGTATCCACTCGATATAATCTAGCCCAGGGAAATGGTACAACCCACACAATAGGCGGGTCTTCCCACCTCAACTAACCCAATCAACACAATCCAACTCAGGCAAGCCTAGACTTCCATTCCCCAGATGACTGTAGGTTCTGCCAGGTTAACCATCGCAGTAGAAGTAGAATGGAGTTCCAGTTTCTCTTCATGTTGCTGATAAATAAACAACCAAACAACTTAAGGTAACAAGGAGTTTTATTCTTGCTGAAGATGCTACTCACAGTTCACAGTTCATTTTGCCAGAGTCACTGTATTGTTGCAGGAACAGTCTCCTATGTGTCCCTTCGTGGTCGCCAAATGTTGCAGTGTTTTGGGGTCTGAAAATCCACCCAGTGAGGCACAGACTACAAGCTCGGCCAGAGCTCACAAATGCCCGGCTATAGGGGAGCCTTTCCTTCCACTCCGACTATAGAGAGAAGCCTGTCCTTCAGCTTCTCAAGGGGCCACACTGTAGGGGAACCTTTCCTTTGTTCCAGCTATAGGGAGGGGCCTTTGTTTTGGCTGCTCAAAAAATAGTCCAGCCTCAGCTGGGGGGACCCTACAGAATGTTATGGGTTTGGGGGGATCATCCAAAAATTCGCCGTAGACCAAAAATTACAATTAATAACCAAGAGGTTTTACTAGAGAGAGAGAGTGAGAGAGAGGGTGAGAGAGAGATAGAGAGACTGGTACCAGGACTTACACACACACACACACACACACACACACACACACACACACACACACACGGGCAGGGTGATGTGTGTGCAGCCCTGAATTACATCTCCACACAGTTTTTATACACAAGAGACAAAGGAGGTTGCAAGCCCCCCCCAAAGCAGTTTAGCAGTTTATCTGCATGCTGGCTTCTTGCAGGCCCTCACCAAATGGCATTGCAGAGGGGAATTACAGAGAACAGTAGAGGAATAGACATTTCTTTTGCCTGCCCGCAACTTCTCAGGCCAAAGAATTTCTTTTTATGATTTTAAGATTTCCCCTTTTATGTTTCTCCCCCACAGTGGGAACGACTGTCCTAATGTTACAAGGTTCTTGTGTTTTGGAGTCGAAGATTGAAACCAGAATCCGTGTAGAGATTATTACCAGAATAAGGTAGAGATTATTAGAGGAGAGAAAGGCTGGAACTCATGGACTCGACATGGAGTGCCACGAAGGGCTAGGGCATCCTGGAGAACTCATGGACCCCAGGCATGGAATCCATGACAGGCATGGACATAGAGACCGCCGAAAAGAACTCATGGCACTCAGAGCGCCATGGGGGCCAAGCATCAAACATGGCTGCCAGGGCCAGGTGTATTTGTACACCTAGGCAAGCCCGGGGAAACTGGCTTTTTCTAATTGGTTAGCTCCCATTGGGGCCCAACCCAGTTGCTCCTGGGCCCAAGTGGGCTAGAGATCAAGTTGTTTTGTGGACATGGAGAGCTCATCTCCATAATCCCTTCATAGGGAAGTTGGCCTTTTTATCTCTGGGAGGATTGGAGCCAGTTCCTCAGCAGGGGTGCTCCTTCAGGGTGAACCCAACAGTGGGGGATGGCCTTCCAGAATTTCAAACACCTTAGAGACCCATTCCAGCATAGCTGGTCTAATCCTGCCTTATTATCAGCAAGAACTGCTGAGAGAGGAGCGAAACTTCTCACTTGCCAGTCTGTGAACCTTGCCAAAGTATGCCAAACTGCTGAACCAGTGCTCCCCACGTCAGTCACCTCCCTAGGGAACGGTCCCACCCACCATAGGCTGGGTCTTTCTGGGTCTTTTCCTCATCGATGAGACAATTTCCCACAGACTTGCTCAGGGATTGCCGTAGCTACTGATTCTTCACAACTGCACCCAGGGCCTCGGGCCTCCATATCAAGTTGACATCAGTGTCTCACTAGCACAGATTCAGACCTGAGGGAAATGATTTGAATTACCTGCCAGTTTCAAACTCATCACTTAGGCCTGGTTTGTGAAAAATATACTGAAGCTCTGTCAGCAGAGGGTGCTGGAGGGCCCCATAAAAGGAAAAGACAGAGTGAAACTTGGCAGGCTCCGCTAGTACCTAGAGTTACTCCATCAACCTGCAATGTGGATGGCTTTTCCAGCACACTTATACCTGCAGTAACAGCGAGAAGCATCTCCAAGGTTCCCAACACATCTGCCCAGGCAATTTTTAGGCAGTTTTGGAACGGTCTCAGAAGGTCTTGGAAAGCCATCCCCCACTGGGGGGGAATTACCCTGAAAGAACACACCCTTCACTAACTTCCCCCGACCCATTGCTTATGAAAGGATATGGAGATTAGTTCTCCACCACAAATAAGCCCTACCAAGCCCGGTGCACCTGGAGGTTGGGCCTCAATATAAGCTAACCTTTGAGAAAAAGCCATCTCCATCTCTTCTTCTCCTCCCCCACCTCTCCATTTCACCTAAGTGTATAAATATACCCGACTGTGGAGTTCTTTTCCAGCTCCATGCCCTGCATGGATTCCATGCCAAAAGTCCATGAATTTTCCAGGACGCTCTTACCCCTCATGGTACTTGAGTCTTTGAGTTCCATTCCTTTTCTCCTCTAATAATCTTCTGTGGGTGTTCTGGTTTCAATCTTTGAAACCTGAACACAAGAACCTGGATACATACAAACTCTTAGAGAGTGACCCCGAAACATTTGGTGAGTACAACCTGGACATCAACTCTGCAACAATTTCATAGCCCATGAGATCTCTCCCTATGAATAGCTGTCCTCAGTATTCTAGAACAGGGTAAACTTCCTAGATCTCTCTTAGTGTCAGAAGACAACTCCGCACAATATGTAAGTGGATGATTACAACTGCATTCCAAAAAACCTTGCTTATATTTCATATATATATATTGGAATAGTCTCTGAAGGTCTTGGAAAGCCATCCCCCACTACTCAGATTAAGCCTGAAAGAACACGCCCTTAACTAACTTCCCCCAATACTTTGCTTATGAAAGGATATGGAGGAAGGCGATCACAAGGGGTGGGCTTTGAGATGGATGAGTTTCACTGCAGCAGTTAACTTGCAAGGTTGCTGATAAATCACCATCAAATGGCTTCAGGGAACAAGGGGTTTATTTTCTCTTACGATTTTCCAGTTAGTGTTCTCAGTATAGCTTGACAGGAGACCTCACACCAACACCAGAGCCACATCATCTCTACACAACAGCTGAGAGAGGGACGATCCTTACTTGCCAGACCAGCATGTCTGACCAAGTGTATACAAGAATGCCAACTTTCTCAACCAGCTCTCTATATTTTATTCCAGGGCCTAATCCCACCCACCATAGGCTGAGCCTTTTCCATCAGCTAGACAATCTCCTGCAGGTTTGCTCTGGGCTTAACTCAACCACTAATTCTCTACAAATGTGCCCAGAGCTCAAACCCTCAACTGTCAAGTTGACACCTGTGCCGGATTATGACACCCACCCTACCTCCAGGAGAAGTCTGTCTTCTGGAGCGGCATCAAGGTCCTGCATCACTCAGTGAGACTCTGACCAGTTACCAAAAGAAAATCTTCAAGTTCTTGTTACTGCCATGCCACCAGCAGCAGCAGCAGCAGCTTTTTCTTCAGTGTACAGAATAAACCTGTTTTCTTTTTCACCTGTTTCTTGAGGAAGTGTCTCATGTAACCCAGGCTGACATCAAGCTCCATATACAGTTGAGATTGACTTGAACTTCTGATTCTTTTGTTTTACCACCCAAGTGCTGAGAGGATAGGTGTACATACCACACCCCTTTATTCAAACACAGGACTTTATTGATGCTTGGCAAGTACTCTGTCAATTGAGCCATAACCCCAACTTGTGTTTTCTTAAAAAAAAAAAAAAAGAAAGAAAGAAAGAAAGAAATTCTTGATGTAAAAATAGCATGCAGGGGCTGGAGAGGTGGCTCAGGGGTTAAGCCTCTGCCTTGCAGGCAGAAGGTCCTGAGTTCGGATCCTAGACCCTACCTATAGATGCAGACTGGAAGTGGGGGTGGCCTGCGTTTCTGGTCCTGGTAGGGCGGAGCCTGTGAATCCCAGGGCAGAGTAAGCAGGGAGGAGGTGGAGGTGTCCATGGTGGTTCCCGAATTCGCCCGTGGTTCTACACACACATATACATACACACACGCACACGCACATTGAATAAATAATAATAAAAAAGTAGCATGCAGTAAGTAGCTTCATGAGTCCCACCCTAGAGAATTTCCAAGTTTGTTAGTCAGTTTGTTTGTTTTTGAGACTGAGTCCCGCTGTATAGGCCTTGTTGGTCTTGAACTCTGGCAGTGCTCCTGAGTTCTGGAATTACAAGGCAAACTTTTAAAGTTTTCTTGTTCAGCCTCAGAGCTTCTGCAGTGTTAACTTTCAGCCTCATATATGAGGCAGAAGAACACAAACGTAGCTCTCCTTTGGGTGGGCTACAGAAGCCTGAGAGAAACTAGATTCTCATGTCTGCTGTTCTATAGTTCTTAAAATTTTTTTAACCAATTTATTTATTTCTATGGTTGCATAACAGACTACAATGAGTTTAGTATCTCCAAACACTAAATTTATAATGTTTCCATAGGCCAGGAGTCCAGACATCAATTTACTGGGTTCCTCAGGATCTCAGGGCTGAAGTAAAGGCACTGGCTAAGCTGCCATTTCAAGACCTTCCAGGTCCTCTTCCTGGCAAAATTCAGTTCCTGTAGTTGTGGGGTCCCAACCTTCAGTTCCCAAGGTTCACCTCTGCTCCCTAATACAACTCTCCCCAATATGGCAGTTTGCTCCAAGTCTACCAAAGGACACTTGTTTCCTCTTGTCTGTTTTGAGTGAAAAATTGAGATGGTGGTGGGGAATCTGCGATGGGTCCACACACATGGTAGCAAGTGTTCTGTCCCCAACTTGACACACACATCCTGTCTCCTTCAGAAATGCAATCACCTAGTTAACTCAGGTTCACCTACAGTGGTTTCCTTTTCAATTCAAAATCAATTAAGGATATCAATTACACGGTGAAATTTACTTTTGTCATATAATGTAATTTAATCTTGGGAGAGACAGGCCATCATATTCACGTCATACCATACTCAAGGAGAGAGGAACATACAACCAAGGTAGGAAATCTTAGGGCCATCCTGAAACTCAGTGTCACATAAGGGTTAAAAATCATGAGGTCTGTAGTGATGGCTTGCTCAGTCACTAGTTTGCCTCACAAACGTAAGGATCTGAGTTCAATCCCTAGAACCCTGTAATTCCAGCAATGGGAAAGGCAGAGACAAAAGAATCCCGCTGAGTTGTTGGGATGTACTTAAATCTTACTGGTCTTAAGAGTGCTTGCCTAATATGTGAGAAGCTCTGGATGTGATTTTAAAAAAGCCAAAGGATAGGGTCTCACTATGTAACCCACATTGACCTCAGAAACTCTGAGTATCTAGGTAGCTTGGGCTGGCCTCAAACCCACAATCATGCCCCATGTCACAACAAGGTGGTTGCCAGACCCTTGAGAAAGGGATTTATCAAAATCAGGTTGACCTGAAACTAGCCAAGGATAACCTAGAACAGTGTCATTATTATAACTGCACCACCTAGCATTATCAGATTATTTAAAATATCATGTATTTAAATACATGTAGTACACTGGATTCAAATAAAGTTAGGAAACTCAGTTTAAAAATGTTTTATTTCATAAAAAAACGATGTATGTACAAGACATAAGGAATACAGAAAGGCAGCTTTCAATCACATAAGGAAACTGGTCATCTAAACTCTGCTGTGGAAGCCTATTTAATGCACACTTTTCAACATTCTGCATAAATTACTTTAACTAAGTTCTGAGTTTTATATCAGACCTGCGTGCACAAGACATTAGATTATAAGACAGATAAAGCCAATTTCAAGCTGCTTATACTTTGGAGTGCAAGTTTCACTATTATAAACATGATATTAACTAACAAAAACAGTGACTCTTTAAAGGCCTTTTTTCTTGTCCCATGTTCATAACATTTGCAGTCATTTCATTTGCTAATTCTCCTTTCTTGTAGTTCAATCTTCAAATTATGGTAGTTGGTTGTTATGCATTGAGTTCCCTGTGTATCTCACCCATCTCCTTTATCTGAAACAGAGGGGGTACAAAAGAAATGTGAAAAGAAACATTAGTTCTTTGTTATTCAGAAAATATTTTAAGTTATTAAAGAGGAAAGCAAGATAGTTCTTCGCATCTATAATGTACTGAAATAAAGAGAAAGCTATACTGTAAGGAAACAAAAGTTCACAACATGAACTAATTAGAACAAGATGCCAGCATGATTGAAGAAAGTAGCAGGAAGTTAAGATTTTTTATTTATTTATTTATTCAATTGTGCGTGTGTGAGTGTGTGTGTGTGTGTGTGTGTGTGTAGAACCACGGGCGAACTCGGGAACCACCATGGACACCTCCATCTCCTCCTGGTTTACTCTGCCCCGGGATTCACAGGCTCTGCCCTACCAGGACCAGAAATGGCAGGCCGCCCCCCGGCATCTATACGTGGGGTCTAGGATCCGCAACTCAGGACCTTTCGCCTGCAAGGCGAGGCCTTAACCCCTGAGCCCACCCTCAGCCCCAGGAAGTTAGATTTTTTTATAAAGTATTTATTTATTTACTGTGTGTGTGTGTGTGTGAGTAGCAGTGAGAGAGAGAGAGAGAGAGAGAGAGAAAGAGAGAAAGAGAGAGATAATTGTGTGTCTCTGTACAGGAATCATCCTGGATTGTTTCTACCTCCTCGCTTTGCTCTGGGATTTCCCAGGCTCCGCCCACCAAGGCCAGAAGTACATGCCACTGCTGTTTCCACCTGGCGCTTTTTAATGTGGGATCCAAACTCATGACCTTTTGATTGTAACTTCCTGCTAGTTTCTTCAGTCATGCTGGCATCTTGTTCTAATTAGTTCATGTTGTGAACTTTTGTTTCCTTACAGTATAACTTTCTCTTTATTTCAGTACATCATAGATGTGAAGAACTATCTTGCTTTCCTCTTAATCCTTGAGTCATCTCTCCAGCCCAAGAAGTTAGATCTTTAATAGATAAGACTTCTAACTAAATGCATATAACTTTTACATCTAAGGAGAACTAATTAATCTTGTAATAATCTTTTATCTTATTTATTTTTATTTTGAGATAGGGTTTTACTCTGTAGCACCAGCTGTCCCAGAATCCACTATGTAGACTAGGCTGGCCTTGAACTCATGGCAATCCACCTGCTGTAGCATCCCAAGTGCTGGATTACAGGTGTGAGCCACCATGTCTGGTTCAATCTTTCATTTTACAGGAGAAGAAACTGAAGTTCAGAATTAAGCAACCTCCCCAGACCACATAGTTCCAGGTGGAGACAAGGAAAATGACTAATGCTTTGGCAAACTTCTCATTGCATTGTGACAAGCACAGCACCAACACTTTACACAGGTGACTTACTTTAATTATAATGGTCTGTACTTTCCATTTTGCAGATGAGGAAACGTGGAGAGTTAAAGTAGCCCTATGACTAGCTGATAAGTGGTCAAATCCAAACTTGCATTGTCTAATAACTACAGTGATAACAATATGTTGTTACTATGCCTGTGTGTTACAATTCAGTTCAGGGATAGTTTCTTAGAACCGTGTCACCAAATTAAGTAAGCCAGACTCATCTATGGAACAGAAGGAGAAATGCTGGAACTTTCTGGCTTGATTCGAACACCCCCTGTGGCCTTGAACTCTCAATCCTCCTATCTGAAATTACAGGTGTGGACCATCAGTATTCTTTGTTGGTACTGTTGGGCATCATATTCTCACTTTAACCCTGGCTTACCTGGAGCTCACTCTGTTGTCCAGACTGGCTCAAACTAGGCAATTCATGTATCTCTGACTCCCTAGTACTGGGAACACAAGTGTGGGCCACCAAGCGCAGCCTGATATTCTTTTTCATTTCTTTTATTGCTGTTGCTGTATTTTAGTAAGTGATACATAAAATCACAAGCAAAAACACTAGAACTGGTGAGTATATACAAGAATGTTTCCCATAGAGTTAAAGGACAAATGTGTTCATTTCTGATTCCAAATGATGAAATACTAACCATCATTGATGTCTCACCCACACATGTAACTAGTTAGGATATAACAGTCTACTATCACAATTCATCTTAGGTGATTATTATTCACTGGTATAGAGACAAGGAATCAGGTCACCAATCACACTGCTTTCTCTAATATGGCTCCACTGGAGAATGCGTCCAAAAGACTCCTTTAAATGTTAGGGCAAAAGTCAAAGGTTTTCTACTCCACTCTTGTAGAAGGAACTCATTATAAAGTGTCCTTCCGTAAAACTCAGAATTGGGTATGACTCATTCCAAGACTGTCTAAGACTCTAGGGTCTACAGTGTGAAGTACTTCAGTGTAACCGAGCTCTATCACTATCTAGGAAAGGGCAATGAAAGTTCACAGGGCCTTTCCATTCCATAAGTAATGTATTTACCTCAGCTTTCTCATACTTTGCCGTTTTTTTCTTCCTTGTAGTAATAACCTGAATGAAAGAAAAAGAGTTAGTTGTAGAACTTATACTCAAATAAAGTTGGTCAAAATGGAATGTCCGATTTAATGTTCACAGCTCCAACCCAAATAATTTTTTAAAAAATCTATCCATAAACTTTTACTTCTTAAATTAAAATTAAACATTAAACATTAAAAAAAAAAAAAAAAAAGAAGTCATGGGTCAGAGAGATGGCTCAGGGATTAAGCCTCTATCTCAAAAGCAGAAGGTCCTAAGTTCAGATCCTGGATCCCACATAAAATTGCCAGGAGGAAATGGTGGCAGTCTGTACTTCTGGTCCTGGAAGGCAGAGCCTGGGAAACTCCAGAGCAAAGCCAATAGGAGGTAGAAGCAATCTAGGGTGATTCCTAAAGTTATCCTTGGGCCTCCAAGGCATACACAGTGCCCTCTGATACCCATGGGCACACATATGCAGGCGTGTGCACACACACACACACACACACACACACACACAGATACACAAAAATAAACAAAATAATTAATCCTAGAATCAAAGAGATTTCCAGGAATAAAAAAAAAGTAGTCACGATCAGTGACACGATCAGTGAAAAAACAAAACAAAACTCATGCATGTTTGGGGATCATATAATACCAATTCTTTGACCAGCCTCTATCAACATCACAACCCTTCCAGATCAAGTTTTTGGCTTCTCCTTCCCCTATTTTCTAAGCCCTCAGGTCTCTCCACCCATCCCTTCCTCTCTTCCTCCTCCCATCAGCCTATCAGGGTAGCTCTCTCTCCTTACCTTCTCTGTCCTTAAGCTACCTCTTCTTTTCTAATGTTTTTTTCACCTTAAGGCTAAATTATGGTTCCCTTGACCACCAGCCCTCTAACTCTAAATTCCTCTTCGGTAAGTCTCAAAAACAAACAAAAAAACAAAATTTTGAATGAACTGACATGAAATATCTCATAACATTGATATACTATTTACCATCCACTCACAGCTAACAAATACTTTAGTAGTTTTTCAAATTCACTCTTACAAGCAGTACTGCAATACATGACCTTGAACATGCGTGCTTATTGAACTTACATGTTCACATAGATTTCCTTGTCTCTTTTATGTGTTTATGTGCCAACTCAAGCTCTTCTTCTACAAACTGCATACCATACTTATTATTCTTTGTTGTTGTTTTTAAGACGGGTTCTGCTACGTAGCCCAGCCTATCAAGCCACAGTCCTCTGGAGTGCAGAATTAGAAGTATGTGCCACCATATCTAGTTCTTTTGCCATTCTTTTAATGTGTACTGGAAGGTTTAACTCTGTGCGTGTGTGTGTGTGTGTGTGTGTGCGCGCGCGTATGTGTGCGTGCGTGTGTGTGTGTGTATCTGCATACAGGTGGATGTGTCTGGATGCACATTGAAGTGAACATCTATTTCAGCTACTGCACAGGAACAATCCACTGTTTGTTTGAAATAGTGTCCCTCATTGCCCTGAAGCTCATCTAGCAGGCTGGACTAGCTGGCTGGGGAACCTCAGAGACCACCAGCACTAGGATTACAAACATATGCCACCACTCCCAGCATTTTTTTTTTTTTTAAAAACATGGAGTCTGGGGATTGAAGTCCTTATGCTTGCCTGGCAAGCACTTCACTGACTGATCTACATTCCTAACCTTTTGTCATTCTTTTCATAGCTTTCCTCATCAATTCTGTAAGAACTCTTTATATATACTATGTATAATATTCATTTTTATTTTATGGATCAGAAATATATCTTATGCATCTCAAGTATCTTTGCTGTCAAAACATTAATTTTGTTTGGGGGGGAAGGGAGTGAAAACCAGGTCTTGCTCTATAGTCCAAGTTAATCTCAAATTCTCAATCCTCCTACCTCAACCTCCCGAGTGTTATGATTACAGATGTGTATAATCCAAAACAGCTCCAAATGTTAAAATGTTTATTCTGGCTTGGCATGCTGGCACATGTCTAAGGTCCCAGTAAATGGGATGGTCACTTGAACCCAGGATTTTAACAACATCAGCCTGGGTAGACCTTTCTGCTGGGGATTGGAGGGACCACAAGGGGCTGGCAGATAGCTCAGTAGAGAAGGGGCTTGCTGTGCAAGTGTAAGGATCTGAGTTCATTCCCCTGTACTCAGGTAAAAGCCAGGTGTGGCAGCTACACTTGTAACCCAGTACTGACTGGCCAACAAGTCTAAGAAATAGCAAGCTCAAGATTCAGTGATAGACCTGTCAAAAAAGTACATCAGGTGGTGGTCTGTGAGAGAACACAGTGAGTAAGATGTCCGCTTGCGAATGTCAGCCTGAATGCCATCCATGTATGCCTACATGGTGGAAAGAGAGAAATAACTTCCACAAGTTGTTCTCTGCCCTCTACCTGTGCACCATGGCATGCATGTGTGTCTTTCTCCCTCCCCACTCAAATAAATACAAATATGTATTTAAAAATTAATAAGGTGGACAGTTAGAGAGGATGACTCAGGACACTGACTCTGTCCTTCGCATGTGCACACACGGGCAAGCACACCAATTACACACTCATAACAAACATGTCAAAACAAACAAAAAATCCTAGCACTTGACAGGCTAAGGCGGGAAGATCAGAGGCTGATCTGAGCCACAGAGTGAAACCTTGTCTTTAAAAAAAGAAGGAAGAAAGCCTTACTTTACGTAGTAATATACAACCTTATATATCACTACAAATGATTTTTAGGTTTCTGCCTCACAAGTTTTCCCTACTGTAAGGTATCAACATTTTCTATACAAATTTTCTTGAGGCTTATCTTTTTATATTTTATTCAACATTTTATCGGGCATTTCTGTTTGAATACACATACAGTGACCAACTCTTTTCACAATCCTATCCTTGATCTACCATTCCTGTTACACATAATTGGGCAACATGGCTGGTCCTGGTGAGGAAAGGTAGAAATTCAATTTCTGCTTTCTTCAGATGGACAGACAAGGGTATTCCACGTACTTTCAAAGCTATTTCTTTTTTTTTTCCAGGTGGGGGCAGAGGGTGCTTTTTGAGATAGGGTCGTGCTATTTACTCCAGGCTGGCCTTGAACCCTTCTCAGAGTCTTTGGTCTCAGCCTGAGTGTGGGGATTACAAGGTATCCCACCCCCAGCTCAAACCTAACTGTTGTGAATTATGTTGTGTTTCTGAAACTTTCTAATGCTAGGCATCCTTAAGTGCTCATGATAAACCAGATTTCTTAGACTGATAAAATGAAATAGCACTAAGTTTAATTTGCCAATTTTTGGTTGTTTTTTGAGACAAGGTGTCAAGTAGCCCAGGCTGGTCTCAAGCTCCCTAGGTAGACTGAACCTTTCTACCTTCACCTCTTAGGCGCTGAGATTACAGGTGTGTGCTATCATAACTTGTGCAAATTTGCTCATCTTTCTTAGGAATTGTTGGATAGACATTACTACTTTTTAATTCTTTTCTCTGGTAAGGTAAGTTTTATATTCTGGGACCGGAGCAGTATTAGCTCAATGGTGGATTTTCTTGTCTGGAATGCCCAAAGTCTTAAGTTCAATCTCCTGCACTATCAAAAAGGGGGGAAAAAGTCTTCTGTTGGTTCCATCTCATTGACTGTTTTGGGAATTCAGATATTTTGCTGTATCCTGGCAGGAGTGCTGAATCCTTTGTAGTACAAAGGAGAACTCGAGAATATTTCTTGCATATGGGCAGTGCTAACTAGAGTGGGAGGTACTTAGCAAGCTTTTTCACATGACTGTCCCTTCTAGTTTCACAAATGATAATGTTGTAAAGGGGGACCAGAAATGTAACAGGTTCCTTTACTCTGGAAATATTATTAAAAAATGAAGAATTTGAGCTGGAGAGATGGCTTAGGGGTTAAGACTCTGTCTCACAAGCAGAAGGTCCTGAGTTCGGATCCCAGGTCCCACATAAAAACACCAGGTAGCCTGCACTTCTGGACTTATGGGCAGAGCCTGGGAAATCCCAGAGTGAAGCAAAAAGGAGGTAGGAGCAATCCAGGATGATTTCTGCAGTCACCCTCTGATACACAACACACACACACACACACACACGAATATTAAAAAAAATTTTTTTAAATTAAAACATGAAGATTTTGCTTCATTCGTGTTTTCAAAACGAGTAGTTCTTTTTTTTAGCTATAATATTTTAAGAATGCATCCTTCAGAGAAACTATATTTGTTCTGTACTCACCAGGACAACAATTCCAGCAATAATTGCCAGTGCTACAACCACAATAACAGCAATTATACCAGCCGTCAGGCCCTGCATGGAAAATTCAGGTGCTTTTTCATCCACATAGTAAATTTGAGTTTGACCAGGATCCAGATCCAGCTGTTCTCCATTCACAATCAGGTCCATCTTGTTAGAAACAAGGAACAAGGATTCACCTTTTACCTACATGGAGAAGAAAAACAAAGAAAGGCATTAAAGAAAACTTACTATGATTACCTGTAATTACATATTAACCATATGCCAAAAGAACTGCTGCCAAGAACTTTTATGATTTCAGTGATAACAATCCGATCCACTGAAACTTTAAAAAACAGCAACTGTGTATTATAGGAAGATGCCACATAAAAAGTAAGCATTTGTACTTAAATCCAGACTCAAACATAACACATGGCCCATCTGATCTTATCTATTCTTCCTTTTATCTTTCCATCTCTCATGTGCAGATTATCCTGAGCTAAGCTTCAAATTTTACAAGAAAATATCAAACTGTTAACATAAAAGTTTAGCTGGGAATGGTGTTTGTAATCCCAGCAATTGGGAGATTTATAGGTCTGTCCTGTACTACACGTTGACTTTCAGGCTGCTCTGGGCTACAGTGTAAAAATCCCATCTTAAAAAAACAAAAAAAAACAAAATAACAAGGGGCTGGAGAGGTGGCTCAGGGGTTAAGCCTCTGCCTTGCAGGCGGAAGATCCAGAGTTCGGATCCTAGACCCCACGTACAGACGTACAGACGCTGGGCGGAAGAGGGGGCAGCCTGCGTTTGCGGTCCTGGTAGGGCGGAGCCTGTGAATCCCAGAGCAGAGTAAACAAGGAGGAAGGGAGGCGGTCCATGGCGGTTCCCGAATTCGACCATGGTTCTGCACGCGTGCGCACGCGCGCACACACACACACACAGTGGTTACCAAAGAGAAAATAGTGAAGAATTACCAGAGGATTTGGGATTACAAGAGGATTTGGGATACAGTTCAGTGTAGTACTTTCCTAGCATACACAAGGTCCTGGATTCAGGTCTCAACACAACAAGATTTAAAGTCTAACTACAGAGTCAAAAGGGTTGGAGATGCTGCTCGGCTGCCAAAGTGCTCATCTAGCATGCACAGAGCCCTAAATTCATTCCACAGTACAGCATAAACCAGACATGGCAACACAATGTAATCAAAGCACTTAAGAGGAGGGAACATAAGGATCAAGAGTTTAAGGTCAGCTGCACAGAGAAACCAAGGCCAGTCTGGACCCTATGAGAGCCTGTAAAAAAGGTAAAAAAGTATATACTCACATCTTTTTCAAAATAATAAGCCACATCAGCTATGTCCACATCATCTTGAGTTTTCTGAGAAGAATTTTGCACCAGATCAATAGTGATAATATTATTCTCATACTGGGGAGAAAATTGAAAAATACAAATTAACATAACCAAAATTACGTGAAAATATTGTTCAACAGTCAAAAAATCAGAATCTGATTTTTTGTAATGTACACACACTAATATTAATTAATTTTATCACTAATGAAAACTACTCCTGGGTTCTTTAAATAAATATTCCCAAGGGATTAAAAGAGCACTGTAAACAATTACAAAGGCTCCCCTTTTGAGAAAATTAAGGGAGCCAACAAAAAAATGGCTCAATGGGAAAAAGTGTTTGCTATACAAGCCTGATGACCTGAGTTCAATCCCTGGAAACCATGTAAATGTGGCTGGAGAGAAGCGACTCCACACAAGACACCACAGCACATTCATGTCCACACATGTGCATGTGTACCCACACATAAATAAGTAATTTTTTTTAAATGGAAGAATTAAGAAAGGGCTGAATAAAAACTGTTTCTCTAACCACAAGAAAGGAGCACAGGCAGCATGTGAAGCAGTATTTGCTAAAGGTAATGGAGGAAGAGCTTCCACGAAGCAGATGGGCTTTCGGTGTACTAAGAGGCACTACACTTCCTTTGGGGACACAGCTGGGAGTTTTGAAGTCAGTGGATGGAGTATGTAACAGGCATTTCACATTAAGTATCTAGGACTTAAATTGTTACCCAAATTCATTTGACTACCATTAAGAACACAGTCACTCATACTCAGAATTATTTTTTTGCTAAAGCTCATTTACCAAAAACAAACAAACAAGCAAGCAAATACCTGAATGTTTGTGATAAATTTAGGATCCAGCTTGTAGCGAGTTGAGATCGTCTGCTGAAGTGCACTGTAAATAAGTAAAATTTTCATTTTTTTGTTTGTAAAGAAAATTGTACCTCATGATAGAAACTGTTCTATAAGAGGCTAAAGGTCAACAAGAGGGCTCAGTGGATAAAGGCACTTGCCATCAAGTCTGGCAACCTGAGTTTCATTCCTAGAACCCACACAGTGGAAAGAGCCAACTCCCACAAGATGTCCTCTGTATGCATGTGCGTGCATGAAGAGAGACAGAGAGAGAAAAAGAGAGAACAAATATTTAAAAAATAAAAGAGAGTCATGATATGCTATACATAAGCTGGAATTGGGTTCTAGATGTACCATGGCATGCATACACCCCCCTCCCTCTTAATTAAAACAAAAGTAGACAATGGGAAAAACTGGCCCAATATGGGATTATGATCATTTTTCCTGACTTTGCTCCATGGTGAAATGGTTGTAAAGCAGTGTTTTTTGTTCTAAGGAAAAGATACACTAAAACCAGGCACTGTGACACACACCTGTCTTCACAGTACCCTGGAGGATAAAACAGGAAGATCACAGGTTTGCAGACAGCCTGAATTACATAGAGACCCGGTCTCCAAAAACCAAAAGAGTAAAAAGTATCATTGTGCCACTATTGCCACAAACTACTTCTTTACTTCTCAGAAATCAAGTATGGGCTGGAGAGATGACTCAGAGGTTAAGACTCTGCCTCACAAGCAGAAAGACCTGAGTTTGGATCCCAGGATTTACATTTAAAAGACCAGGCAGAAGTGGTGGGCAGAGCCTGGGAAATCCCAGAGTGAAACAAAAGGAGGTAGAAGCAATCCAGGATGATTCCCAAAGTCAATGTTAGTGTCATCTGATAAACAGACACACACACATGAACAAAAAAAAAAAAAAGGAAAAAACATAAATATATAAGAAACCAGGCACTTACATTCAGTTTTCTAATGGTGTAGATACAAGACATGAGTAACAATTGTGCAAAGATAACAGAATGTATATATTCTCACTTACTTCTGCAAACTTTGAACATTGTAAGGGTTTTCTCTTGCTTTGTGCTTTAGTTCAATGATGATCCAGCTGTAAAGACAACACAGTAACAATTGTGTGATAACTCAGTCTTTCACATTATTTTCCAAAGAGGCACTATTAATATTCCAAAGTAGAATTAGGGCTAACAGGACAAGGATTGTTACCAGTGAATATGATTATCAATTTTCTCCTTTGCTCTCATACATGCTTTACAGAGAACTCACCCTCCAAAGATCCCCTTTTTTAATAATGCCCCTTTGTTTTCCAGCTATAACTTATGAGGCCATGTGAAGGGTTGAACTGGCCGTGCTAGGCCCTGTTCAAGTGAAAAAACAAGACTAGGCAGTAATCCCAGTGACTAGGAGGTAGGAAACAGCTGCATGTTCAAGGCCAGCCAAGGTTACAGTGTGAGCCCTCTGTCCAGGAAAGAGAGAGTCAGAGACTATGAGAAGCAGAAAATTGACTTAGAGGCTCCAAATTGGTTGGGCCAAATACCTTTCCAATATTTTGCCCCTTCCATTAAAGTCTTTTGCTTAAGCAAAATTTGAGTGGGTTTCTTTAACTTTTCATTAACCTCTCTCTCTCTCTCTCTCTGGATTAAACCCAAGACCTTTCTATCACTTATATCACAGCCTATGTAGTTATATCCTAGAGCAAATACGTAGTTTATTCAATTTCAGTTAATATTAGTCTAACTTCACAATACTGAAAAGGTAAGTGAAAATAAAGAAAATGATACCTAGCACACTACCATTTCTGTAATAAATAATAACAACTGGGATTAGCAAGATAGCTCAGTGGGTAAAAACACGTGCACACAAACCTGGAGACCTGAGTTCAATTCTGGGAAGCCCACAGAGGGAAGGAGAGGATTTACTTCTGGAAGTTGTTCTCTGACCTCCACATGTGCACCATGACATGTGTACCTGTTTGCTCTCATCTCCCCCTACCCTTTACTCTGTCAAATAATAAAATATTTTAAAAAACTAACCTAACTATACAGAAAATTCCAAACAATCTCGGAAACAGTGGAATAAACCAATGACATCAGTAGTTTTATGGAGGCAGACTGGCGGCTGAAAAACTGAGACGGGATGGATACTTTTTCTGTATATCCTTCTACCTTTTTCTTTGAGACAGGATCTCAGCTATCCCAGGCCTGAAATTCCTGATTTTCTGCCCCCCCACGCCCACCCCCAGAGTACTGCGATTATAGGCCTGCTCTACCACATGCAGCTTCCTTTTCCCATCTTTCAAATTCTAAGCCATGAAGCACATTAAGCAACAAATGCAATCCAGCCAACGTGAGAAGCGTGAAGGCGGCAGCCCAGCAGCCCCACTCACTAGGTCCTCACGCGTTCCGAGCAGGTTATTTCGGTGTCCTTGTCGGTTCTGCGGACTCCTGCGGTGTTCACGCACCAGCAGGTGGTGGTACCGTTGCACTGCTTGGCTTTGAAGAGCCCTTTCTCGTCACATTCGGGGTCATACAGCCCATCGTTGTTCTGGATTGCCCCTTCGGGTTTGGAAGCCCTTCCAGACTTGGTGTGAGCCATCTCTGCCTTCATCACCAAACATTTGGAAGCCACTGGAAAGAAAGGTTAATGTCACACTGAAAAGTCACTTATGTCCCATGTGCGTAGGAATAAACACTTTTTAACTCCCGGGCCAGAGACTCTTTCATATTGCCAGCATCCTACCTTGGATTACTTGCCGAAGATAAGAAGCTTCGGGTGTGAGATCATTTCTTTGACAAAACAACATGATTCGGATTTGAGCCAATAATATTTCTCAACTCAAGGCACACCAAAGAATTAAGGCAATTAATACTTTACTCACGTTTAGAGCACAGGACAGTATGCTGTGTACCCATAACAGTACACTGGCACTCCCCATTTTGATTCAAGGTGCAACCTGTAGTCTGCTTGTAGTTTTCACATGTACAGTCTAGAAAAAATTTAAATTCAGTTTAAAATGTTGTTACAATCTTCTACTCTAATAATATTCCTGCTAAATTATGTCCTGACAATCTCATTTTCAAGAAATAGTCCTAAGCTGACAACCTGAGTTCATTCCCCAAGATCCAAGTAATGGAAGGGAAGAAATGGCTCCTAGTTGTTCTCTAAGCAGTTGTACAGATGTTGCGTGAGCACACATAATACATAAATGTGGGGAGGGGATTACGGGCCCAGCAAGATGGCCCGGTGGGTACCTGTTCACTTGAATTCGATCCCTGGAGTTCACATAAATGGAAGGATAGAACCAATTTCCAAAAACTATACTCTGATCTCATCCCTACTTGTGTTCTTATTCTCTCTCTCTCTCAATTAAAAAAAAAAAATTAAGGTTAAAAGTAAGTAAGCGGTCCTAAAAGCCTGGCACAGTGGCACACACCTGTATGTAGAGCAAAATCCACTCTTGGGAAGGAAAAAAAAAAAAGAGAGAAACAAAAAAAAAAATGTAGCCCTAAATGTTTTCCAGTTATAATTTAATGTCTCACATTGGTTAGCCTGTAATATTACGCAGCCTAAAGTAAGCGCATTCTCACTCCCAGGGGTCCTTTTTTAAGAGGGTTTCTTGGCAGTGCTGGAATAGATCCTAGGCCTCACTGGTAAAAGACAAAGGATAAGATGTGAAGAGCCACGGACCTTAGAATTGATTTTTTTTTTTTTTTTTTTTTTTTACTTTTGGGGAAACACTGTAACTGGTAGGCAGAGGTGAACTAACAGGAAGGGAGGAGGGAATGGTGTGAAAGTGGGAGAGGCAGTTTCCAGCTTCAGCCTGCTGAGTAAAGGGATCAAAGGACACAAAGTCAATTGTTTTATGTTGTTTCTGACCCAGACTCTTTGCTATGTGATCCAGTCACCGCCTTCCTGCCTCAGCCTATCAGGGCAGGAATCACAGACATGTACCACTTCATCTGAACAAATTGAAGACAAACAACAAAAACTTGTGTTCCAGTGCTGAGGGTGGAATTCAGGGTCCCTAGAATTCTAGGCAACCCTATCTACCTCCCCAGCTCTAAACAAGGCTCTATCTTTAGCCTTGACAACTGGGGAGATCGCTCCATAGATAAAGACGATTGCTGTGGAGTCCTTCCCATTCCATCTCTGGAATCCACGGGGGGAACGGGACCAGACTTTGAAAAGTTGTTCTCTGACCGCTATATGTACACACACACACATACACACACACACGCGCACACACACACAATAGTTAGATAAATGTAATTTAAAAAAAGCCCTCCATCTACCTCTCTGACTCTCACTTCGTTATTTCCTTCCTTTCTTCCTTTCTCTCTTTGTAAGCACAACAGTTCTCAGCATTTTAGGGGTTAGGACTGCAGGTGTGAACCACCACACTGGCTGCTACACCCACTTGTTTTTCTAAACTTTTATTTTTATTTATTTAGCTTATGTGTGTGTATGTGTCTCAGAGGTGAATCATCCTGGATTGCTTCTAACTCCTTTTTGTTTCATTCTGGGATTTCCCAGGCTCCGTCTCTTCCTCTCCCTCTCCCCAGGGCTGGAAGTTCAGGCTGGTGCCTTTTCTACCTGGCATTTTTACATGGGACCTGGGATTCAAACTCAGGACCTTCTCCTTTCAAGGCAGAGTCTTAAACTCTGAGCCATCTCTCCAGCCCTGCTATTGTTGCCATTTTTAAACTATTCCTTCCTCCTTTCCTGCTAGTTTACCTCTGCCTACCAGTTACAGTGTTCCCCCAAAAGCAAAAAAGCCAGTTCTAAGGTCTGTGGCTGCTCACATCTTATCCTTTCCTTATCCTATTTCCTTAAGCTACTCCATACACAACTGAAGATGACCCTCAATGTCAGATCCAGTTCACTTCCACCTTCCAAGTGTTGGGATTATAGGTGCCATTTCCCAAGTTGATGGGGTACTGAAGAATATCAAACCTAGAACTCTACCTAGGTTGTTCTACCAACTGAGCTAAGGCTACAGCTCCCAATGGAAGATTATTTAGCCCCAGGCTGAAGCTAAAAAAAAACGAGCATGAGTTAATTAAATTACATTACTTTGGATGTGTAATTAATGAATGTGAGCCACCACTATTAGTGAAGAATGAAATTCTTTCCAGAAAACAAACAAAAAAAATTAAGTTACATTTCATTTTAAAAATTGAAGGGAAAAAATATTTCTGGAGTACTTCGATCAATGGTCTCCACTTCCAGACACCATCTTGCAAACAAATAAAAATCGGAATAACTGGACTCTAAGTACCATTCGACTAGAAGCAGAGCTTTCGATCAACATTTAAATACAGTTCTTAAAAAACTAACAGAAATTGAAAACTCCTGATGTTGAGAGAATCGCAATATAAATGTACATGTTTAAGTTTATAAAAGTGTTAATTAGGGAATTTTCAAAGCGGCAAGTCTAGGCGACGTTTTTCTTTTACTTTTTTTTTTTTTTTTTCTCTTTACAGTTATCTTTGGACTTGTCTTCTCTAAAGGTGGAATTACTCGTGATTCTTGGAAAAGGCAACACACCTGGGGCCAGGTAAGTCCCAGGAGGCCCGCTCTGCCCAGCCCCCACCCGCGCAGGTGCACAGCGGCCCGTCCCCGCCCGAGACCCACATCCGGGGACCTTTGCAGGTGGCCCGGGGAGGGGCAGGCTGGCTGGTCCCGAAGACTCGGACACCGGCCCGCGCTGGTCTGGGACTTAGAACCCCCAGTTGGGGACGGGATCATGAAGCGCTACCCCCGGGCGTTTCCCTGGAAAGGTGGCACAGGAACTTTCCCGCCACTGTCCGCGCCGCGGGGGTCTCCAGGCGGGAACGCGCTGGCCCCCGGTCCTCGCCCCATTTTTCTGGCCTCGACGCCGACTGCCGCTGGCCCGGCCGCGCCCCGCCCGCGCCTCACCTTTCTGAGCCGCGGTCACCGTCGCCGAGGCCACCGCGAGCAGGAGTCCGAGGGCGACGGCCTGGAGGGGCGCCATGGCGCGCGGGGGAGACGGGCGAGGGCTCGGGGGCTCCGGGGAACTCCCAGGAACTGCGGGTCCGCGTCGGGGGGACAGTAGGAAGGGGCCCCGGGCACCGCTGGAGAGAAGCTCGAGGAGACGCTGCGCGCTCGCCGGGGGACTGCGCTCTCCGTGCCCGCGGCGGGAGGACGCGGACCTGCCCGACCTGGCGGCCCCGCCCCGGCCCCGCCTCCGGGCCGCCCCGCCCCTCCCCGCAGCACCTGCAGGCCGTGCGCGCGGTGAGTCACCGCCGGGGGCCACTCCCGCACCCAGCGCTCGCCCAAGGGGCCACACTGCGCTCCCCAGGTGCGACACCTGGGCGCCCACGCGGACTCGGAGTGATCCCCAAGAAGACTTTCCCAAGAAGCACTACTGGTAAAACTTGATGCAAGAGATCGGGGGCCGGAAGAGAGCATCGTGGAAGCTAAAAGGGATACTAAGGCAAACCACCCAGAGGAGACACAATAAAAAACATGGTCTTTGAACTTTGCCTGGTGGTTTAATTGTACTTCTTAGAAACTAGACCAAAAAAAAAAAAAAATCGTTCTGGGTCTTTGAAGGTGTTTTATGTCTAAATCATTATTTCTCTCTTAATCTCCTTTTTAACACTAGGAATTTTTTTTTTTAAAGTATGTTACTAATTATTTGAGAAAGGGCAAAGGAGATAGAACAGAGGGAGAGTGGAAAAGAAAAAGAGAGGAGGGAGAGGGAAGAAGGAGAGAAAAAAAGAGAGGAGGAGAGAAGGCACAGGCAAGGATGCCTTTGGCACACTGATGGAGTCAGACAACAATGTTCAGAAGTCAAGTCTCTCCTTTCTCCATGTGGTCTTCTTGGAATTTAGGTCCCTAGGTTTGCCAGCAGCCGCCTTACCACTTAACTCCTGACCACGAGAACAATGTTGATGAAGATTTTTTACAAGTAAATGTCAAGTCAAAGTCTATGTGTTCATAGAAGAACATTTCCCTATTGAGATGTAGGCAAGTTGATTACTGAGTGACATTTTATAAGAATCTCTTGGGCAGAGATAGAGCAGGGGTTAAGACTGTGCAGCTCAGAGGTTAAGCCTCTGCCTTGCAGGCGGAAGGTCCTGAGTTCGGATCCTAGACCCCACGTATAGACACCAGGCGGAAGCAGGGGTGGCCTGCATTTCTGGTCCTGGTAGGGCGGAGCCTGTGAATCCTGGGGCAGAGTAAACGAGGAGGTGGAGGTGGTCCATGGTGGTTCCCCAGTTCACCTGTGGTTCTACACACACACACACACACACACACACACACACATACACACATGCACATACATACATACAACACACACGCACACATGTACAATTGAATAAATAAAGAAAAAAAAAAAAAAAAAAAAGACTGCCTCTCGGACAGAAGTCCTGAATTCAGATCCCAGGTCCCACCTGAAAATACCAGATGGAAATGAAACAATATGTATTTCCAAGGTGCTGGAATGTGAAACCAAGACCTTATGCAGACTGCAGGAGTGATCACTGAACTATACTCTGAACCGGCTCATTCCCACTTGTATTACTTCTCTTTTACTTCGGATTTCATTTTCTCTCCTTTTATAACTAAGGTGAAACCTTAATACAATAACGTTAGGTTTTTCTCAATGTTTTACCCACTGATAGTCTCTGTGTCCCCTCGAGTACTCAGGCGCTTTGCCAGTACAGACATTCAAGATGAAACCCTGTGGGCTACATAGGCAAAAAGACGTGAAAGTAGGAGGGAGACTGGCTGGAAAGGAAAGCATGGAATGTGAAGGAGGAGGGGATGGGGTTAGGTAGGAAGGAATTCAAATGACTTAAATTCATTGTGTTCATGTATGAAAGTGTCAAAGAGTAAAACATTTCTGCGTGGCACAGCTCACCCAACTTGGATCTCTGGGTCATCTGGTCCCTGCAGCTATGACTGGAAGAGCACTCGGCACTCAACCTAGAAGCCTTCTACAACAGGAGAGGGTCTCAGCACCCGCTAGGATGCAGCCTAGTCTAGTGAAAGAGCAGTGAAATAGAAAACAGGCAGTTGGAACACAGAGTACCAGGGACTCTGTATTGCTCACTTGCAATCTGGCCAACCAAATCTCTCCCCATCCTAAGGCTCAGGGAACCTTGCAGAAGAGGGGGCGGTAAGATTGTTAGAGCTTAAAGATGGGAAGATCCACCGTTGAACAGGACATTCCATGCAAGGCAGGGCTGCTGCATCCAGGAGCTCACTGCAGTGAGCCTTGTCCTTACCAGACTTGCACGCCCCCATAAACTATCAAGGGTCTCAGGAGAAATAATTGCATGCAGTGGAAACCACAGGGACTAGCACCAGATAGATGAAGGAGAGTGCCCCTATCAGTGGGTCTGCCTGAGGAAGGGCCACTGGTCTGCCACAAAGACCTAACTACTAGAGCAGACGATCCAGAGGGAACCCTGGGACCCATTGAAGCAGAAAGACAGGAAGGTGGCAGGAATGGAATGGATTGATGAAGGGAGGGGAGGGAGGAAAGAAGGAAGGAAAGGGAAAAGGAGGGGAACAGGGAAAATTACACTGAGTAAAACTAGACGGAAAAAGTTTGTGCTTCATCACACTAAAAAAAATTTAAAATTTAAAAAATAGCATTAGGTGTTACATCCCCATAACATATAACATGTATGTTATATAGCATATGTAACACATACAATATGCAACAACATATAACACAAATAGCATATGTTATATATTGCATGTTCATTTTTGAGACAGGGTATCACATAGCCAGACTGACTTTGAATTTCTGATCCTCCTGCCTTTATTTCCCGAATACTGGATTACAGGCACAAAACCACCATGTTCAGCTTTAACATCAATCTTTAAGCCTATGACAATACAGCGTTAGCCTCACTCTCCAGATTTCGTATGTTGTTTTATGATTTACTCTTCAGTTCAAATTATTTTCCAGTTTCTTTTTAAACAGTTCATTGTTCCACGGATTGTTTAGAAGTGTGTTATTTAATTTCCATATACTTAGGAATTGTCATATATCTTTGCATGACTGATTTCTTTTTTATTAATATGGCTGATTTCTTATGTAACAGCAAGTTGAATCAGCAAACAAACTGTGGATGATTTCCATCTTTCTAAACTCAAAACTTGTTTTTTTAACCCAATAAATGGTGCCTCTTAGTGAAGTTCTATGCACTCTTGAGGAGGATTAAACCCAGCGCCTTTATACAGATCTAAACAACACTATCAGCCAGACATGGTGGTTAGAACCTGGAATCCCAGCACTTGGGGGAGTGAAGGCAGGAGGACCAGAAGTTTATGGAGTTTGAAACCAGTCTGGGCTACATGAGACCTTGTTGCATGGACTGTGACAGTTAGCTTCATGTGTCAATGTGACAACTGAGAACTGAGCTGTTAGGCGTACCTGTAGATCATCTAATTGATGTAGGTGGGTAGACCATTCCCTGGGAAGGTGGATACGATAGAGAACTGGTTGGCTTTAGCAGATTAGCAGGTTAGAAGGTATATTTTGGTTCTTGCTCCTCTCTCAGCAAATTCCTGTGGATGTAGTATAGCCAGTTCCCTTGGCTTCAGATGCTGGTAACAGTTTCCTGCCATGGTGACCAACTGTAACCTAGAATTTTGAGCATTAATAAATCCCTTGTTCCCCTAAATTGCTTGAGTCATGAATACAGCAACATGTATACAGTAACAGAAATTTAAGGCTAAGACATGTGAGTACCAGTGACCCAGCAATGCTCACCCAGAATCAGGCCAACCTAATCTCTCCCTATCCTAAGGCTTTGGGAACCTCTCAGAAGAGTGAGCAGTAAGATTGTAAGAACCTAAAGAGGGGAAGGTCCACCATTGGACAAGACATTCCATTCAAGGCAGGACTGCTGCATCCAGGAACTCCCTGCAATGAGACTTGTTCTTACCAGACTTGTGTAATGACTGACATACCAACATGACCCCGTAGACTATTAAGGAACTCAAGAGAGATAAAAACATACAGTGGAAACCTTGGGGACTAGAGCCCCTGGTAATGCCCCTGTCAGTGGGGTGGCCCGGGGAGAGACAACTTGGCATGCCACAGAGGCCTAAACCCCCACAAGAGTAGATAAGCCAGAGAGAATCCTGGGATCCATAGAAGCAGACAGGCAGGAGGGTAGGAGAGAGTGGGAGGGATTGATAAAAGGAAGAGAGGATTATGGGAGGGAGGGGAGATGGAAGGAAGGAGGGATAAGTACTCAATATGCTTGTAAAACTAGGAAAATAAAAAAAAGTTAAAGAGGCTAAGACACTGTGTGTGTAGGTATGTGTGTATACCAGAGGGCACGGGAGTGCACATACCTGTGGAAACTCCAAGGATGATATCAACCACTCTGCTATACCTCCTCATTGCTTTGCTGGGTTTTCCGCAGGGCTGGAAGTGTGGTCAACTGCCATTTCTACCTGGAGTTTTTACATAGGATTTATTATCTGAATTCAGGTCCTTCTGTTTGGGAGGCAGAGGCTTAACCCCTGAGCCATCTCTCCAGCTCTAAGACACTGATTTTTACATACTCATTTTACTTGGCTCTTGCTAGAACTTTCCTATGGAAAGAACTCTACCATTTGTAACCTTTTGGTAAAGTTGCTTTGAACAGCATAGTGTTTTAGGAATTCATGATGCTACATGTAATGTGCTCTCTTTCAATGCTCAGCAATATAGCACAGTCATTTATCTATCTCCTATTGTTGAACATCAGTTAATTAACAATTTGATGTTATAATGACTAAAGTTCTTATGAGCGACTCTTAGATTTTTTTTGAGACAGGATCTTTTCTAGATCAGATGATCTTGGATTCCTGATCTTATTTGCTTCAATCTCTGAAGTACAAGGTAAAAACATACAGTGGAAACATGTATGTACAAGGTAATGTCTCTGTGAAGACCATTAGTGGACATTTAGATGAGATATTCTTGGGCTAGAGAAATGGCTCAGGGGTTAAGACTCTACTTCAAAAGCAGAAGGTTCTGAGTTGGAATCGCAGGTCCCATGTCAAAATGCCTGCTACGGGCCTGCACTTCCGGCTTTGATAGGCAGAGCCCGGGAAATCCCAGAGCAAAGCAAAAAGGAGGTAGAAGCAACCCAGGATGATTCCCAAAGTCACCCATGGTACTCCACAAGGACACATAGTGCCCTCTGACACACACACACACACACACACACACACACACACACACACACACAAACACACAAACACACAGATATACAGACACTAAATGAATGAATAAATGAAGTTTTAAAACAAAATCATTTAGATAAGATTTCCTTCATAGCATTTCAAGGAGAATATCCTCTCTTGACCCCCTTCTCAACCTACCTGGAAAAGCCTGGGTAATTTTTAGCCCTCTAGGGAAGACCGTACCACTTCACACTGGCAATCTTGAATTTCAGGAGCTCATTTGAAAGGGTGTTGTTTGGGGACCCCTTCAATGTCTAGCAGGAGCTAAGATCACAGGCCGGATGTTTGCAAGAGATTTATTGCAGAAGCAGAGTGGCTGTCCCACTCTAGATGGAACAGCGGGGGGGGGGGGAGGGGGGGTAGGGGGATTCTCTCAGCATATATACAGTATAACTAGAGAGACATTAGGGGCGTGAACTAGGGATTTTACCCTATAAGAGAAGGGTCCAGTTATCTGAAGAATGCACGGGGGCGGGGGTGGGGGGAGCTGGAGCCTGCCAACAGGAACACATACAGCAGGAGACAGAAGCCCGGGACGCCATCTCTGGTGGAGAGAAGAGTGCTTGCCTAAAGGCACCTTTTTATGAAATGGGGCCGTTTTGTCCAGGAGGGAAGGGTCACTACATGATGCAGTAGCCCAACACATGTGACCCAAGGTCTCCATATTGCCATTGGTAAGATAGCAAAGAAGTGTAACTTATGTAGTGCATGGCTGTCGCCTAGAAGGGAGGTCAGTGGAACTGGAATGTGAGGGCTGAAAGGTCTAAGAGAAGCAAAGCTTCAAGGAAGTGAGCCCTTTCGTTCATTCAAATGTAGGGAAAGAAGCTGTTAGCACTCGCGGTCTGTGGTTTGTTCTGCGAAAAGGCCATATCCAAGTGCTTTGAAGGGAGCCAACTGAAAGTGTGACTGAAAATGAATTAATGGGTTACGGCAGAGGCTCACACCTGTTATCCTGGCAGGGGGTATGGGAGAGGGGGAACAAGTATGACAGTCAGGAGTTCAAGACCAGCCTCCAGTACATAGTAAGTTTGAGGCCAGCTTGGACTATAAGAGACCCCCTCTCAAACAACAACAGAAACGAACAGGTAATACTATTATAGTAGTTGGGGGGATACATTAACTGGGCAAAGATAGTTTTAGGGGTGATAAAGAAAAGTTTCAATGCAAGAGATATATCTTTAGTTTGGGAAGATAGGATTCTCTAATACGAATGCACAATTGTCTATAAGGTGTTGGGAAGAATCAAAGATGGCCTCTAGGTGCTTAGGCGGAGCGGCTGTAGGCTAAGGATGGTGCCCTTTGCAGACATGGGGAACAGGGCAGGAAGAAAGGACTTAGGGGTAAATTTGAGCGGGCCATTAATCTCCCATCAGAGATCAAAGTAAAGCATGGCTATTCAAGTCCAAGTCCCTGTGGGAATCATCTGGAAATAGTATTTAGATCATTCATTCATTCATTCATTCATTCACTCTTCTAGTGCTGAGGATCAAACCCAGGGCCTCTTACATGCTAGACAAGGGCTCTGTGAACTAAGCTGTGAGCTCCCAGCCCTATTTGTTGGTTTGGAGGCAGGGTCTCGTGTTGGGAGAGTCTGGAACTTGTTCTATTGCTAAGCTTGGCCTTGAGCTCTCAATTCTCTTCCCTCTCCTAAGTGTTAAGCTTGCGGATGTGAATCATCGCGCACTCTGCTGCCCCAAGCTTGCCTCAGATTCACTCTCCAGTTTGGTCCTCCTCCTCTTCCTCACCTTCCTCTTCCTCCTCTTCTTCTTTTCCCCCTTCTTCTCCTCCTTCTCTTCCTCTCTTTCCTCTGCCTCCTCTTCTCATTTTCTTCCTCCGCCTTTTCCTCCTCCTTCTTCTAGGATTGGGATTGGAGCCAGGGCCTTGCACATACTAGGGGTAGGCAAGTTCTCTACCACTGAATAGTGGCCTTGCCCCCATTTGTCATTATATTGCCTTCATCGCTTCCAGTCCATAACAATTTGGTTCTCAGTCTTCTTTCCTCATCTCGATACTACTACTACTACTACTACTACTACTACTACTACTACTACTACTATTACTACATGTGTTTGTGTGTGTTTGTATTAGAGGGCACTGTGTATCCCTGTGGAGGCCCAAGGGTGACTTCACAAATTGTCCTGAATTGCTTCTTACCCCTTGGGCTGCAGGTTCTACCTGGCTTTTTTTTTTTTTTTTTTTTTTTTAACCTGGGGCCTGGGATGTGAACTCAGGACCTTCTGCTTGCAAGGCATAGTCTTAATCTCTGAGCCATCTCTCCAGCCCCCACTTTGACACTTTTGAAGAGTGGTAGACAGATGTTTGTAGATGTCCCTCCAGTAGGGTTTGTCTCTTGGACAGAAATTATGACTTCTGGTGAGTTTGGGGAAAGTATGCCACAAAAGTGTGTTCCACTCTCCTCACCAAACCATTCTGGCAGGTATGTATCAATGTACTTTATTACAGGTAATGTTAATCTTGGTTGCTGGGAATCAGGCACTTTCAGAAGAGGATCATGCTGGGATGGTCTTAAGGACTTTGACAGTCATCCCCCACTGCTGTCTTCCACAAATTTGTGGTACGGGAGGTGGGTTTTTTTGGAGGGGGGTGAGCAATGGACTTTCCTGAGTGATATGCTATGCCTGCGGGCAGTGTGGCATCTCACCACTGCAAAGTGAAATCCTTGCTTGACTGACTATAGTGGTGACCAGCTGCTTAGGTGCAGCCTCTGGTAGGGTGTTTGGATTCTGCCTGAATGGGAAATCGCAAGTCAATATGACAGAAAGGGAAGGAAAAGATAGTTGAGGAAGGTGTTTGCCAAAGTAACAGGTGAGGTCCTGGAACCTAGGGCAGGGCTTGTGAGGACAAGAGAGATACCAGCAGTGGTTGTCAGAAAAGGTAGAAGAACCGTGGTCAGAGACCATAACATCTCCCTTCCCTCTCTATCTCCCTCATCCTCTCCTCCCTAGATAGATCCGGAACCAGACCTCAAAATCAGAGACCCTACCTGAAAAATCATCAGCGGGGACCTCTTCCGACAGCCAGAGACCCCCACCTGATAGATCTGAGATAAAACAGCTCTTCACCTTTGACCCTACTTAGAATGTTAGTCTGATAACCACTCAAACCCCAAATCCTCCTTGCACACCAGCTATAAAAAGCTTGTACCCTTGGCTCCAAGTCGGAATCCATTTCCATCTGGAGGGGAAAATCTCTGCTCCCTTGCTGGAGTTTTGGAGATGCTTCCAGAATAAGCTTTAGTGACGTGAATGAAGCTTGGGTTCCGATTCTATTCCCCCCCTTCCTTCTATCTTCTTTTCTTTTTCTAACACCCCTCCTTACCCTCTTCTCCAAACCCCTTCTCCTCCTTCCCTTCCTTCCCCTCTTCCTCTTTCTTCTCCCCCTCCTCTTTCTTTTTTGTTTTTGAGGCAGTATCTTACTATAGCTCCAGTGGGAGTTTGAGACAATGCTCCTGCCTCTACCTCCTTCCTGAATGATGAGATTCCAGACATTGATTACACCACCCAGCTCTTGGGCACTTTAGAGATATGAGCCAGCAGGACAGAAGACCATAACGGCCTCCCAAAGGAGCTGGGCGGTTGGGGAGGAAAGTAATGAAATATTTTGGGGACCAGAGAGATGGCTCATTGGCTGAAAGCTGGTGATCTGAATTTGATCAGAGCTCACGTAGTGGAAGGAGAGAACCAACTTCTGAAAACTATCCTCAGACATCCACATATGTTCCTTAGCACATGATTCTCTCTTTCTCATAAACAAATAACATTTTTTTCTATTTTTTTTAAATTTTTTTATTATTTATTCAATTGTGTGTGTGTGTGTGTGTGTGTGTGTGTGTGTGTGTGTGTATAGAACCACAGGCGAATTCGGGAACCACCATGAACGCCTCCACCTCCTTCTTGTTTACTCTGCCCCGGGATTCACAGGCTCCGCCCTACCAGGACCAGAAACGCTGGCCGCCCAAGCTTCCATCCGGCGTCTATACGTGGGGTCTAGGATCCGAACTCAGGACCTTCCGCCTGCAAGGCAGAGGCTTAACCCCTGAGCCACCTTTCCAGCCTCACAAATAACATTTAAGATAGAAATACTTTGGGAATAGTAAGCAGGAAACCTGCTATAATTAGCCCTTGTGATACATAGCTATATATAAGGAGGCAGAAGCAGAATTGCTGTGAGGTAGAGGCCAGCTTGGGCTACAGAATAAGACCCTATCTTTTTAAAATATTTTATTTATTTAAGAGAGAATGAACATGTATGCCACTGTATGCTGAGCTATCTCATCATCCCAAAACTCTACCTTAAAAAGAAAGAGGAAGAGAGAAGAAAGAGAATCTGAGATAGACTTCAGCCCCGAGGGGCCTGTGATTTCAAGTGAAAGTCAAAATGCTTTCCCCCAAAACATTCAAAGGAATGTTTGAAGGTGTCAGAGGGAAATTGCCCAAAGCCCAGAGGGAATTTAGGAAGAGAAGTGAGAGAGAGCGTTCCTCAGATTAGAAGGACTGAAGGCCAAGGACACAGAATGCGCATCTGTGGAGCTCACTAGTGACCCTGGAAGCTTCTGCTTCTGGGGTGCCCGAGGCAAAGGGAATGCAAGGCCTGGAGGGAGAAAGTCAGCTAGAATTGTGGGAGTTTTCAAGAGCTGTGAAGGTTGGGGGACTGTTCTTCCCTGTGGGGCACCGCGGTGGGGTAGGGAGGACCAGAAGGGCTATCTAGGAGTGGATGATCACGTGTAGGCTGCGGGGGACTTCCCTCACCTCAAAAGTCACCCGCACGGTTGAGCCACGATCATGAATTAAGTGATTATTGGGCACACACTTGTATAATTTACAACTCTCCAACATGCACTGTCAGCTGGGCGTGGGGGCTCATGCCTGGAACCCTAACATTCAGGAGGTTGAGGCAAGAGCCTCATTCATTTGAAGGGAGGCCTGCCTGGGCTACATAGCAAGTTCCAGGCAGCTTTTGTGACATAGGAAGAGCCTATCAAATCCAAAGACTGGAATGTCTTTTACCAGCTAAGAGGCAACAGTTGGTTCTAGAGACTATTCTTAGATGGAAGGAAATAGTATGGCAAGCAGAGAGATGGACCTTCACCCTGGCCTTATCAAGAGCAGAGAGGGGTGGGTCTTTATGAAGGGCCATAAACAGTGTGTGCCCTGAGGACGGGTCAGACATGGGAGCACCCAAGTTTAACGACACCTCTAAAGCAACCAAGAATATACATGCAACTACAGGAAGTTCCCTCTATTGGAAGCCATCCAGGGGCAAACAAGGAAGTCTCCATGGTTTCTCACGGAGCTGGTTGAGAGTTAATGTGCTGTCAGTTTGTAAACCATGGTAAGGAGACATGAAAAAATAAAATACATGCTTAGACTACTCTCCTTTCTGGAATGATCTGTTTGTCCCGCCTCTTGACAGTCTCTAGAAACTACAATATTGTGTGTGTGAGATAAGAACAAACATCACAAGCTTTATTTGTCCTGCTCCTCAGGATGAATGTGTTATCAGATGTCATAGTCCAGCGGAGCCACACACACAAAACACATCCTCTTTGTCTAGCAAAACTGACTCAGAATTTTATCGACTCTGTGATGTTCTTGGTAGTCCTGACTTCACCATCCTGTAGCACTAAGGATGGGCAATCAATCATTAAGACTGAGTAAGAGGAAGAAGACTGCAGTGAATTAGAAGAGGGAAAGCAGGAACTCGGGACTGTGTAGGGAGGGGGGAGGCACTCATCTTTGTTGGTTTCCTGTTTGTAGAAAGAAAGGGAACTGCCAGGAGCTGGGAGAAGTCTTGTGGGTTGGGTTTTGTTTTGTGTACTCTGTAGTCCAGGCTGGTCAGGAAGGACTATACGTAGATCACACTGGCCTTGAATTTGAAGCAATCTTCTCAGTCTGCAGGCATGTACCACCAAGCTCAGTGCCCCCCCTTCCTGCCCACCTCACATTTTCTTCTCTGGCAGTATTAGGATTGAACCTAGTACTCATGAGTGCTAGGCAAGTGTTCTTCCATTAAGCTATGACACTAGTCTTAAAATTATTTTTATTTATTTTATTATTATCATCATCATTACTATCATTATTTTTAGGTAGGGTCTACCTGAGTCTCCCAAGGGCTGGACTCACCACCCCTAGCTCCTGTTTGTTCCATGGCGATAGTCCATCTGAAAACCCAGGAAGCCCTTTCAGTGCTTGTTGCTGAGTATGACATGGAGCAGAAATGTGAGAAGTGGGCCTATGAGACAGCTCAGTGGGTACGGCAGCTGCTTGTAAACCTGAGTTCGATTCCCGAAAGCCCACAAGATGCATATGTGTACCTTTCTTTCTCTCAAATAAAAAATTAGTATCAGAGGTAACTGATGTGTGAGATTTAAGGGGAATCAGAACTGTACAGGTCAGTGCCTTAATGAGAAACATTTCCACATTTATACAAAATCAAAATGTGCAAGGTGTTTTCATGCTCTGTGGGGACGGAGGTTCATTCAACGAGATGGACTTCTCAGTCCTCATACATGCTGTCAAGGAGTTATCAGCTTCAGTGGCCAGCGGGATAATCCTCCACGCGTGAAATGAACAGAATGGACGTCATCTGGACTGCCCTCTGGGCCTACATTATTATAAATCTTAATGAGACACTTCCTTTGTCGCAGAGTATTTCCAAGAACCTCTTACCCTTGAGGGTTTTCTGAGCCTTGTTTGGCTGCTGGTCAGAAATCCTCTTTAGGAGTTGGTTCATTCAGCTGACCAGTCATCAAAGGAGCCAAGGGGACAGGCAGCTGTGGTAAGCACTCAGTGTGCTTCTTTCATGCTTCGTTTAGTCTGTGCAGACTACGAACTACGTACTGCTTATTTCCAGCCAACTGAAAATGGGAAAACTGGTTAATCAACTTAGGTGGTGCTAATGTCACCACAGCTTGGTCTGTGATAGTAAAATCTGTACTTCCTGCTCCTAAGGCCTCACCGCTGTCAGCACTCAAGCTGAATGTTAGAGAGATGCTTGTCCAGCCTTCAACTTGCAGCTGATTTTCAAAGGAGCTTTTGGTTCAGGGCTCAATGTTACCGAGAGTTCTTTTACATGGACGTCAGTCTTTCTATCCAGATGGCTTATAAAATAATTGTATTGTGCTTACATCTTATAAAAAAAATCATCAGAATGAAAGTAATAAACCAGCCCAGCCCTTGTAGCCATAGGAATCTTCTGTCTGCTTCCCACTGGGAATTGAGGGAGGACAGAGGGTCCTGCCTCGGGGATTATCACTACCCACCTGCTTTGGAATACTGCTGACTTCTGATAAGTGCCCATCGCCCTGGAAGACACTTCCTAGAGAAACTCAGAGGAATTATGTACCTAGAGGCCTTCACCAGGTAACTCACAGGTATGGGCATGTTTGTTTTCGATAGCTCAGAATTCAGAAGCTCTCCCGTAGGTCGAAAAGCATGCCTTTTCAACCCATTCCCACGTGGTTTCTTCCCTCCCCACCTCACCCCTCCCAGACAACCACTTCCTATGTTATTGCCTAGGCTGATCCCAAACTCCTGGATCTAAGCAATCCTCCTGCCTCAGCCTCCTAGTAGTTAGGACTATACCAAACCTGGTCTATCCTCACATGTATTATGATGATAATTCCAAAAGCCCTTTGGTTATCCCAGAAATTGTTTGTTTCTGTTCCTCCTCTAGTTTTGTATAATTGCAATAGGAACCTAGGCAGTTGGCCATGCCTGTACTCCCAGAACTTGGGAGAAGGAGGTAGAAAGATCAGAACAGAAGTTCAAGGCCAGTCTCAGTTATATGAGACTCTGCCTCAAAAGCGAGACAAAACACACAGAAAGTTGCATTGAGACAGTACGTAGGTCTCAAAGTATAATAGCTTTGAGAGCACTTGCCTGACTCCTAATCACCTCCAAAACCATTCTTTCAATATGGTTTCGGATCATTATAGACCAAGATCAGTGGGAAGTCATTTCAATACTTGGTTCATTAGCAAGAGCACTGGGTTTGCTAGTGAAGGCTTCACACCACAGGTTCTCTGGTTGTGTCAAGATGTTCTCTAGCACAGTTAATAGTTCCCTTGCCCCATCCATTTATATACACATACATACACACACACACATATATATATACACACAAATATATATACTTTTTTCTTTTAGTCAGTGTCTTTCTAACCCAGGCTGGCATGGAATTATCGGCAATTCTCCTGCCTTAGTCTCCTGAGTACTGGGATTACAGACACAATACACTATTTCCAGCTCTATGAATTTGCTATTATACAAAACAAAATTAATCTATAAATAAAAATGAGAAAGGAATGTAGAGCTATGTATGAGCAAAGGCAAATCACAAAATGTCATTAACTGAAAATAGAACTTAACAATTGCATGAGTTTTCTACTGAAATAGTCATGTATTATTTTTAATTGACAACTAATATATATGTCTGTGCATATAATATAAATAATATAGTACATACAATGTTTGAAGTAATTCTTCAATCCAAGTGGAGTTAATCTCAGAACATATCATTATATCAGGATTTTATTTTATCATTTTTTTAAATCAATTATTTTTATATATATTATTTATTATTTATTCAATTGTGGGTATATGTATGTCTGCGTGTGTATGTGTGTGTGTGTGTAGAACCATGGACGAATTCGGGAACCACCATGGACCATCTCCATCTCCTCCTTGTTTACTCTGCCCCGGGGATTCACAGGCTCCGCCCTACCAGGACCAGAAACGCAGGCCGCCCCCGCTTCCACTCGGCGTCTATACGTGGGGTCTAGGATCTGAACTCAGGACCTTCCGCCTGTAAGGCTGAGGCATAACCCCTGAGCCACCTCTCCAGGCCCCCGGGATTTTAAATTAATGAGTTTTAACATTAATCTAGCTCAATGAGGTGGTGTGTACTTTCAGTCAGAACATTTAGGGGATCAGGGTTAAAAGAATGCTAGTTTGAGGTGAAGCTGGGCGACATCATGAAACTCAGAATGAAACCATAATAAATAAGATAAAAATAGCACTCTTGGGACTGTGTGGGCAGCTCAGTGACAGAACTTGCCTAGCATATGCAAAGCCCTGGATTCCAGCCCAACACTACAAAATACCAAATACCCATGTTGCCCAATATAATTGTAAAAATTACTCATTTCTTTTCGTAGAGTTTTTATACTCTTGTAAAAATGAAGGTTCAACAGAATTTCCTGTTGTCATCAATCAGAGGAGTTAAATACCTAAGTTTATCTAACATGCAAACATTTTCAGTGTTGTGACAGGAGCATTAGAGTTAACAAGAGCATTACATTAGTTAATGTGAATATGTGAGCTTTGATTTCACAAATCACTGGAATTTCAGATCCAAATCCTATAAATTGTTAAGAATAGGAATTTTTTTTTGAAATTACATTGATTTATTTATTTTTTGTGTGGGGGGAGCATGCTACAGTGGGCGTATGGTGTTTAAGAATAGGATTGTGGCCCAGAGAAAGATGGCCTAACCAATAAAAACCCTCCCTCCCGACCTCCCTCCCTCCCTCCCGACCTCCCTTCCTTCCTTCCTTTCTTCTTCCTTACTTAATCCTTGCTTCCCTCCATCCCCCTCCCTCCCATTCCCCTCCCTTCTCTTCTTCAAGCCATCCCACTCCCACCCTCCTGCCTGTCCCCTTCTAAGGGTCCAGAGTTCCCTCTGGCTTGTCCACTCTTGTGGAGGTTCAAGCCTTCGTGACAAGTTGCCCCTCTTTGGGCCATCCCACTGATAGGGGCATTTCCCTTCACTCATCCAGCTCTAGTCCCCAAAGCATCCACTGTGTATTCTTATCTCTCTTGAATTCCTCCATAGTCTATAGGGGGATGTTGGTGTGTCAGTCATTATGTGGGTCTGGGAAGGACAAGTCTCACTGTAGTGAGTTCCTGGATCAGCCTTTTTCTTTTTTGAGACAGGATATTACTACATAACTCAGATTGGTTTCAGCCTTGTGACAATTCTCCTGTCTCAGACTCTAGACTGTTGGGATTACAGGTGTGATCCACCAGACCCAACCTAATCAATGATAACTGGATAAACTATAGTACTAGACACTGGGGATCTAAGATGGTCATCAAATTTGAAGCAAGTCTGGACTACATACAAAACTTTAAAAAAAAAGTTATTTGATGCATATGACAAGTTTGAGAAGATAAAATTAGGTGAAGGGGGCTACAATTACAGTGAATAATGTAGGAGATAAAGCTGATGACAAAGGCCAAATGATAAGGGAGTTTGGATGTTATCTAAGGGATGACTAATCTGGGGAGTGATACAGTCAGATGAGTCTTTGTTAGTGATATGAAGGATTGCTGGAAGGAAGGGAGCAAAAGATGGAGGCTAAGAGACCACATGAAAGGAGAGGTCACAAAGGATCCGAGCTAAGACATGAGTGGTGAGAAGTTGTGGAACCAAGGGAACAGGTCCAAGAAATAGTTTGGGAACAGAGTTGGCATGATATAGCTTAGAAAAGAGAGCAGTTTAGGATGTCTGTCTTCCATCTTCCTGATTTGACGACATTGTAAGTCACTACTCCATTTGCAAAGACAGGCAGTGAGGGTAAGGCAGGATTAGAGCAGCTATGCTGGGATGGGTCTCTCAAGGTCTTTGAAGGTCTTTGGAATTCCTGAAGGTCATCCCCCCCTTTGCTGTAATCTCTTAGAAGGAACACTCCTGATGAGGAACTGACTCCAATCCTCCCGGAGATAAAATAGCTAACTTCCCTATGAAGGGATTATGGAGATGAGCTCTCCATACCAAACAACTTGACCTCTAGCGCACAGGAGCCCATTGGGGTTGGGCCCCAATGGGAGCTTGCCAATGAGAAAAAGCCAGTTTCCCTGGCTTGTCTAGGTGTATAAATATGCCTGGCCCTGGCAGCCATCTTTGGCACCCTAGCCCCTCATGGCACTCTAGTGCCATGAGTCCATGTCTTGCTCCTTGCTCCTCATGGATTCCATGCCTAGGCTCCATGAGTTCTCCAGGGCGCCCTAACCCCTCAAAGCACCACACGTCTGGAGTCCATGAGTTCCAACCTTTCTCTCCTCTGATAAACTCTACCTAAATCCTCTACATGTGTTCTGGTTTCAATCTTTGACTCTGGAACACGGAACCTTGCAACACTGGGACAGTCCTTTCCTGTCCCTGCATCATTTGGAATCCCCGGTGGGGCATGCCAAAAGACTGTTTTCCCCACATCAAGGGGAAGGAAGCAGGATGGAGCAGACTGAAGAGAAGAATGAGTTCACATATGTACAGTTGTTGGCACACTGTTGAAAAGATGTATCTGAAGCTAAGAAGAAAGTTTTAGGATGCGTATATGGAGAGACAGCAGTCATTAATATTTAAGATCCTAGTTGAGATGTGTGAGATGATTGCCTAGGAAGAGAAGAGCAGTGAGATAAGATTTCTAGGAACTCCAACGTTTGAGGGAGAGGTAAATAATTCCTGAAGCCATTGAAAAGCATTGATAAAGCTGGGCATGGGGCTCATGCTTGAAATTTCAACATTCAGGAAACTGAAGCAGGATTTGAGGTCAGCCTGGGCTAACAGAATAAGTTCCAGGCCAGCCCGGGTTAGAGATTGAGACCCTGTTTTAGAAACACAACTAGGGGCTGGAGAGATGGTTTAGAGGTTAAGACTCTGTCTTGAAAACAGAAGATTCTGGATTCGGATCCCAGGTCCCATGGAAAAAAAAAAAAAAAACACCAGGCAGAAGTAGTGGCAGCCTGCACTTGCAGTCCAAGTGTGTAGAGCCTGGGGAATCCCAGAGCAAGCAAAAAAGAGGTAGAAACAAGCCAGGATCATTCCCCAACCATCCTTGGTCCTCCACAAGAATATACAGTGCCCTCTGATACACACACACACACACACACACACACACACACATAGAGTTTTTTTTTTAAATATTTTACTTATTTACTCTGTCCTGGAAGGTGTGCATCCTGGGAAACCCCAAAGCAAATCAATAAAGAGAACAATCCAGGGTGATTCCTGATGTCAACCTTGGGCATCTACATACTCAAGTGTTCTCTTGGACATACACATGTAAGCCACCCTCATGCAAACACACAAACACACATGAATACATGTGTGCATGCAGGCAAACAAAGGGCCTGAAAGGAGCATTGCGGAAGAGGGGGCAATGAGAACGTAAGAGCCAGGAGGCAGGGGACGGGTCCTACCAGCTGGTGTCTTCTGGACATAATGAGACTGAAACACCCATGAAAGCAGCTGTAATTATGTCTACTTCCATGGCACAGATGCAAGATTTGGCATATCAACTTTATAGCATGGAAAGGAATTGATCTCAAGAGACAACATACCTCCCACAGAGGCTAACACGGGTTGATTCTTGGAAGTCCACATGGTGGAGGGAGAGAAAAGGCTTCTGATCTCCACCTGTGCACCATGGAGAATGTATGTGTAAAGAACCCTGTTTTTTTTTCTCATTCTCTCTCTCAAATAAATAAAATATTTCAAAAAAGTAATAATCCGATGCGGGCCGTTCTCAGTGCTCCACATGTGGAGTCTGTGAGAGGTCATTTCTAGCTCTTTGCCTGTCATGGATTCCAGGCCTGGAGTCCATGAGTTCTCCGGGGCGCCTGCTCCTCATGGTGCTCCCCACAGGACTGCATGAGTTCTTTTCAGCTGCCTGCCCCTCACGACACTCTATGTCTGGAGTCCTTGAGTTCCATTCTTTCTCTCCTCTAACAAACTCTACCTTAATCCTCAAAACATAAAAGTAATAATATGCTGGCTAGAGAGATGGCTCAGGGGTTAAGACCCTGCTTTGCAAGCAGAAGGTCCTGAGTTCAGATCCCAGGTCCCACATTAAGAAAAGTGCCAGACAGAAAGGCAGTGGTCTGTACTTGCAGCTTTGTGGGCAGAGCCTGGGAAATCCCAGAGCTAAGCAAGAAGGAGATAAAAGCAATCCAGGATAGTTCCTGAAGTCACTCTTGGTTCTCCACAGGAACATGCAGTGCGCGCGCGCACACACACACACACAAAGTAAATAAAATCTTTTTTATTTATTATTTTTTATTTTTTAAATATTTATTTATTTATTCAATTGTGCGTGTGTACGTGTGTGTGCGTGTGTACGTGTGTGTACGTGTGTACGTGCGTAGAACCACAGGTGAATTCGGGAACCACCATGGACCGCCTCCACCTCCTTCTTGTTTACTCTGCCCCGGGATTCACAGGCTCCACCCTACTAGGACCAGAAACGCAGGCCGCCCCCGTTTCTGCCTGGCATCTATACGTGGGGTCTGGGATCAGAACTTGGGACCTTCCACCTGCAAGGCAGAGGCTTAACCCCTGAGCCACCTCTCCAGCCCAATAAAATCTTTTTAAAAAAGTAGTGATCTGTCCACTTTTGTTGGATAATCTTTACCTGTAACTTTTCTCTTTTGTGCTTCTGTTTTCTTCTGTGATGTAGAAGACACGCTGAGATTAAAACACATGAAAGCTCTTTTCCTGGCACTTTTTAGGTGGTCAGCTGCATTAGGAACAGGCCACAAGAGTCGCTACTGGTGCTCTGGTGAAGAGCAGAAGGATTGTGTGGTTCACATCCTTGTGGAAATGACGGTTTCCCACAAAGCAGGGGATTTCAACTTTTTCTACATGTTGCTAAGATACGTACAACCAAACAAGTTAGGGAAGCAAGGGGTTTTATTCTTGCTTATGATTCTAAGGAGAGTTCATAGTCCAGCTTGGCAGGAGAGTTTTACCAACATCCGGAGGAATCACGGACAAAGGGAACAGACAACAACCATATCTATAGGAATTGCCGAAAGAAAAACAAATCTCCTCACCCACCAGGCTGTGGGTTTGCCCGGTATTCCAGGCTCTGAACTAACTCTCTCCATCTTATCTCCTGTTCAGGGATGGATCTCGCCCACCATGAGGCTGGATCCTCCCACATTCATTAGGTCATCTCACATAGGCTTGCTCAGGCTATGCCGTAATCACTAATTTTTCACACACTGGCTTATAGGCCAGTCCTCAATTGTCAAGTTAATAGCTACACCTAACTGGCACATAGGGTGTTGTAACCCGTAGCAAAGTGTGCCTGCTATTGAGTAAGGCACATTCTTGTTAAAGACCAAGAACTAAAGAGAGAAAATGAAAATCTGTGTTTTATTGTGGGTACCCATCTGAGCATTCTCAACTTGATATTATTACATTTAAAAAAAAAAAAAAAGGAGAGAAGGCTATTTCTAGACTCTTGTGCTTTGGAGACCGGGACCACAAAATGCAACAGAATCTGCCGACAACCAAGACAGGAAGCCCGGGACCAAGGCACTCAAGATGCAGTATCTTGCTCCTCTGCATGTAACGCCATCACACAGTGCACTGAGAGAAACAAGGAAGAGCTGAGGAATAGGTTAAACTTTTGGCCAAGAGAATGAAGGAAGCCCAGAAGAAACATCAGGAGCAGATTGCCTAAGAGACATGGCTCTCCCCACTGAGGGCTTCTCCTTCTGAGTACAATAGAGACAAAAGTCTATAAGGGTAACAAATGGTAAGGGTAACAGCAATATTAGTATCAGATAAGGAACTGTATTCACTTTTTAAAACTTTATTCATTCATTCATTGTGTGTGTGTGTATCAGAGGGTACATGTGTCCCTGTGGAGGGCCAAGGGTGACTTCAAGAATCATTCTGGGGGCTGGAGAGGTGGCTCAGGGGTTAAGCCTCCGCCTTGCAGGCGGAAGGTCCCGAGTTCGGATCCCAGATCCCACGTATAGACGCCAGGCGGAAGCGGGGGCGGCCTGCGCTTCTGGTCCTGGTAGGGCGGAGCCTGTGAATCCCGGGGCAGAAGGAGATGGAGGCGTCCATGGTGGTTCGCGAATTCGTCCGTGGTTCTACACATACACAGACACACGCACACACAGATACACACGCGCGCGCACATACACACGCACATGCGCACAGTTGAATAAATAATAATAATAAAAAAAAAAAAAAAAAGAATCATTCTGGGTTGCTTCTACCTCCTTTTTGCTTCTCTCTGGGATTTCCCAAGTTCCTTCCACCAGGGCTGGAAGTGCAGGCTGCTGCCATTTGGTGTTTTTATATGGGACCTAGAATCCGAACTCAGGACCTTCAGCTTGTGAGGCAGAGTCTTAACCCCTGAGCCATCTCTCCAGCCCTGCATTGACTTTTATAATGAAAATTAATTGACAGGAAAATTGAAAACAAGGCTGAAATATGGAAGTTCTCTTGGTAGTCAAATAATATCTGGGTTCTAAGTAACATGAAATGTCAATTTCTTTTTTTTTTTTTTTTTGCAATGCTAGGTTAAAATGTTGTTAATTGCCATGTTTTATTTCCCATGAGCACACTGGGAACTCTCGTACTGTCAGCACTTGGAAGATAACATACTGGAAGCCACATACTCTTACTCGAATACCAAGAGTATACATATGTCTACTCTGTGACATTGTGAGACAGCTTGAGTACCAAGCAAAGGTTCACGCTTGAGAACCAAGCAATCAGGCTTAAAAAAAAAAAATAAAATCTCATGTTTAAATAAGTTTCCATGGACTGAAGAGATGGCTCAGGGGTTAAGATTCTGCCTTGAAAACAGAAGGTCCTGAATTCCCCCATTCCCACTCCCAAAGAAAAGAAGATTCTGAATTCGGATCCCAGGTCCCACATAAAAACACCAGGCAGAAATGGCAGTGGTCTGCACTTCCAACGCTAGTGGACAGAGCCTGGGAAATCCAGAGAGAAGCAAAAAGGAGGTAGAAGCATTCCAAGATGTTTTCCGAAGTCATCTTTGGGCCTCCACAGGGACACATAGGACACAGGGACACTCTCTCCCTTTCTCTCTTTCTCTCTCTCACACACACACATGCAAAACAAACAAACAAACAAACAAACAAATAAATAAAAAGTAAAAGAAAAGAAAAAAAAATAAGCTTACATATTTGGGGAGCTGCTTTCATTCTTATCCTGTTCTGTAGGTTGGACACCCCTGTCTTACGTAGACTGGCCGGCATTCCAGCTTCAGCGACACCTTCTAAGCAGAATCTTTCTGCTTCTCTAGCAGGCCTTCCATCCCCTTGCTACCAGACTCCACAACTGAGGGATTTTTCTCATGCCCCACACTGTGTTGAAATGCTCTCCCCGGGAACTTTGTCAATTCATACCAATTCATTCTTCACACTCCTGGTGACCACTGCTTCCTTTGAGAAAAGACCCTTTTGAGAAAGGTAGAGTCTCAAGGATCTCTGTGTTGGGGGGGGATTACTTGATTACAACAGACCATAAGCTCTGTAAGGCAAGGTTCTGTTATATCTATAGCATTGGTATATACATTGTTCATGTAGAAGACCACTCGGTGATGCATGAATACACCCCTGCTTAGTCTATGAAGCCAGGCTAACCAACACTGAGAAGGCATTCAATCATCGGCTTGCTCTGATTTCAAGTTTTAGACATGCTTTCTTCACAGTACTGAGGAGGCTGGCAAGAAAACAGGTAAGAGAGCCCAGGAGTTAGAAACTGCAGAGGAAGAAAGGGGAAGCCAGAAGTTAACATTAGGAGATAAAAAGGAAAGTCCAGATAGGCAGTGTAGACAGGATCCAGAGAGTAAGAAAACAGGAAGAACAAGAATCTGCGTGGGAGAAACTGCGGTGAGTGTTCCCAGGAGTTCCCAGGATCCTGTGTGTGATCGTGGCAGAGGTCGGATGAAGTGGATAGCATGAGTAATGAGCTCCAATCTAAGTAGCCACTGTCCAGGTGTTTGCTGACTTCTCCTGCCCTTGAATCAGTTGCGTTATGAGCAGAGCAGGAGAGTCATGGCGAGAAGAGACGGGAGGATTTATTTTACTTTATTTTACCTATGCGCGCACGCATCCCATGGAGGACCAAGGGTGACTTCTGGAGTCATTCTGGATTGCTTCTACCTCCTTTTTGTGTTATTGTGGGATTTCCCAGGCTCTGCTAACCAGAACCAGATGTATAGGCCACTGCTATTTCTGCCTGACATTTTTTTTTTTTTTTTAATGTAGGACCTGGGATCCGAATTCAGGTCCTTCTGCTTGCAAGGCAGAGTCTTAACCCCTGAGCCATTTCTCCAGCCCAGATGGGAGGATTTATTCCTCCCAGGAGTATGGGCAATCACAGAACCGGAAGACCTGGCAGGAAACAGCAGGCGTCGCCCCTGTAGCTCAGGTTTAGCTTGACATCACTTTAGGTCACCACGCTGACAGACATGAAAAGCAAGCCAGACTTGGATGAGAACTTATGGAACAAACAGAACCCATGAGGACTAACGCGAGGCCAGATCTGCATCTAACCCCTTCCGACTCTGATGGTACAGGCGCCTTCAACCACAGCAGTGTGACCCTGACGCAGACCTCAGACGCTAAAGGTAGGCACTAGAGAAAGCTGAGGGCCAGCTGTTACCTCACTCCTGGATCTAGCAACAAGGTTCGTGAGCTGACAGCACCTTTCCTTAAGAACATTAAAAATCAAATAACAATAATAAAAAAAAATATTAAAAAAGGGGCTGGAGAGGTGGCTCAGGGGTTAAGCCTCCGCCTTGCAGGCGGAAGGTCCTGAGTTCGGATCCCAGATCCCACGTATAGACGCCAGGCGGAAGTGGGGGCGGCCTGCGCTTCTGGTCCTGATAGGGCGGAGCTTGTGAATCCCGGAGCAGAAGGAAGTGGAGGCGTCCATGGTGGTTCGGGAATTCGTCCGTGGTTCTACACACACACACACACACACACACACACACACACACAGACACACGCGTGCGCACAAAAAATCCTGGTGGCTGCCTCACTTGTATCTACAAAAGTACCTAGCAATGCTTCCTATTGCTGCCACTGACCTGAAATTTACAGGGACTGGGATTCTGGGAAATGCCAGTCTCCATCAGCCAAGTTGACTTAGAAGAAAACCACTCCATCCCCTCCACACTAAGCATACTGCTAAAGAACAGACACTATGCACAGAATATAATTATTCTGTCAAAAATATCAAAACATTCAAGTCGGGCTTGGTGTCATGCAACTGTGCTCTTAGCACTCAGGAGGCTGGGCAGGAGAGTTGACAGTTCAGGGCCAGCCTGTACTACACAGGGAATTCTGGGCAGGCTGGAGAGATGCCTCAGGGTTTAAGATCTGCCTCACGAGCAGAAAGTCCTGAGTTCAGATCCCAGGTCCCACATAAAAACATCAGGCAGAAATAGTTTCCGCCTGCACTTCTGGCCCTGGTGGGCGGAGTCTGGGAAATCCCAGAGGGAAAGCAAGAAGGAGGTAGAAGCAATCCAGGATGATTCTCGAAGTCACTCTTGGGCCTCCACAGGGACACACAGTGCACACACACACACACACACACACACAATGAATGAATGAATAAATAAACAAAACAAAAGTTAGTCTGGGCTGTATAGCCAGACTCTGCTTCAAAGCAAACAAACGAAAAATTGAAAATAAGCTGAATATGGTGAAAACACACCCGAATCCTAGAACTGGGAGAACAGAGACAGGAGGTTAGCCTGGTCTATATATTGAGCTCTAAGTCAGCCAGGGCTTCATAATATTCCTTATCGTTAATTCCAAATAATTCCACTGATGAAACTTTCTAAAACAAGCAAAGCTAGTCTATGGTGAATTACAAGTATATTTTACAGTAAAAATATTGTCCTTTTAAGGGACTAATTTAAAAATACCCTTTGGAAAAGGGAAAAGCCTCAAAATCCCATCATACCATCATATAATCGACAGAAATTAGAGTATTGTGTTTGGAATAGAAGTAAGTTTGGGAAAAGGGTGACTGGAAAAGACACAAGGACACTTTTAGGAATAATGGAAATGCCCTTCTACTTTTTTTGTTTTGAAAAGTTATCTATTTATTAACGAGAGAGAGAGAAAGAAAGAGAGAGAGAGAGAGAGAGAGAGGCCATAGCATATAACATGGGTAGAGGTTAGAGTCAGTTCTCTTCTTCCACCATATAGGCTTCTGAATTCAGGTGCCAGTTTGCAAGCAGGTATTTTACAAACTCTATTTCAAAGACACAAAAAAGTAAGGAAAGAAAAATGATGGTGTGTGTGAGAAAAAGAGAGAGAGAGAGTACAAGAGGGCACTTGAGTGTGTATGCCTGTGGAAGCCCAAGGGTCACATCAGACATCATCCTGGATGTTCGATCTGCTTGTCGCTTTGCACTGAGGTTTCCCAGGTTCCACCTTCCAGGGCCAGAAGTGCAGACGGCCACCACAGCCATGTCCGCCTGGCATTTTTTTACGTGGGATCTAGGGATCCAAACTCAGATCCTCTTGCTTGCAAGGCAAAGGCCTTAACCACTGAGCCACACCCCAACTCAGAAAATGGTATTTTGGAAGCTAATAGAATGATAAGCAACTAACAAAACAAAAACTACATTTGGAGGCCTAGGATCTCCTCAGTTGGTCTTTTAGAGGTAGAGTTTGTTTTGTTTTAAGCACTGGGCCTATAACCCAAGGTTTCGCTTGCTTATTTCTTTTTATTTTTTTGATCAAGGTCTCACTTTGTAGCCCAGGCTGCCCTAGAAAGCTCATGGTCAGAGAGGCTGCCTTGAACTTTCATGACCTTCCTGGCTCAGCCTCCCCAGTTCTGAGATTACAGCCATGCATGACTGTGTTTGTTCTAGTTGGCTGTTTCTAAGAGACTGGCTTTGTTGCTATCGATCCTCACTCTATGATGACAAAGGGTCCCTTGGATCGGCCAGGAATCTGGAAAGAGCCTCCAGTTTCAGGATAGGTTCTCATCAGCCAGAGACCACAGAGGAGCTGAAGCAGGGAGAAGCCTTAGGCAAAACTGCACATAAAAAGACAACACAGATTTAACGCAGCACCAAATTATAGAAATGAGATTTTATTCCCTTCCTGCAAAAATTTAAATTCACAGTTTGCTCAACAGATTTGATTTCTGAATTGAATCTAACTCTCAATGTGGGTGGGTATGTATAACAGTTCTAAGCATTCCAGCTAATGGAAGTCTTCATAAATGTAAAGCTAGAGATGAGAGTTGGAGTGATGGCTTGGGGGTTAAGACTCTGCCTTGAAAACATAAGGTCCTAAATTCGGATACCAGGCCCTACATAAAAACACCAGGCAGAAATGGCAGCGGCTTGTATTTCCAGCCCTGGTGGGCAGAGCTTGGGAAGTCCGAGAGTGAAGCAAAGAGGAGGTAGAAGCTATCCAGGATGGTTTCCAAAGTCCTTCACAGGGACACATAGTGCTTTCTCACACACACACACACACACACACACACACACACACACACACACACACACTTGTCTTTAGTGTGAGAGACAAATCTTTCACTGAATTCAGAGGGCAGCAGTAAGAACCAGCTAGAGTGGCCACATGACAGGGTTTGAATTTCTCTAAACATCAAATCACAAAAGCGCCTCATTCAGAGATGTTGGTCAGAGAGCAAGCACAGCGTTGCCTAAAGTTGTAAATGCTAAGTGAAGGCAGAGAGGTTAGCCCAGAAATCAGGGGAACAACCTGAAGGGACCTCAAGAGGAGGGGCCAGCCGCCTGAGCTGGCTAGCTGGCCCAGGTCCTCTGAGCGGGGCTGGGATGAGTCTTAACTTACTCAAACCTTTTACTGCTCAGGTTAATTTTTAATATCCTTTGGTTAAGATAAAATAGGAAGACAGAAACTCAGCCTCCAGCAACAGTTGTCTCCTCGGCCCCAGCTGGTTTCTGCAGTTCTCGCTCTTTGTCCCCGAGTCTCCTCCCTCCCCTCTCCTTTGTCTGGCCCCAGAGCAAGGCTAGGGAACAAGGGCCTGGTGTGACTGGGCGGTGTCCCCAGCAGTCCCCTGGGATGTTGGGGGGTGTGGGAGAACCAGGATTCCTGGCATCTCGGTTGGCTGTCTCTTTTCTCTCTGCCCCTTTTGTTTGGCTTTTGTTTCTGTTGTTGAATTGGCCAAGCGTTGGCCACCCTGGGAATCCCTCACCCTTCAACTCACACTCGGATTTCTTAGAGCTCAGAGTTTTTAAGGTCAGTGGAAACTTTTTTTTTTTTTTTTTTAAAGCAGCATTAAGCTAATATATTCTTACCGCAGGAAAGCAGCTTTGTCATCGTACTAAACCTGATGCTCTGGCTAGGATAGGTCTCAGATGTCGAAAGAAGCGGGTTCACTTTATTTGTGAGAACCGCAGCGAATCCAGTGGACGCACCCTTCTTAAAGGGGCTGCCACACACCACCGAGGATGACTGACATGATTTGTCTGGCGTTGTCACTTTCAATTCTGGCGAAAGTGCGTGGCGAATATTTCATGAATCTCCCTGTTTGAAGGTGTTGAATCTGGGCATCGGCTTGGTTAAGAGACAAGAAAGTGGCTGTTTTCTCGGCCCTGATGACTAACTCCAGCCTGGAACTGGTAGGTGCCAGAGCAAGTCCTGCTGACAGAACAGATGAAGAGGAGGCTGCCCCTAGCCGGAGCACCCCAGGGTCAGTGCATCCTGACAGAGTGGAGAGGGGATTGAACTGGTGGCAGACACTGGCCTAAAGCCTTCAAGGTTTCAAGCCTCGGTCCTGGAAAAAATAAAATTAAAACAAAGTGGAGCTGTGTCACTTTTTTTTTCTTTTTAAATATTTACTTATTTTACTTATTAGACAAGGGGAGAACAAAAGAGAGCACCGAGTGCAGGCGTGGACACCATCAGGCGTGGACACCATCAGGCGTGGACACCATCAGGCGTGGACACCATCAGGCGTGGACACCATCAGGCGTGGACGGAACAGCGTAAGAGTACCAGTTACAGGAGGACATTTCGAAGTCAGTTTTCTCCTTCCACCATGTGGACTTCAGAGATTAAGCTCAGGCCTTCGGTTTGCACACAGCACCTTTACTGCTAAGCGATGCTACTGAATCTCTTTTTCCTTTGCCTAGTTAATTACTGGGGAGAAAAGAAGATTACTGTAAATAAAAGTTTTAGGAGTCAGGAAGGCTTTTAGACTCCCGAACTGCTGGGGTCCCAGCCTTTGTCTTCCTAATTGGAGACTTGGCCCTGTCTGCTCAGCGCTCAGAGTAGGTCACCGGCTACTGGTTATTTTACGTCCAGAAGAATCAAGCAACTATGGTGTACTCTGTGTGGGGGCGATATTTAGAATATTTAGAACATTAATTTTCTGCACTGGATCATAGGGTGGGACAAAAATATTATAAGTTTTTTTTTATTTTATTTATTTAGTCATACACAAGTGTGTGTGTGTGTGTGTGTGTGTGTGTGTGTGTGTGTGTGTGTGTGTGTGAGGGGGGGGGGTGGACTGTGTGTTCCTGTGGAGGACCAGGGGTGACTTCAGGAATCAACCTGGATTGCTTCTACCTCCTTTTTGCTTCACTCTGGGATTTTCCAGGCTCCGCCCACCAGAGCCAGAAGTGCAGGCCATCTGTTTCTGCCTTTGTTTCTGTTTTGACATGGGACCTGGGATCCAAACTCAGGACTTTCTGTTTGTGAGGCAGTGTCTTAATACCTGAGCCATCTTTCCAACCTGGCACAAAATATTTGCTATACTATTCAAACACTTCCTTCCAGGATCCAAATTCTCTAGGAAGGTGGCTGCTTTGATGAGTCCCACTATGAAGTCGAATTGGCCAAAGTCTAAATTCCTCTGAGAAAAGAAAGTACGTGTGAAGCTTGGTGAATATTATACTACAAAGAAAATTAAGGCAATTAGCTTAAAAAATCAGGGATTTAGGAGTCAGCATGATGACTTGTGCCTGTAATTTCAGTATTTGGAAGGTAGAAGCAGGAAGTCAACAGTTCCAGGCCAGCCTGGACCAAGAGACTCTATCTCAAAAGACCAATAACTATATTCACGCCTGTGCTTAATGTCAAAGATCTCTTCTTAACAAACTCCAGTTCTACAAAATAAATAAATAAATAGATAGATAAATAAATAAATAAATAAATAAATAGAAAGAAGAAAGAGAAAAGAAAGAAGGAAAGGACAGGAAGAGGAAGGGAAAAAAGAAAAGGAAGAAAGGAAGAAGGAAAGAAGAAGAAGAAAAAAGAAAGAAGGAAGTCTAGAGAGACGCTTAGGGATTAAGCCTTTGCTTCCCAAGCAGAAAGTCCTGAGTACAGATCCCAGACCTGATGTGAAAATGCCAGGTGGAAATGGTGGTGGCCTGTACTTCTGGCCTAGGAAGGCGGAGTCTAGGAAACTTCAGAGCAAAGCAGACAGGAAGTAGCACAATCCAGGGTGGTTCCCGAAGTCATCCTTGGGCCTCCACAGGCACACACAGTACCCTCTGATACACACAGACGCAGACACAGAAATACATACACACAGACACATACACAAAAAAATTTTAAAAAGGAAAAATGGAAGAGAAAATGGAAAGGAGAGAGAGAGAGAAAGAGAGAAAGAAAGAAAGAAAGAGAGAAAGAAAGAAAGAAAGAAAAAAGAAAAAAGAAAAAGAAAGAAAGAAAGAAAGAAAGGAAGGAAGAAAGAAAGAAAGAAAAGAAAGGGATTTAATTGAATGAAGAGCTGTCCTGGGCAGAGAATGGAGAGCGAAGTCCAATAAGGAAAGAGAACAATTCAGGAGTAGACCGGCTGGTCTTGGGAAATTGGGAGTAGCCAGTGCCTGCGCCCTCAGTCCATTTGCTCAGGCTGATAGTACACTCCCAAGTTCACTACTAAATTAATTTATTGCTGAATTTTGTTGTTTTGCATGTTTTTGACACAGGGTCTCATGCAGCCCAAGCTGGCCTGGAGCTTGATCTATAGTTGGGTGTAATCTTAAACTCCTGTTTAACACTCCCAAGTGTCAAGTGTGTAGCACGCACCCCCGTGCCTGGCATTGCTGCCAACTCCAGTATATTCTTCTTTTTTTCTGTGAGCTTTTTCTTTTCATTATAATTTTTGCTTTAATTTTCATGTGTAGTATGTGCATGACATAGTATATGCGTGTCAACTTGTGGGTGAGTATTCATTCTCCCATCCCATAATGTGGATCTTTGGCTTGAACTCATATCATCAGGGTTAGTGGTGAGCCCTGTACCTGAACTATCTCACCAGTCCATGATGCACTTTTATTTATTTATTTTTTTTCATGATGCACTTTTAAAAAATGTTTTATTTATTTACCCATTTGAAGAGAGAGAAAAAGAGACACAGAGAAAGAAAGAAAATATGCACACAGAAGACAACTTTCAGAAATCATGTCCAGTGTTCATGAATCAAAGATTGAAACCAGAACACACATAGAGGATTAAAGCCCAGTTTGTTAGAGGAGAGAAAGAATGGAACTTACGGACATGGAGCCAAAGACGGCTGGTAGGGTCAGGAGTATTTATAGGGTTAGGCAGGCCCTGGGGAAAGTAACTTTTCCTCATTGGTTAGCTCCAGTTTTTGCAAACCTGATTGGAGCTTTTGGTCCTCTACATCTCTGTTCATACTGGGGTCCAATCCAGTTGACCTTGGACCTCAAGGTACAGCTTATCTGCAAGGGAGAGCTCATCTCCATCCTCTTTCAGAGACAGAGTTGGAGGAAGTTGGGGACCTTATCTCTGAAGGATTAGGACCAGTTCCTTCAGATTACCAGGGTGTGTTCCTTCAGGGTAATTCCAGAAGTGGGGGATGACCTTCAAAGACCTTCCCAGCATGACTGCTCTAATACTGTCTAACTTCTACACATGGCTTCTAGGGATGGAACTCAGATTGTCAGGTTTGTGATTCTTAGCCCCTGAGCCAGTCTTGATACACTTTTTAAAAAAACTTTATTTATTCATTCATTTAGAGAGAGAGAGAGAGAGTGTGTGTGTGATAGGACACTATGTGTCCCTGTGGAGAACCAAGGGTGATTTCAGGAATCATCCTGGATTGCTTCTACCTCCTCAAGTTGCTCTGGGATTTCCCAGGCTCCGCCCACCAGGGCCAGAAGTGCAGACCGCAGCCATGGCCATTTCCACCTGGCATTTCTCACCTGGGACCTGGGATACGAACTCAGGACTTTCTGCTTTCGAGGCAGAGTCTTAATTCCTGAGCCATCTCTCCAGACCCTTGATATACTTTTTTGAAAGTTCCAAGCCCTTCTTTTACATGCTCCTTGACTGTTTGTAGTCTTAATCCTGCATGCTCAGTGTCCTGCAGCTAGCAAATTCAAATACACATACTCTAGAGAATAAAAATCCATTTACAAAACAGCACTATTGGCGCTTGCGGCTGGGTCATGGGTTCTTGTGGAGGCTGTCCTTTGGGACAGTATCTCTGGCCATTATCCACCACACCTTTTATTGTGATCAAAAATGTCTTCAGATATTCTCAAATATTCCTGGCTAACAACCCCCCTCCTCCCCCCCCACCCCAATTGAGAACCACTGCCTTGTAGAGGTCACCATCCCCGGGACTTTACTCATGGGGTGGCCGTGGCGATGTTGTCCTGGAAACTGGGATCCCTTACTCAGGTCCTTAGCTTGGTCACTAAATGAATTTAGAAATGGACAAAAGAAGAAGAAAGAGGGGAGGAGGGAGGGAAGGAAGAAGTAAAGAGAAAAAGGAGAAGGAGGAAGAAAGGGAGGAAGAAAAATTCAAGGATCATTTTATCATCACTTACAGAAAAGACAACAGGACCTGTCAGTCCTAAAGCAGATCTCAACTAGTTGCTAAGGCAGGAAAATCTGGCCACTTCCGGGAGGAGGGAGATAGTAAGATAAACATTCTTAGACTTAGAGGCAAAGAGCCATAGAAGGAAAGGAAACTGCACCCTACCACTGCGCTGTATGGTGGGAGCTCTGGGAGCTCTTGTCTCATCATCATCTGCTGAGAAAGAGGGAAGAGGGCCTTGTGGGAAAAAAGAATCCCGCGAACTCATTAAGGGGATACTTATTCCTCCCACCTCTTTAGCACGCCTTCTGGTAAGTCAGGTTTTCTGAGGGCAGACTTCCTGATCCAACGGGATTCATTTAAGGGAAGAGCATTCTCCCTTTACCAGGGAACTGGGAGGTGTGTGTGTGTGTGTGTGTGTGTTGAGGCGGGAGAGGGAGGGAGGGGGGAGTCTCCAACAATGATTGGGAGTGTCTAGAGGTCAGAACAAAACAAGAAATTGAATTTCAGTTTATGTAGTTCAGTACTGCTCCTTGTGATTCTGCCTTATAGACTTTGGGGGGGGGGGGAGGGCTTATGCTCTACCCCAATTGTTCGCACCTATGCCACTTATGGGAGGGTCAGCAGAGCCAGGGAGCAGTGAGGCAGATGTCCCCCTTTTAGCCTACTCTCTAGACATCAATACTGCACGCACAAAAGGATCGTTTCTTCTCTAGGTCAGTTCTCCCGCCTACGCCTACTGGTCATGCCTGTAGAGAGGCCCAAGTGGGGCCTTGAAGTATCTACCCGCCATCCTCTTGCCTTGCATCCTGCAAGCGTTAGACAAAGGCCCGCCCACTCCTTCTCAAGCCACCAGCTATCTAAGGAAATGCACCTGCACGGGACTGTTCCCGCTGGAGGGCCAGAAGGGAATCTGCTGCGTTCCTGGTAGGTGTCTTCTCCCAATGACATAATGTTTTCTCAGGCCTGAGGACTCACTGGGACATCTGTCTCCCCTGGGGAAGCGCTGCCCCACCCCCAGAGCGATGACTCACTCTCTTGATTTTGAACCCTCACAGCCTATTCCTGCACCTTGACTAATGACTGACCTTTCCCATTGCACCTTGCACACCGGAGAAGCCCGGTAGAAAGAGCTCCCCTGGGGCAGAGGGCGGCTGACTCATCCGGCCTCTTCTGGCCGTCCCAGGGGCCTAAGGTGGGACCCTTGCTCAGGTCGCTGCTCAGAACTGACTTCCAGGATCAATGCCGGTCCTTTAACATTCGGCCTCCTCGGGGATTAAAGTGACTGAGGTTTGTGAGAAAACCAGTCCAACCAGTTCTGACTTCATGTTTCTCCTCTGGTAGATCCTGAGCAGATTTGTTTTGTCAACATAATGTCTGTCAGGCACTCCACTCAGGCTGACTGACCACCGGCCTTGTGAAGCCTGGGAGTATCTAGAGAAAGGAAGGTGTTTTGTTTTTTTTTTTATGTTTTTAGTATATGTTATTATGCATGATAATGCAGGGGCTTCGTTATGACATTTTCATACATAATATATTTTGTCTTTTATTTGATCTGGAGAGATGGGTTAAGCCTTTGCCTTGAAAGCAAAAAGATCTGAATTCCCCACATAAAAACTCTTGGCAGAAATGGTGGCAGCCTGCACTTCTGGCCCTGGAAGGCAGAGCCAGGGAACCCCAGAGCAAAGCAATAAGGAGGTGGAGCAATCCCGGATGGTTGCCAGTGTTACTCTTGGGCCTCCGCAGGCACACACAGTGTTGTTCTCTTACACACACCTACATGCAGCCACACACAGGTACACACACACACACACACACACACACACACACACATACATGCACACATGCACGCTCGAGGAAGGGAAAGAGAAAAACAAAGAAGGTGTGCATATATGAAGGTCAGAGGACAATTTTCAGAGGTCAACTCTTTCACCATGTGAACTCCCAGGGATTGAACTCGGGTCACTAGATTTGCAGGCAGGTTTCTCACCCACAGAGCCACCTTGTCAACCTCAATGTATTTTGATCATAGTCACCACGTTAGGCTCTCTTGTCCCCCCTCTGTTCCCACTGCCTAACAAGCCCCTTTCTACTTTCACGTCCCTTCTCTTTTTCGTGACTCAATGAATTTAGTTAGCATTGCTTGCAGGAACTTGAGTGAGAAGTTACTTTACAGAAGCATTGATACCTTTCCAGTGGCTTATGTTGCAGGGTTTTTATGTTCAGGTTCTTACATTCGGGAGTCGAAGATTAAGACCAGAACATGTGTAGGGGATTAAGGCAGATTTTTATCAGAGAAGAGAAAGAATGGGACTCACAGACCTGGAGTCCATGAGGGGCAAGAGGGTCAAAGATGACTAGCAAGGTCAGGATATTTATAGGGTTAGGCAGGCCCCTGGGGGGAATGGCTTTTCCTTATTGGTCAGTTTCAGTTTCTGTAAACCTGAGTGGAACTTTTGGTCCAACTGTGTGCATATGTGTATGTATGTGCGCGCGCGCGCATATGTGTGTGTGTGTGTGTGTGTGTGTGTAGAACCACGGACGAATCCATGAACCACCATGGACGCCTCCACCTCCTGCCCCGGGATTCACAGGCTCCGTCCTACCAAGACCAGAAGTGCAGGCTGCCCCCGCTTCCGCCTGGCGTCTATATGCGGGATCTGGGATCCGAACTCAGGACCTTCCGCCTGCAAGGCGGAGGCTTAACCTCTGAGCCACCTCTCCAGCCCAGGTTTGTTTTTTTTTTAAGAACTCAATTTATCTGCAAGGGAGAGCTCATCTCTTTATCTTTTCATAAACTAAGGGTTAGAGGAAGTTGGGGACCTTATCTCTGTGAAGGATTAAAACCAGTTCTTCCAGATTACTGGGGGATGACCTTCAAAGATCTTCCCAGCAGCCTTTCTAAGATGTCCTATTCTAAGCCACCTAACACAATTTTTCTTTCAGCTACACCACTAAAGAAAATGTCTTTCCCATTCCCAGCAACTTTTAACTACTTACAGGGTCCTCAGTGAGGGGCAAAACCTCCTGAGCCCTCCCCACTGTGTTAGGTGGGGGGAGGGGGGATGAAGAGCAACTCCAACCATGTGTGGGAATAATGCGGAGGTCCAAGAATAAAGAGAAACTAATGCAGGGGAGAAGCTTAAGACAGAAGTTTATTAGGGTTGAGGGCCTGGTGGCCAAGGAAATCACAGTGGGAGAATTTTAGAACAGATGAGATAGCTTAAAGTCAAAGAGGATAGGGAAAGAGCTACTACAGGCAGAATAGCAGGAGGAAGTCTAGAAATAGCCAGAGAGAAGGAGCAAGAGAACCTTAATGACCTTTAGACATCAATAAGAAGTTGCTAGGGAAGGGTTGTATTAGTCAGGGTTCTCTAGAGGAACACAACCAATAGAATGAAGATGTAAACAGGAAATTTACTGGATTGGTTTATGAAATAAGGTTTAGCTAGTGCAACAATGGCTGCCAGTAGCTGCTCAGTCCAGAAGTTGAATATCCCAGTATTCCTAGTCGGCTGCTGAAAACCAGAGGATTCCTGGAGAATCTCTGAACTTTAGTCACATGGGAAGAAACTGGGTTCTGATGGCAGCAGCCGGCAAGGATGAATTTATTAGCACAGGGCAAGAGAGTCTCAGAGCTCTTCTGTCTTGTGACTCCTTTTATGTGGTCTGCTACTGGGAAATATTATCCAGATTTAGGGTTTGTCTTTGTGTTGCAAAGCTATTGGTCCAGATAGTCTCGTCAGGTGGTCTGGCAGCTAATCTGTGAGTTAATCCCAGGTGTAGTCAGATTGATAACAAAGATGATCTATCACAGGAATGAAAGACTGCAAGAGATTAGGGAGATGTGGTCTATGTAGGAAATCACCACATCCAAGCTAGGACGGAAGAGGTTTTAGAAGGTGAAGGTTGTGGCTGACACTCCACGACAGGATGTTGATGAATCTTGGACAAATCATCATAGCTATTGGGAGTTCAAGCTTGTTGTGGCCGTATCATGGCTGGAAAGTTCCACAACATTCCCCTCCATCCTCTGGCTTTCTGACTCTTTTTTGCCATGTTCCCTAAGTTTTGGAGGAGGGGATTGTACAGATGTCCTTTCTTTGGCTGAGCATTCAACCGTCACTTTTTTCTTAATACTTTGAAAAGTTACCGCTGACTCCTGCAAACACAAGGTTCTTTGACCAAAGCTTATGCAGTGCTAATTCATGTGGAGAAACACGAATGTTTAGAAGGCAATTTGACAGCCATATCATGCCCATTTAGCAAAACAAAAGCTGTACATTCTACCTTAGATTTGTGGATCTACTTACCTTAGGGCCCATGAAATTTTAGACATGGACATTTGGCCAGGGTTATGGTACCAGATGTGAATGCCCTCCTGTGGAACTAGCCTGAATGTCAATCACAAAGTGGTTGGTTCCTCCATAACGGACATGCCGCTATTGCACCAGTTGGCACATCTTGCCTGGCTGGTCAGTAATGTATCATGGAAAAAGGACATTCAAGGGTTACATTAGCTCTCCAGTGCTGAAGGTATCACAGAGACACAGAAGACAACACAAAAGCAACAGAAATTTATTCTCCCATAGCTTTAGAGGCCAGGAGTTCAAAATCAAAGTGTGGGCAGGCCCATGTTTTCTCTGAAGGTTCCAGACGTTCCCTGTGTGTCTTCTGTATATTCGAATTTTCCTCTATTGTTACTGTTCAAAAAGTTTTTGTGGTGCTACAGATCAAATCAATGTCTTCAAGCATTCTAAACAACCCTGCTCCGCAGGCTCATTTGTTAACTAATGATAATTAATTTAAATTAAAACATCTATATGTCATTATTGTATGGGTGTGATTGCAGGTGTATGTGCTATTTTTTATTTCATTATTATTGTGTGTGTATAGAGGCCCAAGGGTGACTTTGGGAATCATCCTGCACTGCTTTCTATCTCCCATTTGCTTTGCTCTGGAGTTTCTCAGGCTCTGCCTTCCAGGACTGGAAGTACAGACCTCCACCATTTTTCCTAGGCTTTTTTTTTTTTTTTTTTTTTTTTTTGCACAAGATCTGGTATTATAACTCAAGATCTTCTGCTTTCAAGGCAGAGGCTTAACCCCTGTACTATTAATAGAATAATTTAGGAATGTTCTGTCCTGTAGGAACCACGCCACCACCCATCTAATCTTTACACCTCACTTCCCTAGTAACTCTGAGCCAATCCTTAGTAATGCCCAAGACTATAGCAGATTATAGTCCCACTCTCTCTTCCTCCAAGTACTGTGGTGGGTCTCTCTCTCTCTCTTTCCTCTCTCTCCTCTTGCTAAGTGATTACAGTGGTCCTCAGACTTGCACAGCAAACACCTTTAGCCTCAGAACCATTTCAGTGGTTCTGATTAACTTTCAAAGGTCTCACTGTTTGCTAAGTTAGTTACGAACTCCTGGGCTCAAAAAATTTTCCAGTCTCAGCTTCCCCAGTAGCTGGGACCATAGCCATGAACTTCTTCCTTCTTTTAATAAGGACACCAGTGATTGGTTTAGGGACCACCTTGACCCAGATTGACTCGATCCCATTAATAACTACTTTACTTATGGACGAAATTCATGGGTATGAAGTTTGGAGAACTTGGAACATTCTTTTTTCCCAAAAATATTTTATATATCTATTTACAAGAGATAAAGGCAGACACAGAAAGAAAGACAGACAGAGAGAGAATATGGATGCATGTCACGAACATGGGTGGAGGTTAGAGAACCACTTTCAGAAATGTTTTCTGTCTGACCATGTGAGTTTCTAGGAATGGAGCTCAGGACACCAGGTTTATCTCCAGCTGTTTACCTCTGCCCTCCACTGAGCTTCGAACATACCTTTTAAGGTGATACAATTTTACCTACTGAAAAGATGGAGGAGTTTCATTCCCACCGTACTTGGTAAAACAATGACACGGGGCACGTGTGGTTTTGGGGCGGCGTCAGCCCCATGTCATAGCTCAGCTCTACAGAGGTCCTGCAGTCTGTTAGGCTTGATCTGTGTCCCAGCCCCTCCACTTGTGCTGCTTGGACGGACTGCTTGATTCAGGACACCTCCAAATGCCAACACACCTACTCCTGTGTTGAAGAAGCTGCAGCAATACGAGCTGTTCAGTTTCTTCTCTTCCCATCCTTCTAGCAGCTGTGATCACACAGTTTACCTCTATTTTTAAGCCTAATGATACTATTTTAACTTTAAAAAATTTAAACGGTATTAATTTTTGGTGCTTATTTCTTCAAGTGTTTTCTCTGCTTTCTCTTATTTTTGTGTTTTCCTGTTGAGGATACTTGATATTGTCCCACAAATCACCAAGGCATTGTTTCCTCTCTCTCTCATTTTTTTCTCCTTTCCTCCTCCTTACTCCTCCTTCTTCCCCATTTTTCTCTGACTGATTTCTATTGCTTAGTCTTAAGGTGAGTGATCTTTTCTTTTAAAATGTTCACTGTACTGTTATTCCCATCTATAAAGTCAGTCTATTGTTAGTGCGGCCCACAAAGTAGACTGACCCCCTAAGTACTGTGAGACAAGTCATTTACTCAGGAAGACCCTCAGGTTCTTCCAGATAAAATCACAAGGTTCAGGGTTCATGTGGACACTGAAAGAGTCAGGATCCACAAATGACTCTGACTTCCTGTGGAGAGCCAGTGCCTCTATAAATACCGCACACAGACAGACGTTCGAAAGGAGGAAACCTTGGATAGAAGCTGACGTGATTCTTTTCAGCACGTGATCTTGCTCAATGGAGCGAGGCTGTTGAAATGGCCCATTCAAGTCCAAGAGAAAAATGGGAAGAGAAATTGGCCCATGGAGGAAGTGGGATAAGAACCAACAACAGCCAGAGAGATTCAAAGTTCTGGGGAGTTTTCTGTACATAAAGTATATTGGCCTTGGGCCCCACAAAGCTCATGGAAATAAAGAAAACCTGAAAGTAGAGCAGCCGTCAGAACTTAACCCACTGTGGGCTGAGCAGCTGCTCAGAAGAAATTTATTGTCCACAGCAAAGTGGCGGGGAGAGTCTTGGAACAGACACAGAAAATGAGGTCACCAAGAGCCAGTCCTGAAGGCAACAGTGCTTAGCAGAGGATTGCCCACCGAGGCTGCCCAGGCATGTTCCGCCCCCGCTACCTGGCTACTCCACCACCGGGGCACTTAGTCTCCTTCACTCAAACATGTTTCTGCAAAAAGCTGGAAGTCCAGGAATAAAATGTGAGGGAAACAGGCGTGGGGGACGTGTGCTTCTTGAAGGTCCAAGACCAGTGACAAGACACAAGATCCCAGGAGAGTCCAGAAGGTAGAGGAAGAAGGTAAGGGGAGAATCTCACAGCTGCCAATCATCAGTTAACAGCGTGGGCAGGCGGGGGCAGGTGGGGGCAGGGCGAATGGTCTACAGAGGAAATTCTGTTACTGAGAAGGAGTCACATGGGACTAGGTTGCAGGACTGGTCAGGAAGGCCACCAAAAACATGATTATCCTTACAGAGGAGAGTGGGGCCCAGACTGGAAGACATGATCTCACGTTAGAGCTGCTAGTATTTCCCACACTGTGAGATCAGGTATTGGTCTGAGGGGCCTTCAAGGTCACTGATGACAGAAATACCCCGGAGTCTCCCTAATTCTGCGTGTATCTGTAATGTAGTTTGCTTGTGACCGTCCCAAAGAGGAAATCAGGTTACACTTTCACAGAGGCAGCAGAATAATCTCAGACTTCAAAGTCTTCCAAATTTAAGAAACCAAGGCCTCTTTTTTTTTTTTTTTTTTTTTCTAGGCAAGATTGGGAAAGACGCCAGTGGCAAGAGGGACCTACTCAAATTCTTGATTTAACGTGTCCTGGGCCTCCAATTGCCACCCTGAAAGGCAATGCTGCTCTCTGCTGGCTATGTTGTAGCATAGCTCCTGGGAAAAGGAGTTTTCCTTCATTTAAAAAAAGACTGAAATAGACACCGTATGAGAAGTAGGAGACAAATTAAATTTGGAAACAGCCTCAAAAAACATCCCTGGGTGTCTTTTGGTTTTGAATTTAGACAGGTACATCTAGTTTCCTCGGTTTGGCAAATTAGTTTGTATGCTCAAAGAACAGCGCCACCCACGTACCTTAAGTGGGACTGGGCAGTCTCCCAAAGCCTTGCTGGATTGGATTGTTCTCTCAGGCAGGGGGGGACCCATCCTTTAGGACTGCAGGCACCCAGGCGGGCGGGTCTGCCACGTTCCCGCTGATTCTTACCATTGCAACATTTCCCGACGGGTCATAGGAGATTCCTGCTAATCTATTGACCCCATCACCTGTCGAGGTCTAGAGTCAGGTGATTCTTGATTTTGCCATAATTGTCAATCTTACTAGTGCCAGTTTCTGCAAAAAGTTTGGCCTTTATTCAGAAGCACTTGGATAACCATGAGGCTCAATGTCCTTTCAGTTTCTTGGTGTTAACAAAAGCTTCCCTACTTCGGGCTTTCTTTCATTCCGGTGAAACTAGACCTGCACAAATTCTGAAATCAGATTAGAAACTGCTAGAATTTCAATTCTTTCAAAATGCTCAGCCAAGCCTGTGCACACTTTAATCCTAACACTCTGGAGATTGAGATAGGAGAATTGCTGAAAGGTCGAGGCCAGCTCGGAGCCGTAACTAGACCCTGTCTCAAACCAAAGCACACCTTTTATCTTGCTTGTATGCTGCCTTGCCAACTGCCACCTAGTTCTTGCTCCATTTATCTCCTCACTATGGGATGGGTCTTCCCACATCAATTAGATAATCTCCTAGGACTCCTTCAGAAGCTTGCTTTGACTAATTAATTCTTCTTAAGTGTATTTAGCGGCTCAGTTCTCAGTTGTCAAGTTGACCCCCAATGCCAGCCTCCATACTGGTCTCACTCTGCAGTTCAGGCTGGTCTCACCCACTGCGCTATCTCTGCCCCCTTTGACAGTACTTTCTTCCCTTCGCCATGAACATGTGCTCTCCACTCCCAATTTTCATTTTGTGTCGGGACTCATAATTAGGTAGCTGGCTCTGACTGTGGCAGAAGGTGGAGACTTTCTGGCTCTGTGGTGGGACATTTCAAGTTATTGGGCTCCTGTTATCTCTTATGTTGGAAAGATGACTCAGGAGTTAAGCCTTTGCTTTGAAAGCAGAAGGATGTTGAGTTTGGATCCCAGATCCCCTGTGAAAACACCAGGCAGTGGTGGTAGCCTGCACTTCCAGCCCTGGAAAGCAGAGCCTAGAAAACCCCAGAGCAAAGCAAAAAGAAGGTAGAGCAATCCAGGATGATTCTCAAAGTCTCCTTTGGCCCTCCATGGGCACACACAGTATACACACACACACACACACACACACACACACACACACACACAGAGTCTCTTCAAGATCCTTAGCCATCAGGGAAATGCAAATTAAAACTACTTTGAGATTCTATTTCATCCCAATTAAAATGACTTTGCCATCAGAAACCCTGAGAACAAATGCTATGGAGGATGTGGGGAAAGAGAAATCTCATAGCTGCTGGTGGGTGTGTGAGCTGGTGCAGCCATTATGGAAATCATCTGGAGGCTTCTAAAAAACTAAAAATAGAACTTCCATATGACCCAGCTCTATCACAGAGATAGTTGGCTATCTGTGTTTATTGCTTTACTATTCACAATAGCAAAGAAAAGGAATCAGCCTAGATGTCTGTCAACTAATGACTAGATAATAAAATTGTTTCATATATACACAATGGAATTTTGTTTAGTTGTAAGGAAAAGTGAAATCATGAAAATTTCAGAAAAATGGATGGATCTGCTAGTATTACATTAAGCAAGATAATCCAGAATCAGAAAGACAAAAATAGCATGTTCTTCCTCATGATCAAGCATATAATGTTTATATGTATATGTGGGGGTGTGGGCATAGGTCATGTTTAAATGGAAATCTGATTTGCTTCTTTTTAATTTAATTATTTGAGAGAGAGAGACAGAGAGAGAGAGAGAGAGAAGAGAAAGAAAATAAGGTGCATATATATATATATATATATATATATATATATATATATACCATAGCTTACAAATGAAAGTCAGAGAACAACTTTCAGAAGTCAGTTCTGTCCACTACGTGGGCTTCCAGGACTGAACCCATGTCATCTGGTTTGTGATTAGGGGTCTTACCTACTGAGCTATCTAATCTGCAATATGTAAGTAAGTTACTTGGTTTAGTAATAAATGTGTGGAACCTGTTGAAAAAAATTTAATCAGAAAAATGTTTTATTAATGTTTCATAAGTACAAATGAAAAACGTTTCAAGGGATGGGAGAGAATGTCCACAGAAGAATTATTAGTGACATATGAATTCAGGAATAAAAGAACAAACTAGAGGGCTGGAGAGGTGGCTCAGGGGTTAAGCCTCTGCCTTGCAGGCAGAAGGTCCTGAGTTCGGATCCTAGACCCCACGTATAGACGCCGGGCGGAAGCGGGGGCAGCCTGCTTTTCAGGTCCTGGTAGGGCGGAGCCTGTGAATCCCAGGGCAGAGTAAACAAGGAGGTGGAGGCAGTCCATGGTGGTTTCCGAATTCACCCATGGTTCTACACACACACACACACACACACACACACACACGCACGCACGCACGCGCACACACACACACACACACACGCATGCATACATGCACAACTGAATAAATAATAATAAAAACGTCAGGCAGAAAGGTGGCAGTTGGCACTTCTAGCCTTGGTGGGCAGAGCCTGGGAAATTCCACAGCAAAAGCAGAAATGAAGTAGAAGCAATTCAGGATGATTCCTGAAGTCACCGTTGGGCCTCCACAGGGAAGAAAGAAGAGGAAGAGGAGGAAGAAGAAGAAGAAAGAAAGACAGCTGGAGTTGTGTCTCCCTTAGAGGGAGCTTGCTTGACATTTGTTTGAAGCATGTGCTGGGTGAGGGGTTCTTGAGCCTTTCTCTGGAAGCTGTGGCTCAGTTTCGCGGAGGTAAGAGAGAGCAGAATGAAAAAGAGGGGAAGAAGTAAGAGGGGAGGACGTAAAAGAGGACAGAGCCACTCGTACTTGTTTTCCTTTTTAATTACCTTCCAATCTCTTGCTCTACAGAGGCCAAAATAAAAAGCACCCCCCCCACACACACTAAGTCTTTGGAATCCGCCTTATGTAAACAAGTAGAGCCTAACTCCTCATGGTTCCACTGTCTCACCCCAAAAGACCAGTCTCAGGGAACACAAGCCGCATAAAATCTACTACTTGAAGATAGTGAGCTGCTCTCTTGAGCTGTATTCAGAAAAGACTCATGGGAATGAACCAGGAAGCAAGGTCAAAGAACTCAACTGCCATAAAAGGATCCTATTCTCTCTCAGGATGCTCTCTCTCTCTCTCTTTCTCTCTTTCAGAATTTCCCTTTCTTTTTTGCACACATGGGAGTGGACCCTCATAGGTGGGGCGTGCACATATATACACTTGCACGTGGAGGCCAAAGATGACCTCAGACGTCTTCCTCAAGTACTCTGCTTATGTGGATGCAGGGCTTCTCACTGAGCCTGGAACCCACCTAGCTAGTCAGCTGGCCCCCAGGATCCCCTGTCTCTGCCTCCAGAGTTCGGGGAATGCAGATGGCTGCCACATCTGCTTAACTTTTAGATGGGCTCTGGGGATCTGAACTCTGCACCTGTCAGCAGTAACAGCAACCTATGTTAGAGGCCAGAGTCACTACAAGGCCAAAAGGAACTCAAAAAGCTTGTTTGATATGCGCCCCCCCCCCCCCCCCCCCCCCCCCCCCCGGGATCCAGCTACCAAGAATTCCAGAGGAGCTGTAAAAACGCCCCCGGACCCAGATAACAGATAGTGCAGCTGCACGACCACCTGGCACCTTAATCACCAGGCGCCTCCACCATGCTTATCTCTTTTCCCCTGCCCCACTCCCTCCTCCAGCCTGAGCATATAAGCTGTACCCTAACTCTAAATAAACGAGACCTTGACAACTCTTTGCTTGGTCTCCCTCTTTCTTTCTCGCCCATCGTTCCCTGCAGGCTCGATCCTCCTCGGACCCACAAATAGCTGGTCCTGCTGGACAGGACAGCACCTCACATTTGAACAGTCAGCGCTTCATTCACTCAGCCTTCTCCTCAGCCTAGCATGTCCACTATTTATTAAAACTTTATATAAATTCTGCTCTGGTAAACACTTTTACCTCCACCCTTTGGGCTTGTTTTTTTCTGGCATGAATGCTCCCAATATGAAGAACAGAGGGTAAAGAGGCCTGATCTCAGCTGTTGAATGGGTTACAAAGACTCTGTGTTTTACTAGTCAGTTAACAGCTACTAGTCAGCTAGTAACCAGAGAATGGCATCACGAACGAGCCACAGAGGTAAGAACCTATGTGTTTTGGGGGACACTGGATCTTCGGAGGTGGCGACCTTACAGGCAGTGTAGAGCAGATGCCTAATGACATAGTACAGTGCAGGTACCAAGTCATGATAGATTGGGGCACCAGCCCTGGATTGAGGAAGCCCCTCCAATCAGAGGTCTACACATTTTTTAGGGTTCACGGAGATTAAAATAGTAGATTCCAACAAAAACCAAACCAAACAAAACAAAACCCAGGTACATTATATATTCTATTCAAAGCACAAAGAACGTAAAAAGTCCATAATCCTCCACATCTCCATGAGAAATTTGGTATCATTTGTATGTTTTCATGTCTGGGGGTGTCCATAACTTTCAGCTAGTTTGCAAAACTCAAGAACTTCCATCTGTAGACAATAAAATGGATTCCATGCCTACTTCCCATTTATACAGACTATATTGCCAGGCAGGGGAACCCCACACTTTGCTCCAGGGGTGTCCCTGCCTAGCTGAGTTAGTCAGGGCATTCCGTTCCTTTGAGCTGTCACCATGCACAGGGGATACTGAGACATGAGACTCCTCGAGCTCTGACTCATGTCTGGAGCTGTGATTGGCCCCATTAATCCATCTGGCCCCCAGGCTGAGGAAAGAGAAAGTCCAGAGAGGAGGGCAGAACCCAGGGCACGATAGGTTGGGGCGCCAGCTCTGGATTGAGTAAGCCGGTCAACTCAAAGGTCTGCACATTTTTTTAGGGTACATGGAGATTAAAATAGTAGAGTTCAACAAAACCAAACAAAACCCAAGTATCTATTATTTATTCTATTCAAAGTGTGAAGAAATGCTGGCTGGGAATGTGGCTCAGTGGCTCAGTGCTGCCTAGGATGTAGGAGGCTCAGGGTTTGGACACCAGCCCTTGGAAAAGCCAAACCAACCAAATCAGTCAACCATACAAACAAACAAAAAAGAAATATGGAAACATCTTTACTTATAAACTTCCTGTTGTGCAGACAGGCTTTGGGCCAAATAAAGCCCACTTCTAACAGAAAGCATGTTACTGACTCCCAAAAGAGTGGAACTTATTCTAGAAGTCCAGGACGCTTCAGCTGCGCTTCTTACCTTAAATCCTGGGCAGGGCGGCCCTGACCCATCCAGTCACCTGCTCGGTCTCTCTCATTGTAACTGAAGCTCTGGAAGGGTGTGCACATTTCTGTCCCTGCACTCTTTCACTAGAGAGGCCTACATGGTCAGTCCTCCTAGCAAAGGCTGAAAGGACATCTAAGCTCACATCAGTGAAAGGCGCTATGAGGCTGTATCCTGAAGAAGGAATATAGAACTAGAAAAACTTCATGTGAAAACACACACACCACACTACACACACACATACCCCACCACTACATCACCCATACTCACACACACTTACACACACATAGATACACACCACTACCACACCACATCACACCCTTCCATGTCACACACATATACACATGCCTAGACCCACATCATATCCCCCAACACACATCATACACACCCCCCACCCCCCACAGACATCCATACACCACACATACACACACACACTCACACTCTCTCTCACACACACACACCCCTGGCTTCCGTCCTGCAGGCGCTTGTCCAGGTTCTTATTTCCTGACTTTGCTGTAGCAAACCGTACCTGGGTGTAAGTGCCAGCACTTACCAATTAACGCAGAGTTCCATGAGGGGGGATTGGTGGGAATTACACCAGGCCAGGGTCAGAGGGGTCTTAGCTCTATCAAGACTGAGAACAGAGATTGAGATGAGTTTATTCTAAATTACTCAGTTATTATACATGAAAGTTGCCAACCATCCAGTCTTTCATAAAAGCCCAAACAGCAAGAACAGCATAATCTTTAAAAAATTTTTTAAATTATTTTATTTTTCTAGTTTTACAAGCATATTGAGTACTTATCTCTGCTTCTTTCCATACCACCTCCCTCCCATAACCCTCCCCTCCTTTCATCAATCCATCCCACTCCCTCTCACCCTCCTTCCTGCCTGTCTACTTCTATGGACCTCGAGGTTCCTTCTGGCTTGTCTGTTCTTGTGGGGGTTCAGGCCCCTGTGGCATACCAAGTTGCCTCTCATGGGCCCCCCCACTGATAGGACATTTCCCTTCACTCATCCGGCTCTGGTCCCCAAGGTTTCCATTGTATGTTCTTGTCTCTCTTGAGTTCCTCATTAGTCTATGGGGTCATGTTAGTATGTCAGTCATTATATAGGTCTGGTAAGAACAAGTCTCACTGCAGTGAGTTCCTAGATGCAGCAGTCCTGCCTTGAATAGAATGTCTTGTCCAACAGTGAACCTTCCCATCTTTAGGTTCTAACAATCTCACTGCCCCCTCTTCCATGAGGTTCCCAAAAAATCTTAGGATGGGGAGAGATTAGGTTGGCCTGATTCTGGGTGAACCTTGTTGAGTTGCCATACACTGCATTATGGCTGCTATTGCTGTCCACTTCGCTGTTCTTCTACTGCCCTAGGATGCATAATTTTTTATTACTTTTTCCCCTAGTTTTACAAATACATTGAGTACTTATCCCTTCTTCCCTCCCTCCCCCCTCCCTCCCATTCTCCTCCCTTCCCTTCATCTATCCCATTCCCTCCCACCCTCCTGGCTGGCCACTTCTATGGACCACAGAGTTCCCTCTGGGTTGTCTACTCTTGAGGGGGAGGGGGTCAGGCCTCTGTGCCATGCCAAGTTGCTCCTCATCCAGCTCCAGTCCCCAAGGTTTCCACTGTATGTTCCTCGATAGTCTATAGGGGCATGTTGGTATGTCAGTCATTATGCAGGTCTGGTAGGACAAGTCTCACTGCAGTGAGTAAGAATACCATAACCTTATAAAAACAAGAAGTAAGGAATTCATACAAGAGAACATTCGATGGGAAACTAAATTATTATGACTAGCTTAGTACTCAAACAGTTTGCAGTTTCAAAGTAACAGCAGCTTCAAGGTAAACACTGTTTTACCACAACTCTGGAAACATCTGGGCCTGTGATTTATCAATTAATAAATCATAAGGTGAGATGCACTGAGCTGATCAACGACACTTCCCACCTGAAACTGACCACAGCACAAGCAAGATCTCCCAAAGGGACAAAGATCAGGAACAAAGTTCAACCTGCTGACCTTTGCTGCTCAGATTAGGCAGTATGCAAAGGGCCCCCTCCGGAAGGCGGGAACCAGCCCCCACCCTGGGAACACAGAAGGGATCCCTCATTTGCAAATTAGTGGGTAAAATTTTCAGTGAGAAAAAACACAGAGTTGAAGCAGCCCATCTTCCCGCTTGTAGGGGACAGTCCTATACATTTCTCTTCAGGGAGAAATGAATGGCCTCCTGGCCCGGAAGGAGGACATAGACTGGCCTTGGAGATGGACGAAGAAGAAGCAGAGGGCATAAGGGCTTCTGACTTGGCAAGGTAACCATGCCCTGGTGAGCCGGGACTAGAGGGAAAAATAAAACAATCATAGGTAACATTTGCTAACCTTGCCCACACTTGTGCATGTTATGAATAAAGAAACCACAACACAGGGGGCTTAAGCAATTTACTCAAAGTCATAAGCAGCTTGAAAGTGCACAACCAGTGTGAAACCTGACATTCTGGCTGCAGCATCTGCGGGAAGAAAGCATTACATGCAACCGTGGGCCACCATGCCCTTTCCTATCCAAGCACCGGGGAAAGAAACGGCAGCGGAGAGAGACAGTGACAGCTGAACCTAGCTGGGTGCTGTCTGCTTGTTGGGGCTTCTGGGTGATTTGGGGCTTCGCAGACCATGTAGTCCTCTTGAGTTAGTGTGATAGTTAATCCTGGGTGTCAACTTGACACACCTGGTATTAACTAAGATCAGCTGAGACCACACCTAGCAAGATCCGCTGAGACCACCTGGAGAGACCAACTGGGTAATACAAAGATCAGCCCTAGATCCCATTGGAACCTCCATAGATCCCATGGGAACCTCCCAATAGTGGACCATATAAAAGGAACCCCAGAGCAGAAGACAGAAGGCTGAAAAAGAGAGTCTCCAGCCATGTGGATCTGCTGTGACTTAGCCTATCTGCAGCTTCAGTCACCGCCCGTGTCGCTGCCACCGTGAAAGACTATCTCCCCTCTAGAACTATAAATTGAATAAATCAATCTCCTCTTCTCCCCTACGTTGTTTGACTTTGGGTGCTCTCTCACGGCAATAGTTAAGAGTAACTGTTATAGTCTCCTATTTTGTTGAGTAAAACATTCTAAAATGATTTTAAGAATTACAAAGTTAGAGTGGGGATGTAGTTCAGGAGGTAGAGTGCCTGGCTACTGTAAGGAAACCCTGGGTTGGATTCTCAGCATGAAACTGGATGTGGTGGAGCATGTGGTAAATCCTAGGTAAATCCTAGCAATTGTGGTTTGGTCGAGGGCTCCTGCCGCTCCAAGAAGTCCCACGCCTTAGCCACAGATCAGAAGCTCACCATCATCCCTGGCTACCCAAAGCCCTGTTTCAAAACGAGCAAACTTTTTAAAATCGTCTGACATCACTACCATTTCAAAAAGGTCATGAGACTTTAAAACCCCAAGAGGGACACAGCATCAGAGTAGGGGTTTAAGGTGAATAAATCGGTACAGTGCTACACTACCCAGCACTCCAGAGGCAGCAGCCTGAGGATCACAAGTCAGCCAAGGCTTCAGGGTGAGACATTATCTCACCAAAATAAACAAACACAACCCAAACAAACAGCAAACAAACAGCAAACCCACCTTGGGGAAAGCCTTTCTCTACTGTCTTTCCTTGCTTCACTGTGGGATGGTGAAGGACATGTGTGTGTGTGGGGGGGAGTGTATGTGTGTGTGTGTGTGTGAGAGAGAGAGAGAGAGAGAGAGAGGAATCATAGATTTCATGCATGCTAGACAAGTGCTCTACCACTGAACTACAAACCACTCCTGTGTTGTGCTACTTTGTTTGATCCTCACCAGTCATTGGCAAGGTAAACAAGGCATCTCGTTCATTCCCACTTTCTTTCTTTCTTTTTTTTTTTTTTTTAAGTCATGCTGGTTGTCTTTTTTTAAAATTTTTTTATTATTATTTATTCAATTGTGAGTGTATGTGTGCGTATGTGTAAAACCACGGACAAATTCGGGAACCACCATGGACCACCTCCACCTCCTCCTTGTTTACTCTGCCCCGGGATTCACAGGCTCCGCTGTACCAGGACCAGAAACGCAGGCCGCCCCCGCTTCCGCCCGGCGTCTATACGTGGGGTCTAGGATCCGAACTCAGGACCTTCCACCTGCAAGGCAGAGGCTTAATCCTGAGCCACCTCTCCAGCCCCTCATTCCCACTTTCTTCATGAAGAAATGGAGGTTGAGGGGCTGGAGAGATGGCCCAAGCGTTAAGATTCTGTCTCCCAAGCAAAAGGTTCTGAGTTCAGATCCCAGGTCCCAAGCAAAAATGCTAGGCAGAAACAATTATGGCCTGTACTTCTGATTCTGGTGGGCGGAGCCTAGGAAATCCCAGAGCAAAGGAAGAAGGACGTAAAAGCAATCCAGGATGATTCCTGAAGTCACCCTTGGCCCTCCACAGAGACATACAGTGTTCTCTAACACACACACACACACACACACACACACACACAAAATAAAATATTTTAAAAGAAGAAGAAATGGAGTTTGAGAGAAGGCAAGACACTTGTTTAATGACACATAGCTTTAAAAATGTTGGGGCTGGGTTACTGTTTACATAAATTCACAACCAAACAGTTTAAGGAAACGAGGGGGTTTCATTCTTCCTTGCAGTTCATAATACAGCTTGGTAGGAAAGTTCGTGTCAACACCAGGAGCCAAGGGAACGGGCCACAGCATAGCCGCAGAGCTTTCTGAGAGAGGCGCAAACCTTATTCTTCACACTGACGACTGTCCAACTATGTCCCTGCACCCCCCCAAAGAAGTATGGTTTTTGTTTGTTTCTGCTATGTATGGAATCCAAGACCTTGCACACAGAGGCTGTAGGGAATGCTCAAGCCCGAGATCTCCATTCCTTGAAGACGGATGCCAAGGGCATCCCTTGCAGTCTCAGTTGCAGTGTGTCTCCTATGCCAGCTTAGCTAGCCTATGCTGGGATGTCGTAGGCTGACTCCTGTTGACCTTCCTGCAAGGGGCAGGGATGGATCTTGTCCTGTCTCAACTGGATTCAAGGCCAGAGGTGTTTTTTACATATTTCTTCCTGTTCTTTTTTTTTAATTTTTAAATTATTTTTATTCAATTGTGTGCGTGTGTGCGTGTGTGTGCGCGCGCATGTGTGTAGAACCACGGGCGAATTCGGGAACCACCATGGACGCCTCCACCTCCTCATTTACTCTGTCCCGGGATTCACAGGCTCCGCCCAGGACTTTCCGCCTACAAGGCAGAGGCTTAACCCCTGAGACACCTCTCCAGCCCCTCTTTCCTGTTCTTTGGAAGCCATCTAGACATTGATTAGTAAAGGGTAAGCACAGAGCTTTATCATTATAATTGTATCACCAAGTTCCTGACCTGTTCTTTCTCTACCCTGTATGGGGCCATTAGGGCGTATTAACATGTCTAAGGATTGGCCACCTGTTGTGGACTTTGCATCTGCAGTCTGTCACTATTGATGTCATCACTCTGCGCGATGTACAGACTTCACCCCGTGTCATGGTATATAAGGGATTAGGTTCCATAATAAACTTGACTTGTTTTTTGGCTTTTCCAAGATCCCCTCTTGACCCAACCTGACTTAATTCTTGTTGATCCCTCTCTGGTACCTATCAGGATTTCGAGGTAAGCGTGCTGGTCATGGGACCCTGCAGAGGCAAGCACTCTACCACTATAATAGTAACTCTTAACTGTTGCTGTGAGAGAGCATTCAAAGTCAAGTGATTTAAGGGAGAAAGGATTTATTCAGCTTAAGATTCCAGAGGGGAGAAACAGTCTTTCATGGTGGAGGCCACATGACTGGTGGCTGAAGCTGGAGGCAGGCTAAGTCACTACAAACATCCTGAAGTCTATCTTCTTCCAAGTCTTTGGTTCTATGGTTCCTTTTATCTGGTCTGCTACTGGGAGGTTCCAATCAGATCTAGAGCTGGTCTTTGTATTGTAAGTGTATCGATCCAGATCATCTCTTCAGGTGGTCTCACAGCTGATCTTAGTTAATGCCAGGTGTGGTCGAGTTGGCACCCAGGATTAACTATCACTGACCTTCATTGTTATCAAAAAGTCCTTTAAGATAAGAAACATAATTAAACCAGTTTACATATTTTTACTTGATTTTCAAACTTAAAATCTTAAGCTTTGCTAATCTTTAAAGCTTGCAATAAATTATATCTTTTGAGCCACATAATTTAGAAAACCACAGATTCATACACAGAGAGTTATTCCAAAGACACTTAAACTTCTCTTTCTCTCTCTCCATCCAGGTCTCGAGACTGTGTTCTGCCCTTTTCCTGTATGATTCTTTGTTCGACTACTTAATAAACTCACTAACATTGCTTCTCTCTGTCCTAAAAATCCTTTCTGCTGTATAACGATCATAAAGATCCGGCTGTTATCAGAGAAGAGGACCCAGAGGGAAGTTTGACATACACACTAAAGGATGCGCCAGGAATGGGGGAGGGGGAGGGAGCACTGGGAGAAAGGGAGGGAGGGGGGGGAAAGAAAGGGAAAAAGGGGAAGAGAGCAAGGGGATCCAGGGAGGGGTGGAGGGAGGGAGGGGAATGGGGTACTTATCAACTTTGTATGAGTAGAAGAAATAAATAAAAGAAATCAGTGACTGCTATCCTAAAGCGGAAAAAAATAAATAAATAAAGATCCAGCTGTGTCTGAGCGAAGGTCCTTAAGAGAGAGGAAAATGCCTCACTCTGTTGGTAGCAGTATTGGATTGCATCTCCCCATATCTTTCTCTGTCACCATGGCCACCACTGGGGTGGAGGGTGGAGGAGAGTGGGGAATAAGAGGCAAATTCCAGAAAAGGCCTGATGGAGGCCCCTGAGCATCGAGGAGAAGGGAGGCCGCAAGCCCCTTGTCCCCGGGGAAGGGAAGGGTGGAGAGAGGCTTGAGGCTTGAACATGGCTTCCCTTCCTGATGTTTCATGGGATTGAGGTCCGGTGCTCCGGATGATGGCCCCTGCTACCTGCTAGGCCGACCCTGCTACTGATCTAGTGATCTGTTTGCATGAGTGACAGGGCCCAGCCCTGGGACCTTTGAACCAGTCGTTCCTGCTTATCGGAACCTTTTCCATGCTCTGGTGACTCCCTTGGCTTTTGACTACCAGCAGGAAGGGCTGACAGCGCCGCCACCTCAGCCACCTCCAAAGGCAGTGGACACTCAAATGTGCCCTGGGAGAGTCCAGGGCCAGCAGGTACTCTGAGGCCCATGGAGTGCCAAAGGGCATGCCTTACCTTGCGCTGGATGGAGGCAGGCACCTTATATTCAGTTACAGACTCAATGATCCATCCAGATGATTTTTTTTTTCTTTCACGTCTGCAACCTAGTAGTCAAAGACCTGGATGGTGCCCAGTACATGTTTCTTTGAGGTACATTATGTCTTTCTTCCTTATTCTACTGAGGCTTGTCGGGTTGTTGGCATTCTGCCTTCAACTCATATTGCCCTTAGTAGTGTTAGGCCAGAGAACTGATTCTGAGCTATTTATGATTGCACATTCACCAGGCAGGAGTGGGGACACGTGCCTGTAGTGCCCGCATTTGGGAGACTGAGGCAGGAGGATTGAGAATTTAAGGTCAGCTTGGGCTACATCATAAGATACCCCTCCTCATTCCTAAATAGGAAGCAGTATTGTTTCTAGTCCAACGTCTGGAACCAACTTGACTTGAGATTTTCAGTATTAACAACAACGGAGCCTGTCACCTGCTGACCAGAGCTGAGTTTGAGCTTTTGGGAGAATTTAAGGCAAGTCTAACTGCCATTGTGGGATGAGAGATGAAGGGCGGGGTCCTTTGTGCCTGCCATTCCCAGTTCAGCCACTGAAGGGCAGTATTGTTCCACAAGGAAAAAGCTTCTGGCTGGAACTATGTTGCAACCAGGTCCGAAGGCTGATACCGGCTAGCGTTTATGGGATGTCACCAAAGTGCAAGAGACCCTTTTAAAAACTGCAGTCAGCAACTATACAAGAGAAGCAGTGATGCAGCATATTTTAAAGATGAAGTAAAACTCATGGGAGAAAGCAAATAAAGTTTCCAATGTCTCATGGCCAGGGATCCCCAAATCTGCACTCTCACTGTCATGATGGAAAGAACGCATCCTTAGTAGCAATCTGCCAGAGTTATGTCCATAATACAAACTTCTTTTACTCATCTGACCCAATCTATCCATCTTTTGATCACTTAAGTTAATTGAGAGGCCAGTGACTTGGATCTAACACTGTAAAATGGGTTTCTGAGTTGCCAGCCTTGAGTCCAGAGGCCTCCAGCGTGAGGAGAGAGGTCAGCAGAGATGCCTTTCCATGTCCACTCATTCTGACTTTGTTCCGCAGTTTCCGCTCGCATCCTGCACAGCCGCCAGTGAGGTGTCGGGCAGATCTCATTGGATGCTGACGTCCTTCAACGGTTCCTGCAGCTTCCAGGGGGAATGTCCCCCTCTTTAGCCAGCTGTCCCTGGTGCTCCTTGAGCTGGAATCTTCCGTGCTGCCTCTCTGCTTCCCCACTGGCTCAAGTACCTGGACCACTGAGCACCAGCCCTTCTGGGAGCTGCAGCTGCCCCCTGAACAGTCAAGATGATGCTTGTTGCCTTCCCCCCAACTGCTGGTGAGAAAGAGCCACCAGCAGTGCAGTGGACACTGTACTGGCCCGTGGGGGGCTGGTCACATGTACCTAGCCTTCCCTCCTTCCATGCTTGGAACGGTGCAAGTACAACCTACGAAGGCAAATGCCCGTGGTCCAGCAAATCCTGTCAGGGACTGTCACTTCATCACCTTCTGGTTGTCCCCACTGGTCCAACCTCACACCGGTTCCTCGGTGATTTCTCTAGGAATATTAGTTGCCTGTAAGGATTCCACAGGGCATGTGAGAAGCTGTTGGCATGGACAGATCATTTCAGGGTAACACTTTCTGAAATGAACAGCGTAGTCTTATGAAGCAAGAAACATAGCACAGGACTTCTCTCTGCTGTGGGAGCTGCTATTTCAAACCATAGGCCATTAGACCAACCAAGTCACAAGTGGACCAGTGAGCAGCTTGGTTTTGAAAGCTGGGACTGTGTGGGACCCTGAGACACTCGCCCTAAAATTCACAAAGCAGGCCAGTTCAGGCCCTCAGCATAGCCATTGCTTATAGTCATCCAGGCATCCATTGTTTATAGCCATCCAAGCATATCTATTGCTAGCCATTGCTTAAAACTATGTACAGCCTTGAGCTTTTTGCAGATATTTCCCCACCCCTTAGGACTTCAAGCCCTTCAGTTCTGGAAAAGCAAGTTTGCACAACGGGAATTCCATCAATAATTGTCACCCAGAATGAAGAGCCTGCAGTTAAGCAGGTGGACTGGACCGATCACTAAGAGCCAACTCCACCAGAGCTTGTGCTGACTAATGACTGTAAAGGTCATGGAAAATTCCTCAGCTAAGTGACCCCCACCCCAAGACCCCTTAAAAACCCTTTGCCCGAGTTGCTGGGGCCGCTTCAGTCTCTCCTGCGTGAGAGGTTGCTGGAGCTGCCCAGCGCATGGTTAAATAAAGCCTCATCTCATTGCAGCAAGAAAGGTCTTGGTGTCTCTCTCGGCAGTCCCGTTCCTGAGTGAAAGACTTGGGGTCTTTCATTTTGGGGGCTCATCCGGGATACGAGACCCCCGAGAGACTGCCCCAACACTGGCCTCAGAGGTACGTGAGCGCTCTTGTCTGTGTTTACTTGTGCTTTGTCTAAGTCTATGTCTGTTTGTGTTTGGTCTAAGACTGTGTCTAAGTTTCATTTCCTCATACGCGTACGAGGTCTAGGGTGGTCGATAACTGCGAGACAGATGTGTCATATCACAGAGACCGTGAGAGTCCTAGAAGATGCTCTGGACTCTCAGTGGGAGCACCGGCGTGTCCTCAGTCTGTAGGGGAAAGGACAGACGTGTCTGCTTCCCACCTGAGTTTGTCTAATCTGTTGTCTGTAGTTTGTCTGAATCTGCTGTCTGTAGTTTGTCTGATCTGCAGTTTGCAGTATTTGTGTCTTGTCCATCTTGTCTTGAGTCACTAAAAGAATGTTAGGAAAAGAACCCAAAATCTGAGTGTAGAGGTAAAAAAAAAAAAAGGGGAAAAATTTACCATCTCTGTTCTGATGAATGGCCCACTTTCCAAGCTAGCAGATGTGTGCTTTAAAAATGTCAGGAACCTCTGCCCCCTGCAGTGGGGGGACCAGAAAAACTGTTGTTCATTGTATTTTGCCTGTGATGATAACTTAAAATGTTCTGACTTGTTTGGTTACCTGGATTTCCTATAATATGTGGGTTTTAATGTTTCAAAATAACAAGCTGTGGCCACTTCAAATTTTATTGCACGCTTATAATCACATTTTGGTTTTTGACTCTGTTTATTATTTGGCATGCTCCATTTAAATGTACATGCACACTTAAGAATAAATCATTTTGATAATATTAAAAGGCCTGAGTATGTACAGACTAAAATATTTTAGGGGCTGGAGAGGTGGCTCAGGGGTTAAGCCTCCGCCTTGCAGGCGGAAGGTCCTGAGTTCGGATCCCAGATCTCATGTATAGACGCCAGACGGAAGCGGGGGCGTCCTGCGCTTCTGGTCCTGGTAGGGCGGAGCCTGTGAATCCCGGGGCAGAAGGAGGTGGAGGCGTCCATGGTGGTTCGCGAATTCGTCCGTGGTTCTACACATACACAGACACACACACGCGCGCGCACATACACATGCACATGCACACAGTTGAATAAATAATAATAAAAAAATTAAAAAAAATATTTTGTTTTATCTTGATTTTTATAAAGCTTCACAAAAGGTGGTATTGTGTTTTTTTTTTTTTTTATTTTTTTATTTATTCAATTGTGTGCATGTGCATATGTATGTGCATGCATGCGTGTGTGTGTCTGTGTGTGTGTAGAACCACGGACGAATTCGAGAACCACCATGGACGCCTCCACCTCCTTCTTGTTTACTCCGCTCTGGGATTCACAGGCTCCACCCTACCAGAACCAGAAACACAGGCAGCCCCCACTTCTGCCAGCCGTCTATACGTGGGTCTAGGATCCGAACTCAGGACCTTCCGCCTGCAAGGCAGAGGCTTAACCCCTGAGCCACCTCTCCAGCCCCTGGTATTGTGTTTTTATCTAGGATCTGATAACATCACTTTTGTAGTTCCTTTAGAAATTTGTTTTCCCATGTGTAATATCAACATATCTAGCCACCAGAAAGGAAAACTGATTTCTGAGAAATTCATTGGAATTTCTTCATTCTCCTGGTATGTATGAGCTCCCTTTCTTGGGGACAAATCTGCTTTCTAATTCCCTGTTCCCAGGTGTACTCCTGTGTTCTGCTACAATCTTGTAAACCTAATTCGGATACAATGATTTTTAAGATGAGGTCTACTGCCTTTTTTAAAGGACATTTCTTTTTTTTATTATTTTTATTTTTTATTTATTTATTTTTTTAACGTGGGACCTGGGATCCGAACTCAGAACCTTCTGCTTGTGAGACAGAGTCACAACCCCTGAGCCATCTCTTCAGCCCCACTTAAAGGACATTTCTTACAAGGATAACTAAGGTGAAAACAGCAGGAAACTGTCAAATAGGAAAAAGAAAATATATATGGTACTTAGATGTATAAAATGTTTAAAAATTTATAAAATAAGATATCTTACTTAAAAGTTAAAGTATGTACAGGAGGTTTATGAGTTGGTTACTTAAAAAGAATGTTAAAATATATTATAAAGGTTTAGAAAATGTTAGATTTAAAAAATATTATATGTTATGCTGTTACCATGCTATAAAAGAAAAGACACTGAGCCTCAGAAATTAGAAACTATGAATTAAGCTTCATGTATTCAAATGTATTTCAATTTTCTGTTTTAAGCAGAAATTTGGTTACTCATAAAATCCCAACTTCTCAAGGACAGCAGGAAGCTTATCCTTGGGGTCACAAGTGAAAACTAGGGAAGTCTGAGACCAGGGCCCTTCCTGCCCCCAGGGAGGTGGGTTCTACTCAGCAGTCAGACCAGCAGGAGAAGCCAAGGCTCCGCCCAGCAGATGCTGCCTAGCTGCAGCTCAAAACAGACTCAAGGCCATCCAGGGAGTTTCTCTAAATCTTGGGCTTCACGGAAAAGAGACTCTGCTAAACCAATCTCTGCTCACCTTTTGGCGCAGGTCTCTCCTGGAGGGGGAGGAAAAGGTCGCCTTTAAATGGGGGAGGGAATGTTTTAACCTGTGTGTGAATGTGTGAGTGTCGGCTTGAGGTGGGAAACCTGTAACACTTCTGGCTCCAGTTTGTAGTCCCATGGCTGCGAGATCCCTAAGATCTCTTAAAGCCACGGGATTCGATTGGGCCAGTTCTGCGTTTCCATGGTGGTAACATACGGTCTAGGGTGGGATCGGATTAGAATCCAATTGCAAGTCACGAAGCTGCTGAACCCACTATGGCCAAGTTATCGCCCATGACTCCGCAAACAGTGTGGCTAGACTGGTACTTGAATGATCTCTCCTGGAGGGATTCTCAACCTTTGGCTGTCTGCATCGTGTGGTGGGGATCAATGTGACTCTAGCTCTTTGTCTACGTAGTACAGTGGGGATCAATATGACTTTAGCTCTTGTTAGTCAATGGAAGAGATTCCTAGAAATGTTTGCCCTGAAGGAAAGTGCTTCAAGCCTGAGACAATGACTATGCTATTTAAATAGCATCGGGAATACAAGAAGCTTCAGGCATGTGTGGACCATGGACTCTCCCCTTTTAGTGTCATCGGGTGGGGCTCTGGTGGCGTCTGGTAGAGCGCTGGCCTCCCTACGACCACTCCACGGGCAGTGTCAGTGGATGTCTCTGCTGACCACGCTGCATATGTAGTGCTTGGCAGAACTCTGCTAAGCCATACGTCCTTTCCTCAAGTCCAGGTCCACTAAACTGAAGCCAAAAGAGAGAGTTCCCCTTCCTGTGTCCAGGAACTATCTAGAAAATGTGAATGCTTAGTTCTACCAACCTGAAAGAGAGTCAACTTGTAGTATATTCTTGGACATGCCCTGTATACATCTTAGACAAGAGATGACCCCAGGAAGATCTTTAAGTTATAATACCATCCAACTAGACAAACAATGGCAAACAAATGACAGAAAGTTAAGAGACCAGAGATCTGTACCAAAAGTATCAGCTAGTAGCTCAGGAAAAGCTTTGCCTCCAATACCCTCAAGACTAAGGTGAAACAGGAATTTCATCTAGCTTCCACATCAGCCAAACTCCCATGTGGAGGACAACAGGGTCCTCGTCTGTTAGGGGGAAATAGCCCCCATCTGGAGGATAGCATCCTCATCTATAAGGGAGAGGTTGGCACACTGTGATTAAGTAGTCCACCGTCAGGAAGCTTTCGTTTCTGTCTTGGAAGTAGAATCCTTTGTTTCTGCTTGTCTTTCTGTGGCCCCTCTGATGGATGAAACGGGACAGATGCAGGTGACCCCTTTAAATTTATTTTTAGACCATTCTAAGGACTTTAAAATAGGACAGGTGACCTAAGACTTAATAAAACCCCAGGAAACAAACAAATCAACACTTGACATTTGCCTAAGGGGATAGGTAGAATACCAATAGGCACACCTAAGCAGACCAACCAAGGACCCCTTCCCACAGGGGAAAGAAATATGACCAGACTGGGCTCTTGGAGACAGTTGCAAGCGCAGGAAGCTTTCATGTGGCCTATGTCCCAACTAAGGGAATCTCCACTGGAGGAAGATTGCCCCCGAACCCCGGGGCCCAGGGGTCAAGCCCTCTGCTGGGGACCAATGAAATGGCCTAAAGCTCTTAGCTTCCCTCTGAAGGAAAAAGGAGTTTGCTACTGATATCCAGCAAAAGAAAGCCCAAAAGTTTGAGCATCTCATGAGAACCTTGGGTTTAACATGCAAATGGGAAGCCTCTTTGTTTCTATGTTAATGGACAAGGGAGCACAAAATTCTAGTGCTCGACTTCCTTCCTAGGCTTTTGTCAACCTTTGATTTTACTAAAATGTTTAAGATCAGGAAAATGACAGGTTCATTAGTCACTCACGAAGCAACTACTGAGATTCCTTATATGCTTGTAATGCTTTTTTTTTTTTTTTTAGGCATTCCTTTGTTTACATGCCTGAATGCCTGAATATTCTAGGTTTAGGCTTAATAGAATAAAATATTTTTGCACTGTTATAAAGTCATCCACGTGGTTTAGATGCACCAAAGATATTAAAAGAGAAAATCATGGATTACAGAAAATGCCAGATAGCATGTAACAAAAGCCTGCAGTTTAAAGACCCTAAATGCCGTGTCTTTATCCAACCATTCTGGTGGATAAGGTCCCAACCTGATAAAATATTATTTCAAGGAAACATTTTCTGGAAAAAAAACATGGCTTTATTTAGGAGAAAAAAAAATATATATATATATAAAAATTGTCAGGTCTTAGTGTTTCTTCCCAGTTCAGGCCTAAAGCCTGTTCCCTGGGGAAGGTCACAGTAACCCCATGGGCAGGGCTAGGAATTTCTCAGTATGTCACAATAATGCCCATGGACAGGTGCTAAGCATTTAAGTTTTGCCTCCAGCTGGCATGAGCCCCCAGGCCAAGCCCACCTGGACCCCACCGGCCCCTGCCGTGCCCTGCTCCACCCCGGCTGCACCCAAGCGCAGGGGCTCGGGCTCCGTGGTTGTTGACCTCCTCTACTGGAGAGCTGTTAAGAAAACTAGAGTGGTGTTTGGCGCCAGCTTGTTCCTGCTGCTTTCCTTGACAGTATTCAGCATCGTGAGTGTGACGGTCTACATTGCCTTGGCCCTGCTCTCTGTGACTATCAGCTTTAGAATATGTAAGAGTGTGATCCAAGCAATCCAGAAATCAAATGAAGGCCACCCATTCAGGACATATCGGAATCTGATGTCGCTATATCGGAGGAATTGATTTAGAAGTACAGCAGTTCTGCTCTCAGTCATGTGAACTACACAATAAAAAATCTCAGGCGCTTTTTCTTAGTTGATGATTTAGTTGATTCTCTGAAGTTTGCAGCGTTGATGTGGGTGTTTACTTATGTTGGTGCCTTGTTCTAATGGTCTGACACCACTGATTGTAGCTGATTTCATTCTTCAGTATTCCTGTTATTTATGAGCGACATCAGGCACAGATAGATCATTAAAGATGCTATGCCTAAAATCCAAGCAAAAACTCCTGGATTGAAGCACAAAGCAGAGTGAAAAACCTCCAAACATTTAATAGTAGAACCCTTTTTTCACAGTCTGTGCACTGAGTGTGGTCAGTGTAAACTAATGCAAATGAAATGTTTAGACAAGACCACTAAAGCAAGAATGGAAATGCTGCCTTTTTGGTATGCTCTAGTTGTATTATAAATTTATAGATATAATCTATATACAGTGTTTCACAAAGCTTAGATCTTTACCTTCAGCTGTCCCACAGTGCTTGACGTTTGAGTCATTGATTATTATATATTTGTAGTCTGAAGCACCTATATGCTTCTATTTGTAGGTACAACATTCTTTTTATTATTATTATTATTATTATTATTATTTATTGAACTGTGTGCATATGCGTGTGTATGTGCGTGCGCGCGTGTCTGTGTGTGGGTGTTTGTGTATGTGTAGAACCATGGACGAATTCGCGAACCACCATGGGCGCCTCCACCTCCCTCTGCCCTGGGATTCACAGGCTCCGCCCTACCAGGACCAGAAGCGCAGGCCGCCCCCGCTTCCACCTGGCGTCTATATGTGGGATCTGGGATCCCAACTCAGGACCTTCCGCCTGCAAGGCGGAGGCTTAACCCATGAGCCACCTCTCCAGCCCGGTACAACATTCTTTACCTCAAAATTTTCTAGTACAAAAGCTATTACAAAACTTCAGTAAATGGGTCCAGATTCACTCAGCCTAGAAAGTTGTGTGTTTCTGTTCTCCACCTGGTCCAGGGGAGCCCTGGTCTCGAGGCCATGGCTCTGGCCTGTGGCACCCAAGAAAGACAGTTTATGCTGTAGAGTTAAAGCCAGAGACATAGGTTGGCAGAAAGTTTAATAAAGTTTTGCCCTAGTCCTAAAAAGTTGCCTAAAGTTAAATTAAGTGCTTGCAGAGGAAAAATGCAATGACAAACTTAAGGAGTTAAATCAGAAAACAGAAAAACTCCAGGTGTTAGGATAATGACTCCATTAGCAAGCCAAAGCTGGCTTTTCATTTAAATCAGAGGAAGGGGCCTAAGATAATGCTCAGGGATCTGTAGAACTTTCCATGTAAAGAAACAATGTCCCCTGCATATGTTCTTTTACACTCCCTTGGTCCCGTACCCTTTGCTTTAAGAATCCAGAAAAAAAAAAAAAGAAAAAAGAAAAAAAACTGATTTAGATTGTTCTGCCCAAAGATCAAGGAGGTTTACATTTTTTGGACAGACGTGACCTTGGAGACTCACAGCTGCCAGAAAGAAAAAAAGGGGGGGGGGGTCTCCAATATGTAGATTAGCTTATGGCTCTTACACCTTACAACATGATGAGCTTATTTAGTTTATCCCATGTGCCTTCCCAGCTACAATGGTTTATCTTGTAAGCTTAAGTTATCTGTTTTGTCTCTTTTAGACGGATCTTGAAGTAATAAAGCCATCTGTCAAAGACCTAGACCATCCCAGCACCTCATAGATGAGGACTTAGATGAGGGCATCAGACCACTCTCATCTCCACCGTCCCTACTCAGCAGGAAGCAGGCAGAGCAAGTCATCAGTCTTTATCCCCAGAGTGGTCTGAGTCCTCGAATAGGTTTATGGGAAAATGAGGCAGGATTAGAGCAGCCATGCTGGGATGGGTCTCTCAAGGTCTTTGGAATTCTAGAGAGACATCCCCCACTGCTGGGAACACCCCTGCTGAGAAACTGACTCTAATCCTCCCAAAAACTTACAAGACCTAGACCACGAAAACTATGACCAACACTCCATGTTTGGAGTATGCCTATAGAAAAGGGGGGAATGTGAGACCCTGAGACTCTTGCCCTAAAATTCACAAAGTATGCAGATTCAGGCCCTCAGCATAGCCATTGCTTATAGTCATCAGGCATCCATTGTTTATAGCCATCCAAGCATATCCACTGCTAGCCATTGCTTAAAAGTATGTACAGCTTTTAGCTTTTTGCAGATATTTCCCCACCCCTTAGGACTTCAAGCCCTTCAGTTCTGGAAAAGCAAGTTTGCACAAAGGGAAATTCCATCAATAATTGTCACCCAAAACGAACAGCCTGAGGTTAAGCAGGTGGTCTGGACCGATCACTAAGAGCCAACTCCACCCGAGCTCGTGCCGACCAATGACTGGAAAATTCCTCAGCTAAGCGACCCCCACCCCAAGACCCCTTAAAAACCCTTTGCCAGAGTTGCTCGGGGCCGCTCCAGTCTCTCCTCCATGAGAGGTTGCTAGAGCTGCCCAGCGCGTGGTTAAATAAAACCTCATGCTATTGCAGTGAGAAAGATCTTGGTGTCTCTCTCGGCAGTCCCGTTTCTGAGTGAAAGACTTGGGGTTTTTCAACTGTTTGGGCTGACTGTGCTCAAACATGGAAATCTGGGTCTTCAGACCCAGGAGCAGCCTTGACCCATTCTCTCATCCTACTTCTTAGGTTACACTTTTTGTGGAGTCCAAAAGGATATAAGTGGTCCTTCAGCAAAACCTACAGAGTATCTCCCCATGGCAGAAACTCTCTAACCAGAGATTAGGATCTTAGAATTCAGCCTGTTCTGGGAAATCCCAGCTAACCATGGATTGCACCTTCAATGGGGACTCTCCTGACTCTACACCCTCTTAGTCATTCCTCAGGACTCCAGCTCTCCCCCAACCACCACCATATCCAAACTACCTGCTCTGGGTTTGCATGCCAGGTAAATTTTCTGAATCAATAAGCATTTGCCTACTTCTGATCCATGAATGAGTCACTTTGATCTGACTGTAGTGCATGTTCTTGAGGTCTACTTATCTGTTGCCCTTTGCGAGTACTGAGTGTGTTATGCGCAGCTCACTCTTGCCTTTAGTTGGCTCAGTGGCATTATGTTTTTTATCATATGGCATTCAAAATATCCAAGCGATCTTGGGGAACCACAGGAAAACTAATGGTTATTATTCCCGTAAGACAGTAGGGACTTTCAAGAGACTTGTCAAGATCACCATGTAAATATCAGGGCGAGAACTCTGCTTCTTGGGTCAGGATCCTTGAGATCCAGAGCCCTGATCATGTCCTATGGTATTAATGCTTCAGCCAGTCAGAATGATGTACCCGAAGCAGCAGAAAACATGTAGGCAGTGGGTGTGGCCGCGTTGCCACAGATAGGAACTCCTGGGTAAGAGCAGCTGTAACATTAGGACCCTTACAAGGATCCCCGGGGGTTGTAAGAGAAAGCGCACTGGCCTAGGGTGTGCTGTGTGAGACCTGGAGTTATTTGGAATGCATGTGCTTCCATGGCAGGCTCTCGGAATGCTTTTTCCCTTCCTCCATCTTTGCTACTTGAAGACTGTCATTGTATCTCAAGGAAAGCCCTGCCAATAGATGCTTTCTTTGTCAGTTGCATGTCATGCCAGGTGAATTCCTTTTAGCTAGGTATAATTGCTCAAACTGTTCGCTGATTAAGAGCGTGCAATTGAGCTGGGGGTGGTGTCACGCACTTGTAATTCCAGCACTTAGGAAGTGGATACTGGAAGATTAGGTTTAATGTCATCATCCTCAACTGCATAGGAAATTCCAGGCCAACCCAGGATAGATAAATGAATGGTGAAACCAGAAGCAAGTTCATAAAGATAAGATAAACACACACATAATGGAAAAAAAAAAAAAAAACAGGTTTGTTTAAATAAAAGGCGAGTGCTTTATATCTTTTGAGTGCCTAAGCTGTGGGTGTGAACCATGGTCAGGCTATTTTGTAAAACTCTTCCACACTACCTGGAATGTGGTGATTCCACCAACCACTCCCACTCATCTCCCTAGACTCCTGACCTCCCCGCCCTGAAGACCCTGAAAAAATAACTAACTTTTTTCTATATTATTTCGTTCCCCACTTCTGCTATCCTATTTCTCTCACAGCACTTTAGCTATGTCTGATAGCTATAAAAGGTGCAAGCACCCTTTGTCCTGTGGGCTCTGTGAATTTCCTCCACCATGCTGTCGACCGGACGTCTCCTCTCTTCTCTCTGATTTTAAGCCGTCTCTTCTGTTCCAACGCTCTCTCACCTTAAGGCTAAACTGTGGTTCCCTTGGCTACCAGGCTCTGAGCTCCAATGAAACTCCTATTCCTTAAATCTCTCTTTGCGTTAGCTTCTTTTTATCAATGGGCCTCTACTTCACTTCTACACATTGTCGTAGAGTCACTCTTGATTCCTTTTTCCACTCTACCCAACACGAGTGTTTGGTACTTCCAGGGCAGATTGGGCATTCGTATAATTCACATGTAATCCATTGCTCTGTGCTTCAGTCTCTTTCTAAATTTCACCTTTGATGGTCCTGTTCTTTTTTCATCTCTAGGTGAGAGGTGCATCCCAGTAGCACATTGCCCTCCTTTTTATTTAATTTATTTTCAGCATTGGGGAATCACACCCAGGACTACAGGCACGCAAGGCAAGTACTCACTGAGCCAACCGCTCCTGCCCTCCCATGTTTTGTTGTTATTTTGGGACAGGTTCTTACTCTGCAGCTCAGGCAGTCCTAGAACTCACTGGGTAGCCTGTGCTGGTCTCACTCTTGAAGTGATTATCCTATCTCAGTCTCTGGGGGAAGTACAATGTTGGATGGATTTGATGGAGGGCTGTACCACTCTGGGAGGGAGGTGAGGGGGCGGGAGGGATTGGGAGAGGCTGGAGTGGAGGAGGGGGTGGAGGGAGCTGGAGGGATTGTGCTGCGGGAGGGAGAGTCGTGAGGGGGAGGTGACGGTTTTCTTTGTTCTTTATCTTTCTTTCTTTCGTTCGGTTTTCTATGAATACGTAGCAGCTTAGGACTGGTTGGCTCGCGATTTCTATTTCTTCTTTCTTTTCTCCTTCCCTTCCTTCTTCCTTCCTTCTTCCTTCCTTCCTTCCTTCCTTCCTTTCCTTCCTTCCTTCCTTCCTTCCTTCCTTTCCTTTCTTTCTTCTTTTTTGAGGTAGAATGTGGCAACTTCAACTATCAACTTGATACTTCTCAGTTGAGCCTTAAAAGGCACAACTTTGAGGAACTGAGTTAATAAGTTAAGGCAAACTTGTAGGAGATTGCCTTTATTGCACGACTGCCATGGGAAGACACAGCCACGGTGGGTGCCAGTCCCTGGGCAGGTGAATAAGGATAGAGCGTTAGTTGGAATTCAGCAGGTTGGAAGCCAGAAAGTCCTTGCTGCTCCACTCTCGCTGTGAATATGAAGGGGCCAGTTCTCTCGGTTTCTGCTGTCAACTGTCCTGCTATCACGATCTACTTATCAATGAATCCTGTAATGGCGAGCAGGAATAAAATCTCTTTGCTCCTCTAAATTGCTTGGGTCAAGTATTGTTTACAGCAATGGAATATGGAACTAAGACATAGACTATCATGTAGCTCAGGCTGGCTTTATGCCAGCTCTTCCTACTTCCAACTCCCAAGTGCTGGGATTATAGGCAAGTATTACCATGCCTGGTTATATTTTTAATAAGGAAAATTTGTTTTTAGGGAAAGGTTCAAGAGTGTGTTAGTCTCATAGTAGATCAAAGATGATCAAGTTCACATTGGATCCTACCAGCAAGGAAGAGAAGGAAGGAAGAGGGAGCAACTGTGGGCAAAGAACCCATCTAGCGTAGAGCCACAAGGGTAAATTGCAACCAGAGCACGTAGACTCTGGTGCATGCACGGCCAAGAGGTAAGGAGCCCTCTCACAGAGTGCTGGAAGCTTGCTTTGGCTTAGAAGGGCTGTTTTCACGGGTCAAGACTTTGAACCCTTTCCTAAAATTTTGTTTCTTCATTGCTTTACCCAGTAGGCATCTTATTCATTGAAGCCACAAATATGTTTTCTTTCTTTTTTTCTCTTTTCTCTCTCTTTCATCCCTGTTCCTAATCCCCTTACAACCCTTCATCTCCCCTGCCAGACTTCTTCCTGTTTGCAACTTGAAGCCACACATACTTATTGAACACCTACTGTGTTCCAGCCCAGGCGAAGAGGGAACAGACAGGCATCTTTGTCCTTGAGGCATCTATGTCCTAGTGGGGGACAGATGACAAACAAGATAGATCAATAAAAGATTTAGCAGGTTAGACAGAGATGAAACAACAAGCAAACAAGATGAAACAAACAAGGAGGGGAGCTGATGTGAGAACTGACAGCAGCTCTAGCCGAGATGCAGGGAAGGCCTCACTCAGCTTCACTGGCACGAGGCGTCAACACCCAAGGGAGTTCGGTTAGAGTGAGTCATGCATGTGTCTGGGGAGATAGCTGTTGAGTTCCCAAAGATGCTCCGTGGGCAGGTGTGGGGAGGGCATGGCCTTGGTACAAATCCAGCTGAAAGTCATGTGAGGAAGGAGGGCCTGGGCTGGGTTTTCCATTTCACAAAGGACAATGTGTCCTGCACGTGATGATACATGAAAACTGAAGGTCATCATAAACTGTATTTAGGACGTGGAAGAGATTTCATTTTCAAATCACCAGGAGATTCCATACTCTTTCTAGAAGTTTGTTTCTATAAATTATGGATCAGAGGGGCTCGAGAGATGGCTCAAGGGTTAAGACTTTTGTCTCCCGAGCAGAAGGTCCTGAGTCTGGATCCTGGATCCACATAAAAACACCAGGCAGAAATGGCGGTGGCTTGTGCTCCAGCCCTGGAAGGTGGAGCCTGGGAAACTCCAGAGCAAAGCAAACAGGAGGTAGAAACAATCCAGGTTGATTCTCAAAGACACCCTTGGGCCTCCATAGGCACACACAGTGTTCTCTGATACACACAGTCACTTATACAGATATATCATATACATACATGCACACACACACAAAAAAAAAAAGAAAAGAAAAATACAGATTATAGCATAGTCTGAGACTTTAGCAAGCGTCTGGTGTGAGTGGTTTCCAAATGTGTCAATGGATGAGAATCCACTGGGCTGCTCATTTCATAGATTCTGTGTGGGCCTGTAACACAAGCTTATAATCACAATTTCTGTGGATGCTGAAGCAGGAAGATTACAAGTCCAAGGGCTGCCCTAGCAACTTGGTGAGACCCTGTCAAACAATCAATCAATTGTAATAAAAAGAGGAGGAGATATAGTTCAGTAGCATAATGTGTGATCCGTAAGCATGAAGCCCTAGATTCAGTCCCCATTAAAAAAAAAAAAAAAAAAAAGACTTGCCAGCAGGTGTCAACACATGCCTGTGATCCCAGCCTTTGGAGAGTTAGGGCAGGAGGATCTTGAGTTTGAAGTCGTCCTGGGCTGTACAGTAAGTTTCAAGACGCGGTCTCCCAAAACCAAAACAAGACAACAGCAAAAAACCAAAACAAAAAAACAGACTTTAGGGCTCGAGAGATGGCTCAGGGGATAAGAGTCCACCTGACAAGCAGAAGGTCCTGAGTTCAGATCCCAGATCCCACGTAAAAACACCAGGCAGAAACGGCTGCAGCTTGTACTTTTGGCCTGATGGGCAGAGCCCGGGAAATCCCAGAGCGAAGCAAAAGGAGGTGGAAGGAATCCAGGATGATTCCCGAAGTCACTCTTGGTCCTTCACAGGGACATTCTGTGCCCTCTGATACACACACACACACACACACACACACACACACACACACGATAAGTAAATAAATAAAGTTTAAAACAACAACAACAACAAAAAAAAAAAACCGACTTTAGCCCCTATACCAACCACACCCCCAGAGAATGCTCTGGGAGTCTGTGTATTTAGCTGGTAGCCCAGGAGAATCTGTATCAGGCAGGTTTGGGAGGTGTGGAGATGTTTCACAAACAAGGAAATGGAGGCCTAGTGAGAAGCCATGTCTTGCCCAAGGTGAAACTGGTCAGTCAGGCAGAACTAGGGATGATGCTTCGATTTCCCAACTCTCTGAGGTCCATAATGTTTTTTTCCACAGCACGAAGATCATTTATGATGACTTACCTTGGGATACAAGACATAAAACCTACAAACAGATACCAGATCAGACCTCTGTTAGATGTGTTCAGGACACACTAATTTCTACCCTTGAACACCAAACTACTCACTGAGCGCCCTAGCAGCCAAGTCTACAGAGTTCTTCAACCAGGGGATTCAATAAAAAGATGTACAATTACCTCATTTCTCCAGAAAAACTTTTTCTCAATACACAGTCCCTATTAAGAGAAGGGAGAGGGGAGCCAGTGACAAGCCGAGGCTCCCTTCCCCGCCCCAGGGCTTTCTTTCCTGTGGTGAGTGTGTTTGAAGGGGACCCTGGAGCTCTGGGACCCTGGCATGGATTTTGGGAATGGCATTTCTCTGACGCAGCCTAACATTTTTGATCTTTCTTTGTTTTGTGATGCCAGAGACGCACCTCAGGGCCCCATCCCTGAGTCCTGGTTCACATTCTTCTCGGGTAGTAGATGCTTCGAGGCTGGACAACTCGCAGTGCCCAGCAGGCCTAGCCATCCTCTGGGAATGAGGAATAGCTTAGTACTGATGACCTGGAGGGAGGGGTGCATTGGGGGCCCCCTCCGGGCCCCAGCAGCTGTAGCTCAGGTGACTGTACTGTTAGTCTAGGTGGGAGCAGTTTAAAGCGTGTGTGTGTGTGTGTGTGTGTGTGTGTGTGTATGTGCGCGCGCGTGTGTCCACACCCAGCCACACGTGTGGGAACCCAGAAACCACGCTCCTGCCGGGTTTGACCACATCAGTGCGGGGAAACCGGCAGGCAGAGCTGGGTTCCTGGGTGGGGGGGGGCAAGTTTTCCCTTTCCACGCCTGGCTGCCATAACAGGCCTTTGTTGTTTGTTCTTCCCCAGTGAGGACAAAAGCCCTTTCAGTGGCTGTGGAATGCACGAGAAGTTTCCTGAGAAGGACTGCTGGGTTTTGGCCGGGATTCCTGCCAATCAGGCCGGGCAGGGGGAGGAGTGAGGGAGCGCTCACCCTTCAGCCTTTAGCCCTGGGTACAGTGTGCCAGGATTCCAGGTGGCAGGATTCCTCCCCGCCTTCTCCCTAGCGGATGCACACGGCCCTGTCCTCAGTGGGAGCTGCGACCCACACAGGCTGGCGTGGTAGCTGGTGCCAGTTTGCACCCTCATGTGACCCTCATGAATAGCAGCAGTGGAGTCGCCCCCACTTTGTTCTGGATCTGCAGCAGGAGGGGCTGGAAGGGTGATTCTCTATGCCATTAAAAGGATGTTGCCTCATCGCCCAGCTCTCTACGCTCGGGCACGACAAGGTTTTTCTCCTACAGTTAAACAAACGAAACATGCAAATGTTGATGGTAGTGGGGAGTCGGCCGCCTTCAGTCCCCAGGGTGATGCAAACCGCCTTTTCGCTGCCCTTGTCGCTCCTGTGCTTGCCCCCAGCCAGGGATCGCCGGGAGGAAGCCTGCGGTCTGCTGGGCCGCTTCTGGGTTGCTGTGGCTGCTTTTCTCTACCTACGACTGACGACTCCTAGGGCATCCGGAACCAGCCACGGCTTTGAACTTTGCTCTAGTTTTGAAATGTAAATGAGTTAGTGCCATGCTCCAATGCCAGGTGGAGAAGTCGAGAGGCAGAGTAATGGGCCAGTGGAGATGTGGGAACTCTGTGCATTTGAAAGTAGTATGTTTAAAAAGAAGAAAAAAAAAAAAAAAAAACAGTGTGTTGGTTCAGAAGGTAAAGATATTTGCTATGCAAGTCTGATAACCTGAATTTAATCCCTGGAACCCATGTAAGGTAGGAGAATCAATTTCACAAAGCTGTTCCCCCCCCCCAACTCTACATGAAAGCGGAGGCCTCTTCTCCAAATGAAAAAGGGAGAGGGCAGTAAATTGTTTTCGCGTGTAAAAGAACCTTCTTACAAACCTGTTGGGTTGAATATCTGGAAGCCCATATGGAAGAAGAAGAGAACTGATTTCTGAAATTGTCCTGTGACCCCCACATGCATGCTGCGGCATGCCGCTTCACCCCATAATTTTTTTTAAAGTAGTGTGTTGGTGGGAGGTAGAGCCAGAGCGAGTCTCTTGGGTGTGGGTGGCACAATTTCACTATCTCACAAACAGAAGAAAGGAAGAGGGAGCTAAAGGGAGAGAAGTGTGGGGGGTCAGACCGGCTTTTATGCATGATCTTGTTTAAACAAGGCTCTTATCAAAGAGTACTACTAAACACGCTCTTTCGTATTATCTCCGGTCCCTGGAGGATGTGTAAGTGACTTTTGGATCCCACAAGGGAGGATTAAATTACCCCTTTCCAGATAAGGGCCCCAAATAGACAGATGCCAAGTGAGGAGGGCTTCGTCGCTGGTCTCCTGGAACAATCTCTGCTCTTGCTGTGCACACTGTGTCCTCTGTGCACAAACTGAACATGTCGCCTGAAGCAATCTGACATCTTGACACAGAGCAGCATCAGCGGCACGCTTCTCTGTGCAGGGCCTGGGCGGCAGGTGCTGAGGACCAGGCCGGGAGTCCAAGGAATGTCCCACCCTGAAGAGCTTGCCAGGAAGGTCTAATCTCTGGCTGTGTGGCTGCAGGATGCTGATTTTCAAATGCCTGTTAAATCATTATCATAGGCCTAATGCGCTGTTTAGTTCTCTGGAAATTCCTCCCAGTAGTTGTCAAATAATTAAATACACATTTACTGTCTCCTAGCTTCACAGGACATGTTAAAGAATGAACAACTGCTGCAAGACAGGGGTGGAGAGCGTGGCTCAGGGTGAGGGCTGTTACACTGTGCATTCTAACATCCCGAGGTTCAAAGTCCACTCCACTCAGCTGTGTGCTTGGGAAATTACTGTTGGTCTGTTTTCTCACTTAGGAAATGGGAATCATTTCTTCTTTTTTTTTTAATTTTTTTTTTTATTAATTCAACTGTGTGCATGTGCATGTGTGTATGTGTAGAACCACGGACGAATTCGTGAACCGCCATGGACGCCTCCACCTCTTTCTACCCCAGGATTCACAGGCTCCACCCTACCAGGACCAGAAGCGCAAGCCGCCCCCGCTTCCGCCTGGCGTCTATATATGGGATCTGGGATCCGAACTCAGGACCTTCCGCCTGCAAGGCAGAGGCTTAACCCCTGAGCCACCTCTCCAGCCCCGGGAATCATTTCTTAATATATTGATATATATATATATATATTCATTCCATGGTTGCTGCAGTAAGATAGCTGACCCAATATACTTAGGGGAGAAAGGATTTAACTGACCTTACAATTCTAGGTGACAGTCGGTTATGGTGGGGAAGTGACAGTTGCAGTCACTTGAAGTATGTCATAGTTTAAAATGTGAGTCCCCCCCTCAAACAGGCTCATATGTTTGAATCCTTAGCTGCTTCCAGTACTTGGGAAGGTGGCCCCTTTAAGAGGTGAAGTGCTGCTGGAGAAAGGCAGTCAGAGAAGGTGGGTCTCTCTGCTTAGCCCCACCCTGCTTAAGTGAGCGGAGTCTGCTCTTGAGCATGCAGCAGCTGCTCTGTCTCCATGAAGGATGTGACGTGTGACTTAGGCCTCCACCAGCTTCTGCCAGCCAGCCATGTTTTTGTTTGTTTATTTGTTTTCCATAATAGATTGTATCTTCCCTCTGGAACCTTAAGCTGAATAAATCTCACTTTTTCCTTTAAGTGGCCTGAGTTTGGGTGTTCTTTCACAGCAACAGGGAAAGTGTAACTGGTACAAAGCAGCCGGTCACATTGCATCTAGTCAACAGAGAGCTAATGAATGCATGCATGCCTGCTCATTTCATCTTTAGGGCCCAGGGTCCCTGTCTACCTAGGGAATGGTTACACATCGGAATGGTCTTTCACATCGATTCATTTAAATCAAATTAACCTTTCATAGAAAATCATGGAATCTCTTCTCTCAGGTGATTTTAGGTGAAGAGTAAATGGAGGGCTGGTAGGGCTGGCACAGTGACTAAAGGCATCTGCTTGAAGGCCTGACAACTTGAGCCAATTCCCAGAAGCCTACATCGTAGAAAGAGAGAACTGACTTCTGAAGTTGTCCTCTGACCTACAATAATGTACCATGACAAGCATATTTTGAACATTTGTGATTCATAAGAAGTTGCTAAAATTAATTTCAGGGATTAGGGAAGCAATTCAGCAGGTAAAATGTTTGTTTTTCAAGCTCAAAGACCTGCAGCATCCATTTAAAAGCCAGGCTTGATGGTGTATGTCTCTAGCCCCAGTACGGAAGGGCGGAGACAGATGATTTCAGGGACTCATTTGTCAGTCAGTTTAGCCAAAGCAGTGATTCAAAAATACAAAGTGAAGTGATAGAAGACACTGATATCTATTTCCACATGCATACAGGCAAATGAATATGTATTTATTTATTCTTTTCATGTGGTTTCTAGAAAACTGAAAATGAACTATACATTGAAGGAATAGTAGTGTCAGTCTAGAGAGCTGAGTGTTACATGACCTGGATACTTGCTATGGCTATAAGTATACACTTATATTTGCTTGGGTAATGTGCTTGCCTTCAAATGAAACCAGGATCAGATTTAAACCAAACCATTCTTATGCTTAGAATATGCTTAAGCATCCTTATGCTTAAAGAATAAAGAGTATTTATCAATTCTCCAAACTTCTCCACAATTTGGGACTGGGGAGATGGCTTAGTGGCAGTTAAAGTGCTCACAACATAAGCAACAGGACCACAATTCAAATCGCCAGATCCCATGTAAAATGTCGGGTAGCAGCCCACTATAATTCCAGCCTCAGAAGGCAGAGTCTGGGAATTCCCAGAATAAACTGACCTAGTCAGACTACTTGTTATGGTTTTGAATGTGAGTTGTCCCCCACAGTTTCATGCATTTGAATCTTTAGTTGTGTGGGAAGATCATGGCACCTTTAGAGTGGAGTCTTGCCAGAGGAAGGCAGTCACAGGGGGTGTGCCTTAAGATTGATTACCTCCACCCTGCTTCCAGGAGAAATTTGCTGCTACAGTTTTCAGTGAGCAGCTTCCACGAGGGATATGACTTAGGCCACCTCTAGCTTTTGCCACCAGCCATACCCTTTCTACCATAGTGGACTGCCTCTGCCCTCTGAAACCATATGCTGAATAAATCTTCTTTTCTGTCCCTAAATTGTTTGAGCCTCAGTGGTGTCTCACAGCAACACAAAAAATAATTAATACACTCATCTTAACGGCAAACTCTGTGATTGAAGGCACTCAAAAAAACAGAATGGAAAAGTAGTCAAGGATGATTTCCAATATTAACCTTGGAACTCCACGGGCACATTCAGGTATTTGCACATGCACCTGAATGCATATGTATCCACCTACTACTTGCAAACATGAACATACACATGTACCCCACACACACCTACATACACATAAAAATGGAAAAGAAAAAACAACTTCACAACTTGATTTTAAAATTCTGACTTTCCATCGAGGAAAAAATATAGCGGGATTTAACATTGTGAGTATTCTCTCTGGAGAGGTGGTCCTAACCCAGGAGAGTAAGGGGAGAAGCTTCTAGAAGGTTGAGGAGCAGAGCTTGTTAATCGCTTCCATCAGCAGATTCTTGAGTATTCTTTTCTGTGAGTACTAACAATTTCCAGGGGTCAGGAGCTGACCACTTGTCAAAAGTACATTTCACACAAAGGAAATTCATCAAGTCAGTTCAAAAGTCTCAAGGCGTTATAATTAAGGGTGACTATTTTATTAGTTTCTTTTCTACTTTCTTGTGCACGCGTGAGTGGTGCATACATGTATGTGTTCACATGTGTATGATCGTGTTCACATGTATGTGGGCATACACATATGTTCAAGCACACATACGCACATGTACTTGGGCATGTGGAGGCCTGAGCCTGATATCTGAAATTACCCTCAATTGCTTTTCCACTTTGTTCTTTTGAGATGGGGTCTATCACTGAACCGAGAGCTTGCTGTTAGAGCTAGTCCAGCTAGTGGGCTTTCTTTGGGGATTTCCAGTCTTTCAAGACTGGAATTGCAGGCAGGTGACTGTACCCACCAGACATTTTATATGAGATCTGGGGGTCCATCTGCATTTCCATCCTTTGGCTTGTGCAGTGAGCACCTTAACTACTTAACACCTCCACAGCCCTTATTTTATTACAACTTTAAAAAACTTATCTATCTATCCATCTGTCTGTCTGTCTATCTATCTATCTATCTATCTATCTAG